>CM053031.1:294803847-295016347 GCA_028564925.1 Lithobates sylvaticus | reverse complement strand
AACAAAAAAAAAGTTACGAATGTACAAATTTTTTCGTTCATTTTGATTTTCGTTGTTCCTGTTTTCGTTTTTCGGATTTTCTTCTTTCGTACATTCGTTGTTTCTAATTCGTTTTTTTTCGGATTTTCGTTGTTTTCGTTGTTTTCGGATTCGTTCGATTCGAACGATTCGTTATTCGTTAAAATTTTTAGCGAATCGTTCGTTCATTCGTACGATAACGAATGTAACGGAAAAAAAAGAAAAAAAAAAAAAACGAAACAAATTGCACATGTCTAGTAAAGTAAGCCTTTGGGGTTTACATTCTGATTCTCTATGTGGGTGGAGCTGGATACTCAACCGAGACTCACAGATTTCCTCACCACCACCTTCCCATCAATGGGAAAGAAGCCACGTCATCAGATAAAAATTCCTCAATGTACTGTATGGACATGTATTAGAGTGTGAGCTCCTCAGGGAAAGAATTGGAAGGTCTTTGTATTTTGGTGAGAACCATAGAAATACGGGAAGTGAAATTCATTCGTGGAGGATAAATGTTCCTCATTGTGAAATGTTTGTGAATTATTTCTGGATCCACGACTGACCTCTTCCCTTTATTTTATTATTTTACAGCACAAGAGGTGAACGTGGTAAGTAGAGTACATATGCATGTCTCCTGTGTATATGTGTACATGTGTTTTTTTTTTTTTTTTATATATATAATAATGCATGTATATGTATGCTCATAAGTTTACATACCCTGGCAAAATGTATGATTTCTTGGCCATTTTTCCGAGAATACGAATGATAACACAAACTTTTCTTTCACTCGTGGTTAGTGTTTGGCTGAAGCCATTTATTATCAGGCAGGTTTGGACAGCTTTTTTCCCTTTAATAAATTAAATCAGTTTTTAAAATTGCACTCTGTATTTACTCAGGTTATCCGTGTGCAATATTAACATTTGTTTGATGATCTGAATTGTTTAACCGCTTCCCGACCGCCTCCTGCGCATATACGTCAGCAGAATGGCACGGCTAGGCAAAAGCACGTACAGGTACGTCCCCTTTAAGTGCCTAGCCGTGGGCGCGCCGCCGGCGGCGCCCTCGCGACCCGGTCGGGAGCTCCGTGGTCGCGGGACCAGCGGACCCAATCGCCGCTGGTGTCCCGCGATCGGGTCACAGAGCTGAAGAACGGGGAGAGGTCTGTGTAAACAAACCTCTCCCCGCGCTTCCTACACTTCCTGTCATTGATCGGCTGTTCCCTGTCATCGGGAAAGCCGATCAATGACGTCAGACGTCAGCCACGCCCCCTACTGTAAAAAAAAAAACACAACACGTCACACTAACTCCTCCCCGCCCCCTAGTGGTTAACTCTTTTGCCGCATACACACGGTCGGAATTCTGATGGTTTTCCTGTCGGAATTCCGGCGGGATTTTGCTCAAACTGTCTTGCCTACACACGGTCACACCAAATTCCGACGGTCTGTAACGCAGCGGCATAAAACACGTTCGACAGCACTATAAAAGGGAAGTTTAATGCTTCTGAGCATGCGTTGAATTGTTTCCGAGCATGCGTCGGAATTTTGCGTGTCGGAATTGCATACACACGATCGGAAAATCCGATAGAAAGGTTTTCCGTCTGAAAAATTGAGAACAGGTTCTCAATTCAAAGTCCGTCGGAATTTCCGACAGAAAAAGACCGATGGGCATACACACGGTGGGAAAATCCGATGAAAAGCTCCCATCGGACTGTTTCCATCGGAAATTCCGACCGCGTGTACGCCGCATTACACTGCCAGTGCCATTTATACAGGAATCAATGCATTTAAATAGCACTGATTGCTGTATAAATGACAATGGTCCCAAAAATGTGCAAAAATGTCTGATGTGTCCGCCATAATGTCGCAGTCACAATAAAAATCGCTGATCGCCGCCATTACTAGTAAAAAAAAAAAAACGTTATTCAGCTGTTTGTGTACTTTGAGCTTCATATCTTTCATGCATTTCCTCACTGTGTCTTGTCTTTCTGGTTTGCAGCCCCTTGTACTCTTGATTGGTTTCATGGTGACAGCAGTTGTTATCATCATCATTATAGTTGTCACTATTGTGGTAAGTAAATGACGCTTTTGAACCCCCGGACTTGTCGCGGAGACGTCTCCTCTTGAAGACCACAGACCGGCTTCAGAGTCAAACTTGGAGGACCTGCAGGAACATTCCGAATATTTCCTACTTCACTATTATAGTTTAGAAAATGAAGAAAACGTTCAGGCCCTCTCCTTGCTGGAGGAGACCCCGTGAGAACTTCTGAAAATGACAAACCAAGACATGGGTCAGCGTCAAGCAGAACTCTGGATAAACATCTGAAACCTCTCCTGGACTGAAACGGTTTATTCTGATATCCCTGCATCCTATTGAGCATCTAATGCCACGTGCACACGGTCAGAATTTTCGACAGAAAAAGCTCTGGTGGTTTTACCGTCGGAATTCCGACGGAATTTCGCTCAAACTGTCTTGCCTACACACGGTCACACCAAATTCCGACGGTCAATAACACTGCGACGTACAACACGTTCGACGGCACTATAAAAGGGAACTTAATGCTTCTGAGCATGCGTCGGAATTTTGCGTGTTGGAATTGCATACACACGAATCGAAAAATCCACTGATATAAGGGGGAAACCTTTATATCAGTGCCCCCTTCCATTATTGTATTCACTCCCCCCTTACATCAGTAACCCCCCTCAGACTGGCCTGGCGCCACTGTCACTGACCTCCTCTCAGGTACACCGTGCAGGGCTCAGTTAGATGGCTCCAGGTTGGTGGCTCATTGTGCCCATCATTGCAGACTCTCTGTGCCCATCATTGCAGCCTCGCTGTGCCCATCATTTCCGTCGGAAAAATTAAGAAGAGGTTCTCAATCCAAAGTCCGTCGGAAATGCCGACAGAAAAAGACCCACTGGGCATACACAGGGTCGGAAAATCCGAGGAAAAGCTCCCATCGGAAATTCCGACCGTGTGTACGCGGCATAACAATGTGCATTCGAAGCTGCAGCAAGCTAGATAGAGCCCCACCTCATTTCCTGGCTGAAGAATGTCCAACATGGTCCAGCCCTTTCCTCCTCAGCCTGACTCCCCCGGGCCCGGCACCTTTCATTTATTGGATTTCAGTTCTTTCAATCATGGAGGCTCAGCGTCACATGTGGGCGTTACCTAGAGATGAACAATGATGATGTCATACAATTTAAAAAGGAAATGCTTTATTTAAAAATGTCATGAGCAAGGGGTAAGGAGGAGACGGGGAAGGAAACTATCAGCAGATTAAATGTCATTTTTAAATAAATGTATATTTTACTATGTGTCAGATTCAATACACCTTTGTGATCCCTTGTTGTACTTTCTACCTACAGAGTCAACCTGCAGCGTCTGTGAGGTCTTCTTTGTAGCTCTCCGTCTTGTGATCCAGCTACCCTGTAAGCCAGTGGCGGCTGGTGGGCTTTTCTTCTGGGGGGCCGACAAACAACCAGCACTCTGGGCAGCATGGCACTGATGCACCCCCCCCGCTAGAGGCGGAACTATCGGGTCAACTCTGCTATAGAGATTGTGAGGGGGGTTGAGATCGCAATTTTTTTTACGATTTAATTGTGCAGCTCTAATGACCGCAATACATACATATATATATATATATATACGTTGCGGTTTCAAAGTGGTTTACCAGGACCATGGCTGCAGCTGTCAGTCATAACCCCGGTACTAAAATTTTCAGCTGGAGATTCCCTAACCTGTAAAAGTGATCCGACTGGCTGATTAGCTGCTGGATGACTTTTACAAACAGCGGGAGGGGTCGCCCCCCTTCCTCCTCTCCGGCGCACGTACCTTATTTTCTGGGCTCTCCCGTTGCATATATATATAGTAGACATGTGCACAACAAAAAAAATTGTTTATTTTCGTTTCCGAAAAAAATTTGTTTATCTTCGTTTTGTTTTTTTCGTTTCCGTTGATTCGCAACGATTTGTAAATTTGTAAGTCATCGGTGTTCGTATTCGTAACGATTCGTATTTTCGTAAGAGTTATTTTTTAGTTGATTCGTATTTCCGTTCGGACGCATTCGTATTTATTCGTACATTCGTAACATTCGTAGATTCGTAATCGGAGCATAATTCATAATTTTATGTAATGTGTATGCTATTATTACATTTTAATAATTTACAAATCGAAAAAAAAAGTTATGAATCGAAAAAAAAAGTTACGAATGTACAAATTTTTTTTGTTCAATCCATTCGAAGCACATTAAGCAGCGCCATTGTAAGAGACACGGAAAGTTACCAATTCAACAACAAAAAAAAGTTACGAATGTACGAATTTTTTCGTTCATTTTCGTTGTTCCTGTTTTCGTTTTTCGGATTTTCTTCATTCGTACATACGTTGTTTCTAATTAGTTTTTTTCGGATTTTCATTGTTTTTCGGATTCGTTCGATTTGAATGATTCGTTCATTTGTACGAAAACGAACGAACGAAAATAACAAAAAAAAACTGAAAAAAACGAAACGAATTGCACATGTCTAATATATAGTGTGTGTGTGTGTGTGTATATATGTGTATATATATATTATTGACGTTTCACGACGGCCATCTTGGTCCACCCCGCACTCGGCTGCACTAAGGCTACAGTCTGAAGTCGGCAAGTGGACATCTTTTTGCACCCACCGGAGTCTAGCATTTCACACTTTTTTTTACCGGTAAACTCAGTTTATATCGTGAAATACAGGATTTAGAAGCCCGTGACACTGTTTTGATGTTGAATTTTAAATGCAGTGGCAAGCCTGTTAATCTCACACGTTTGTTAATCCGACAGAACACCGCTGCTTTTAAAAATTCAACATCAAAACAGAGTCACGGACCACTAAATCCTGTATTTCTAAATCTAAATCCTGTATTTCACAATATAAACTGAGTTTACTGGTAAAAATAAGCGTGAAATGCAAGAAATTCTTGGCGACTTCAGACTGTAAACTTACTGTGGCTGAGTGCGGGGGTGTACCAAGATGGCCGTCACAGAACGTCACTTCCGTTACACGTTTTGACGGGTTGCCTAATCTGACGAAACACCTGCATTGTTATCATGTTACAAAGCCTCCACCATTAAAATCATAGAGTTTAATATGTCTGCTGCCATCTACAGTAATTTATAAATACTGCAGTCAGTCGGATTTACCTTATTTGTTGTATCTCAGTTGATGTTACAATAATCTGAGACTGCAAAGTGCCCATCAATACCGACCACCTAATCCCATATAATGGGAATGATCACAGAGAGCGTCATCTGTCAGCATATTGTATATAATTAAACTATAATCCAGTCATATAAAAACCTGGAATAGTGTGGAACGCTTTCACTTTCGTTTTCTTGTTTGCTGTCCGGGACAAAGTCCAATGCCAGTAATATTATATTACACATAGAAGACAGAACTGGGAGCAGTCAGCAGCAACTCCTCCGTCCCATGATCGGAAACATTTTATACCGATTGATAAAAAAATATTTTCCATAAACGACAAATACTGGAAACATAACCAGAGGAAGAGCAATACACATCCAAGTAAGTGTGTGATATATAATACTTCTATAGAGAAACCATTTATAAAGTCTTCTCTTCATTCCTCTGCTATATTCTATCTTCTGTGTTTTATCCTAGATATACTTTATAATAGATGATAACCTTATTTTTTGTTTTATTTCTTTCCCTCCCCCCCCTCATCTCTCTCCTCCCCCTCTTCATCCCCCCATTCTCTCTTGACTCCCCTCTAATCCTTATCCTCTCCCCATCTCTCTACCTCTTCTTCTTCTTCTCACCCCCACCTTCTCCCCTCCTCCTGCCCTCCTCCTTTACTCTCTCCCCCTCCTTTCTTTTCTGTCCTCTCCCCCCTCCTCTCTCTTCTCCTTTTATTCCCCCCTCCTCCTTTTGCACTCTTCCCCCACTCCTCTTTATCCCCCCTCCCCCTCTCTCACTCCTTCTTTCTCCCCTCCTCCTTTTCTCTCTCATCCTCCTCTCTCTCTCTCTCTCTCTCTCTCTCTCTCTCCTCCTTTCTTTTCCGCCCCTCCTTCTCCCCCTCTTTCCCTTCTTCTCCCCTCTCCTTTCCTCTCTCTCCCCCTCCTTTCTTTCCCGCCCCTCCTTCTCCCCCTCTTGCCCCCTCCTTCTTTCCTCTCTCCCCTTCTCTCCTCCTCTATTGCCCTCTCCCCCTGCTTCTCTCTCTCCCCCCTTCTTTTTTTCTTCCCTCCTGCTTTCCTCTCCCCCCTATCTCTCCCTACCCTCCTCCTTTCCTCTCTCTCATCTCCTTTTATGTCCCCACCTCTCCATCCCCCCTTCTCCCTTTCTACTTCTTTTTCTCCCCTATTCTCCGCATCTTCTCCTCTCTTTTCCCCATCTACCTGTCTACCTACCCAATTCCCCCTTCTCTCCCCCTCCTCTTCCTTTGTCACTCTCCCCTCTCTCTTTTTTTTCTCCTTTCTATCTCCCATCGGTCTCTCTCTTCACCTATCCTTCTGCTCTGTCTCCTTCTCTCACTGTGCCCCCCTCTATCCTCCTCTTCTCTTTCTCCTCCTTTCTTTTCTGCCCCTCCTTCTCCCCCTCTTGCCCCCTAATTCTTTCCTCTCTTCTCTTTTCCTCTATTGCCATCTCCCCCCTTCTTTTTTTTCTCCCCTTCTGCTTTCCTCTCCCCCCTACCCCCCCCTCCCCTCCTCCTTTCCTGTCTCTCTTCTCCTTTCATGTTCCCACCTCTCCATCTCCCCCCTTCTCATTTTCTCCTTCTTTTTCTCCCCTATTCTCCCCCTCTTCTCCTCTCTTTTACCCATCTACCTGTCTCCCTACCCAACCCCCTTCTCTCCTTTTTTTCTCCCCGTCCTCTTCCTTTGTCACTCTCCCCTCTCTCTCTTTTTCTCCTTTCTTTCCCCCATCTCTCTTCAGTCTTAACCTATTCTTCTTCTCTGTCTTCCTCTCTCACTATGCCCCCCTCTATCCTCCTGTTCTCTCTCTCCTCCTTTCTATTCCTCCAATTCTTCTCCCCCTCCTTCTCTCCTCCTTTCCTCTCTCCCCCTCCTTCTCTCTCTCCTCCCCCCTTCTATTTATCCCCCTCTCTCTCTCCCCTCCTCCTTCTCTCTCCCCTTAACCTCCTATTTCCCCCCTCTCTCCCCTTCCTTCTCCCCTCCTTTCCTTTCCTCTCTCCCCCTCCTTGTCTCTCTCCTCTCCCATTCTATTTCTCCCCCTCCTTCTCCCCCCTCCTTTCCTCTCTCCCCATCCTTCTCTCTCCCCTTCCCCTCTTCTATTTCTACCCCCTCTCTCCCCCCCATTCTCCCCTTCTCCTTTCTTTTCTCCCCTCCTTCTCTCTCTCCTCCCCCTTCTATTTATCCCCCTCTCTCTCCCCTCCCCTCCTCCTTTCCTCCCCCTCATTCTATCTCTCCTCCCCCTTCTATTTATCCCCCCTCTCTCCCCCTCTCTCCCCTCCTCCTTTCCTCTCTCCCCCATTCTATTTATCCCCCATCTTCTCTCTCTCCTTCCCCTTATATTTATCCCCTCTCTCTCTCCCCTCCCCTCCTCCTTTCCTCACTCCCCCTCCTTCTCTCTCTCCTCCCCCTTCTATTTATCCCCCTCTCTCCCCCTCCTTCTCTCTCCCTCCTTCTATTTATCCCCCCTCTCCTCTCTCTATCCTCCCCCTTCTATTTATTCCCCCTCCTTCTCCCCTCCTCCTTCCCTCTCCCCCCCTCCTTCTCTCTCCCCTTCCCCTCTTCTATTTATCCCCTTCCTTCTCCCCTCCTCCTTTCCCCTCTCCCCCTCCTTCTCTCTTCCCCCTTCAATTTCTCCTCCTTTCCTCTCCTCCCCCCTTCTATTTCTCCCCCCTCCTCTTCCCTTACTTCTCCCCCTATCTTTCCTCTCTCCTTTCCCCCCTATCTCTCCCCTCACCTGCTCCTTCCCTCTCTCTCTTCTCCTTTCTCTTCCCCACCTCTCCTCCTTTCCTATTCTACTATCTTTTCCCCCATCTACTCTGTCTCCCTAACCCACCCCCCCCCCATTCTCTCCTCTCCACATTTTTCTCTCCCCCCTCCTCCTTCACTCTCCCCTCTCTTCCTCTTTTTTTCCTCCTTTCTTTCCCTCATCTGTCTCTCTTCTCCCATCCTTCCTCTCTGTCTCCCTCTCTCGCTGTGTTTTCCTCCCTCTTCGCATTCAGCCCCCCCCCCCCCCATCCCTTCTCTCTCTCCCCCACCTTCTCTGTCTTACTACCTCCATCCCCTCTGTTTTTTTAAAGTTGGAAAGTTACATCATTTTCCCCCGGTAGTAACTGAGGTACCGTATATACTCGAGTATAAGCCGACCCGAATATAAGCCGAGGCACCTAATTTTACCACAAACAACTGGGAAAACTTATTGACTCGAGTATAAGCCTAGAGTGAGAAATGCGCAGCTACTGTAAGTGGAAAAAGAGGGTCAACGATGCCCATTTGCAGCCTCACTGTGCCCATGCAGATGGACACAGTTGACCGATTTGGGGCCCTGTATCTCGGGGTCACTTAGTGCTAGGAACCCCATCTTTGGATATGTTGTAGTGCTAATTCCACTGGGTTGGAATACAATATTTGGGGTTCCTAGCACCAAGTGTCCCGAGATATGGGGCCCCAAATTCGGGTCAGAAAATCTCAAGCACTTTTCTGCAGCAGAGAATGACATTTTCCGAACCGACTTTGGGGCCCTGTATCTCGGGGCCACTTAGTGCTAGGAACCCCATATTTGGATATGTTGTAGTGCTATTTCAACTGGGTTTGAATGCCAAATTTGGGGTTCCTAGCTCCAAGTGTCCCCGAGATATGGGGCCCTAAATTCGGGTCAGAAAATGTCAAGCACTTCTGCAGCAGAGAATGACATTTTCCGAACCGACTTTGGGGCCCTGTATCTCGGGGCCACTTAGTGCTAGGAACCCCATATTTGGATATGTTATAGTGCTAGGTCCACTGGGCTGGCACACCAAACTTGGGATTCCTAGACCCAAGTGGCCCCGAGATACGGGGCCCCAAAGTCGGGTCGGACATTTTTTTTTTTGCTGCAGAAAAGTGCTTGACTCGAGTATAAGCCGAGGGGGCACTTTCAGCACAAAAAAATGTGCTGAAAAACTCGGCTTATACTCGAGTATATACGGTATATAGAACCTCCTAAGTCTTGTGTTGAATCAAAGAGTTGCAAAAGGCACCAAAAATGTACTTTCCAGGCACCAATCATAGAAAAATAAACAATAATATTTTATTAACAATTAATACATAACAATAAACAACATTTAAAATACTGCAAACTAATTGCAATATCAGCTAAACCTCTCCAACGTGGAGTATAAATGTCAGAAATCATATATGGTATAATTGGTTTTAACATATATTTCTTTTTCAGGTCCAAAGTAAACATGGCGGCACCTCCAGAAAAATTCCATGTGGAAGAGCATAGGCCCATAATCAAGTTCTTGTTTCTTCAAAGGAATGGTGTGAAGCAGATCCATGATGAAATGTCACAAACTTTTGGGTGACAGTGACCCTTCATATGCAACAGTTAAACGTTGGGTTGTCAATTTTTTAAAACTGGCCATGTTCGGTGTTGAAAGTGAAAAACCCAGTGGAAGGCCTGTTTTTGTCTCTCTTTGCCTGCAAATGTGAAAGCTATCCATGACATTGATCATGGAGGACCGCCGAATATCAGCCAAAAGTATTGCTACATATCGTGCCATTATCCACAACGACTTGCAAATGAGAAAGCTTGCAGCTCAAGGGGTTCCCAAAATGTTTGACTTTTTAAGGCACAGAGACAGAAACAAGGCCTTCCACTGGGTTTATGAGTTTCAACACCAAAAATGGCCAGTTTTAAAATTGACAACCAACTGTTGCATATGAAGGGCCACTGCCACCCAAAGTTTGTGACATTTCATCATGGATCTGCTTCATACCTTTCCCTTGGAGAAACAGGAACTTGATTATGGCCCTATGCTCTTCCACGTTGAATTTTTATGGTGGTGCTGCCATGTTCAATTTGGACCTGAAAAAGAAAGATAAGTTAAAATCATAGGTAGCTGACCTTTGCACCATTGTATACAAATAAATTGGCCAGTACACCCTGCATTTTATAGCTTCCTAGCTCCATTTTTTCTGGGTAAGGCTCAATATTTATCAGCACCCCCTCGTACTATTTGGTCAACGGTTTGAGGACCCCTGGCTATCACATCTATATGAGCTTGTTGGACATGCCATTCCATAAACATGGCCATTAATATGGATTTGCAGCACAACCACCACCACCTTTATTTCTATTAAAGTGGTGGGACACCCTAAAAATGAAAAGTACAAAAAATGTTAGTAACAATTTAAAATAAAAAAAAAATATTTTTTTTTTACTTACCAGAAATGGCTGTTGCTAGGCAGATCGTCCTAATCTGCCTCCTCCAACGCCGCGGTGATCTTCTCTTCTTCCGTCTTCAGGTGAATGGGGCGCGGTGTGTTGTGGGAACTGTGTCCCACAACACACCGCATTCCCCATTCACAAATAAGACTCGCGCATGCGCAGTAGGCCGCGCGCCGACTCGCGCATGCGCAGTAGGCCACGCGAAGCCCCTGCCATTACTGAGGATGGCGGCGCTGGATCCGGGACGCCGAGGGACATCTCGGCCTCCACGAACGGCAGCGCGGGCGCCCTGGGAGGGTAAGTATGCTTATTAAAAGTCAGCAGCGACTTTTTTTTTAGCTGCTTTTAAATTTTTTTTTTTAAGCTGAAACACCCCTTTAAATCCTCATTTTTTCTGGGCGGGCTTTCCACGATTTCTATGACTTCAGACTGTAAGCTTACTGTGGCTGAGTGCGGGGGTGAACCAAGATGGCCGTCACAGACCGTCACATCCGTTACAAGTTTTGACGGGTCACCTAATCTGACGGAACACCTGCATTGTTATCATGTTGCAAAGCCTCCACCTTTATAATCATAGAGTTTAATGGCCATTAATATGGAGTTGCAGCACAACCACCACCACCTTTATTTCTATTAAATCCTCAATTTTTCTGGGCGGGCTTTCCACGATTTCTATGACTTCAGACTGTAAGCTTACTGTGGCTGAGTGCGGGGGTGTACCAAGATGGCCATCACAGAACGTCACATCCGTTACAAGTTTTGACAGGACACCTAATCTGATGGAACACCTGCATTGTTATCATGTTACAAAGCCTCCACCATTATAATCATAGAGTTTAATGGCCATTAATATGGAGTTGCAGCACAACCACCACCACCTTTATTTCTATTAAATCCTCAATTTTTCTGGGCGGGCTTTCCACGATTTCTATGACTTCAGACTGTAAGCTTACTGTGGCGGGGTGTACCAAGATGGCCGTCACAGAACGTCACATCCGTTACAAGTTTTGACAGGACACCTAATCTGATGGAACACCTGCATTGTTATCATGTTACAAAGCCTCCACCATTATAATCATAGAGTTTAATGGCCATTAATATGGAGTTGCAGCACAACCACCACCACCTTTATTTCTATTAAATCCTCCACTTTTCTGGGTGGGCTTTCCACGATTTCTATGATTTTGGAATGTATCTATTGGTAATTGTGCCTGCTCATGTCTTTATGGAGCTTGTCTGTACTCAGGGGCACAGTTATGCTGGAACAGAAAAGAGCCTTCACTAAACTAATGCCCTGTACACATGGTCGGATATTCTGATATAAAAAAAAGTCAGATCGGATTATGTTGTCGGAAAATCCGATCGTGTCTGGGCTCTAGTGGGCTTTTTCCAGAATCTCAAATGCGAAAAATTTGAGAGCAGGATCTAAAATTTTCCGACAACAAAATCCAATCGGACTTTTTCCGATCGTGTGTAGAGAATTCCGACGCACAAAGTGCCACGCATGCTCAGAAGAAATTTGGAGACGAAAGCTATTGGCTACTGGCCTCTACGCAGTCCCGTTGTACGTGTTGTACGTCACCTCGCTCGGAACGATCGGATTTTCCGACAACTTTGTTTGTCTGACCGAGTGTGTGCAACACAAGTTTCGGACAAAGTCCGCTTGAAAAAATCCAACGAATTTTGTGGTCGGACTGTCCGACTGTGTGTACCGGGCATAACACTGCAGGGTTGAAAAGAGAACAATAGACTACCATGTCTTTGTACACTGCATCAATAGCAGTCGTCTCCATCGGAAACATCTGAATCATTTGGAGGGGGTGCCAGATACTTTTGGTCATATAGTAGAAATGAAGATCAGGTGCCCAGAAACTTTGTGCCATAACGGTAATTCTTGTTGGGAATTCAAGGAGAACCCTGGAGTTGCAAAGTCCCAGAACTAACCAGTAAGCTATCACGTTTACTTGTTTTTAATTTTGTTTCTCATTTGTATAACGTCCTCTAAGTGACCGATCACACATATTCCAGTGATGACGAACACATTCTAATGGAAACTTTGCGATTGTGTTTAATTTTAGAAACTCGTCCTCTGGTGAAAATGGTTTCTGCAAAGCGCATGGTAGGGATATTCACCCGAGAGCATCCAGATCTGTACCAGTGGCTGGTCCGTTTTCTTCTCACCATTTCTGTAGTGAAAGATGTCCGCCAGGTCGTTATCACCAACAACTTCTTTGAGTTTCAGCAAGAGGTGGCCAAATGTAGCTTTTCCATCCTCTACCACTCCAAGAGAAGAGGAAGACTCAACGTCACAGATGTCACAGACTCTCTGTACGACAGGGAGCTCCAACATCTCAATGAAACTCATGGTGAGCAACTAATCTATATAGTCCAATAAATTATAGACACCTTGATGTAGTAACATTATACCACCTATAAACACTGTATTGTCTACAACTATGACATTGTATCCTTATAGATAGCACATGTATTCACTACAGCTGGCATTAGCACCAGATTATCTGTGGATCTATGCACGTAGATGTTTGCCACGAATTACTCACTTATCTGGAGAGATTTATATGCTGAACTAGAACAGGATCTTTTGTAATGGCATACTTAGTATACTTGACAGCTGGGGTGGATAATTTTTTAGCACTTCCTGTATGCAACCTACTTATTTTTAGCAATACGAATTATAGAATCAAAAGAATAATAGTTGTGGCCAGTTGTTGGAGAAAGGCCCCCTTACAATGATATTTGGTGGGAAACTAACCCCTTTACATTAGTGGTCTGTGGAAAAGTGCCCCTTACATTTGTGGTTTGTGGGGAAGTGTGCCTTACATTGGTGGTCAGTGAGGAAGGACCTCTTACATTGGTGATCAGTGGGGGAAGGGTACACTTATATTGGTAATCAGCAGAGGAAGGGCAACCCTGCATTGATAGTCAGTGAGAGAAGGATATACTTGCATGGGTGGTTATAGCAGAAGTGCTCTCTTCCAATAGTGATCTCTGTGAGAAGTGGTCCCTTACATTGGTGGTCAGCATAGGTAGGGTCCCCTTACATTGACGGCCAGTGGAGATGAACCCTCTTACATTTGTGACTGGTGGAGAATGGCTCACTTATAGAGGTGGAGAAGGGCTTCCTTACAATGGCCATAAGAGACCATGCTGGTCAACGGATAAAGACTCCATACATTGGTGATCAGTGAGAGAACAGCCTCCTTACTTTGGTGGATAGTGGTATAATGCCCCCTTGCATTGGTGATCAGTGGTGTAATGCCCTCTTACTTTCATGGTCAGGGGAGAATGGCCCCCTTACATTCTTGATCAGTGGAGTAGGGCCACATTACATTAGTGTATTGCCCACTTACAATGGAGATCAGTAGAGAAAACAAACAATAGTGTACTACTATTTAGAACAGGGACACGCTTAATGCAAACACAGCGGTACACTCACAAACGCCCAGTGTTGTTACAGCATGTGCTCGTGAAGGTAAAACAGTCAGGCTCACTTCTCCTCACAGCCTCTCTGTGTAGATGAACACCTGTGGCTGAAGTCACTGGCTCTTCCTCCCGACGTGTTGCGTCACAGGTCACTTGACTTTATCATTTTTTCCCTTGATAAAGTCACGTGACCTGTGACGCAACGCGTCAGGAGGAAGCACCAGTTCCGTCAGCCACAGGTGTTCGTCTACACCAGTGGTTCTCAACCTCGGTCCTCATTACCCCCAAACAGGCCATGTTTTCAGGTTTTTCTTGATCTTGCACGGGTGCTCTAAATCAGTGTCAATGGCTTGGTAATTTGGACAGCTATTTTATCTAAGAGAAATTACCAAAACATGGCCTGTTTGGGGGTAATGAGGACCGAGGTTGAGAACCACTGGTCTACACGGAGAGGCTGTGAGGAGAAGTGAGCCTGACAGTTTTACCTTCACGATCACATGCTGTAACAACACTGGGCGTTTGTGAGTGCACCGCTGTGTTTGCATTAAGCGTGTCCCTGTTTGAAATTGTAGTACACTATTGTTTGTTTTCTCTACTTTTGCCTATGGAAATCGGGAGCCGATGAGAAGGGGCCTTTAGGATCGAGAAGTGGTAGAGAAGGTGGATATCAATCAGCTGGACTGATCGGTAGTCAATATCGGAGCAGGAAGGATTGGTCATATGTATGTGTGAATGTTAGTCTTCTACTTCCATACTTACCCTGTCACATTTTAACCTTTCACTGTGAACCCTCTCACCAATGCCCAGGACCAGGCGGGGACTGTGGTCACGTGAAAGTCTAACATTAAAGGAGATGTAAAGGCAGAATATTCTTTTATCTTAATACAATCTATGCATTAAGATACAAAAAACTTTTATGTAGCAGCTACCTCAGCACCCCCTAATTACTTACCTAAGCCCCATCAATCTCCCACGATATCCATGAATGTCTAAGCTGTCCAGGAGGAGAGCCAATCAGGGGAGAGAGGGGACATTTGCTGGGTCAGGGCTCCGTGTCTGTAAAGATACACAGAGATGTGACTCGGCTCCAGTGCCCTCGTTGGGAGCTGCAGATTGAGGGGTCAGGAGCAGCAAAGAGGGACCCAAAAAGAGGAGGATCGGGGCTTCTCCGTGCAAAACCAACTGCACAGAGGAGGTAAGTATAACATGTTTGTTATTTAAAGAAAAACAAAAAAAACAAGACTTTACAATCATTTTAAGGCAGTTCCAACTTAGAGATGAGCCGTGACACGATGTGCAGTAGTAAAAGTACAGAGTTCCTCTGAAAGTGTTGTCCCGTTTCACTACACACTGTAACTTGATGAAGGTTTCATTAGGTGGAAAGCTGCTGAGCCCTCGACCTCTCCACCAGTCCAGCGTACTTCTGTTACCTCACTCCCAATAACAAAATGGGGTCCTGCTGTGCACTTAGCGTGGACCTCATGTATGCACTTTTTAGCTTCCTCCATCCCATACCGACAGTATGTGACCAAGTCATGGATCTCTGTAATGTGGGTTCAACTCCTGGTTGCTAGTGGAAACCGAATGCTAGGGCTCCCTGCCAGAACATCAATACCCTCGCTACCAGAGGACCCGTCACCTTTACCAGGTACCAGGTGTTGTGACTTGAACTAATGCTTGGTTACCCATAGCAACTACACCTCTCCTGTTTGACTTGCTGAGTAGACCTTTTACATAGTTATTGTATACTGTCTGTAAAAAATAAATATAAGACCCGCCCTCTTCACAGAATATGAAGATATTATATTATGAGGATTGCTCATTCATAATACAACATGTTGTTTGTATTTCTGGATTTATGGAGCAGGTAGGAAGAGAGTCCTGGTTGTGATTGATGATCTAGAGGACAGCAGTGATAATGTGAAGATGGAAATCCTCAATAGCCAGCCAAGCATAAAAAATCTGTCAGAGGAAGTCTTCCTAATCAGCACAACAGAGAAGGCTCTCTTTGGAGATATGATGGCCAACGGATATCAGTACCAACCCCACCTCAAGTTGGATTGCATGAAATCAATTATTGAAGGTAAGAAGAAAACTCACTATAATGAGCTTTTTGCCCCTTGAAATTTCATGTACATTTGTTCTGTGTGAATAGAGGCTAAATCGAATGTTACAAGGCTTTATTCTCTCCAGGACAACATTTTGTCTCAGATCAAGTGTAGCATCTGTTCTTATCTGTGACCAGTAGAGGTGCTATGCTGTCATTCCAGCTTGAACCAGGGCTGGAATGGCTAGCTATATAGTATCCCTGCTGGTGTGATGGGGGCTCTGAAGGTTAGTACCGGCTGGAACAGAAACCAGGGCGCCGGCAGGCTGTCGGGCACGGGAGTAATTCCCCAGAGAAAACTGGATGGGCCCAGTTCCTCCTGATTTCAGTGGATCTACCTTGTCTGGCCATGGGCTGGTAGGGCAGAGAGTCCTGTCTGTGCCCTTTGGCAGTGGTCACCGTAGGGGTGCTCTTAGTAACACTTTGGTGTGTGACCCCACTCTGTGTGAAAAGACATGTCCACAGTCACCAAAACTTTTTCTGCACTGCGCATTTTGGGGCTGGGCATTTTGGTAAAGTCTAGGGCAATGTTTGTCTTCCAGGCCTCAGGGCTGGCCAGTGTACATGCACAGCCACTTATTTATTTAAATTTATTTGCCCCTCATTTTGTCACTCTTTTGCCCCGTACACACGGTCGGACTTTCTCACAGGAAATGTTGGATGTGAGCATGTTGACGGAAAGTCCGACCGTGTGTAGGCTCCAGCGGACATTTGCTGTTGGACTTTACGCCAACAAATGTTTGAGAGCAGGTTCTCAAATTCCGAGCGTGTGTACACAAGCGCGGCGCACAATAGTTCCACGCATGCTAGGAATCAAACAGAAGAGCCGCACTGGCTATTGAACTTCATTTTTCTCGGCTCGTCATACGTCTTGTATGTCACTATGTTCGTAATTGTTAGCCAACATTTTTGTGACCATATGTATGCAAGACAAGTTTGAGCCAACATCCTTCGAAAAAAAAAAAAAAAAAAAAACACGGTTTTGTTGGCGGAAAGTCCGATTATGTGTACGCAGCATTTCTATTTAATTTTTTTCTCACTAAGATGGAGGACGCGAGTCCTTGGGCTCGCCCTGACATCTAGGGGGGAGGATGTGTGGTCCTCAGGTGCTCTTTGAGTGAGCCCCTCGACCTAGTATTTGATGGTTGGCTTTGGCTGTCCTAGAAAAACAGGGTGCCAGGCAGACCAGTTGAACACTATGTCCTTGTCAGGAGCCTTGCTCACCCGGGGATTAGGGAGAGGTCCTACCCCTTTGGTGGCTGGACAAAGCACACCCTTGAGGGTACTTTTTAGTGTCTGTTTCACATGCACTTTTTGCACCACCGCGGATTTAAAAAAAATAAAATAAATGTTATTCATTCGTAAGAGAGTGGTTCAGGTAAATACCACATGATGATCACTAGATGGAGCCGATGATCATAGGAAGTAAATTTATTTTTATTATGAGCCTCAGCTCCATCTAGTGGTCATAATGTGTATTTTGCAGATTCACTCTTCTTTATAAATAACTAACATGCGACCTGGAGGGAAAATAGTCTAATAACATTTGATTTTGCTCCCACTTGCACAGTTTCACAGAATAAATAGCTCACCGTTTTTTATTTATTTTTTCAAAGTACACCTCATAGATTTTGGGAGCAATAATTTGCATCCATCCATTATGACCATTATTCCACAGAAGGGGTATGCGACACAGAGGTCTTGAATAAATAATACTTAACATTCAAAGAAAAGGAAAATCAGAACTTTCTGCATTATCACATGATAGCGAAGGTGACTTGGGTCTTAGAGCAATTTGAAGTCAACTTAAAAAATCATTTTTAAGTCTCCCGTAAAGTGTCATTTACTTAACTACTTCAGCTCCGGAAGGTTTTACTCCCTTCCTGACTAGACATGTGCAATTCATTTAGTTCCAAATTCTTTTTTTTTTTTTTTTACGAATTTCGACAAATTTGTTAATTCGGAAATATCCAAATTAACGAAAAACCCGTTTCACAAATTTTTCAGGATATTCGTAAATTCGTAAATTTGTAAATTCGAAAACCCCAAAAACTTGAAAATCTGAAATAATAACTAACTAATAATAAGTTAACTATTACTAACTATCAAAGTATAAGTATTGTAATTTCCTTTCAAACTTGGCTGTTGGTGAACGTAATGAATACAAATTTATCCAAAATAACGAATGCCGTATCTAAATGAAAGGAACGTAACAAAATAATAATAAATAACAATAATAATAACAACAAGTTTTTATTATTATTATTATTATTTATTATTAATTTGTTCCGATCCATTCGTTTAGATGCTGCATTCGTTATTTCGGATAATTCGTAACTTTGGATAAATTTGTATTTGTTATGTTCACTAGCATCCAAATTTGAAAGGAAATTCCAATACTTATAATTTAATAGTTAGTAATAGTTAAGTTATTATTAGGAATTTAGATTGTTATTCCTTCAGATTTTCTTTCTTATTTTCGAATTTTCGAATTTATGAATTTACGAATTGCAATCATAACGAATGACCCGGAAAAAAAAAAGAAAAAAAGAAAAATGAATCAAACCAAAATGAAAACAAACAAATTTTTCTGCAGTGCACGTGCCTATTTCTGACCAGGCCATTTATTGCGTTACTTCGGATAAATTCGTATTTGTTACAAATTTATCCGAAGTTACGAATTATTCGAAATAACAAATGCCATAAACAAATTAATAATAAAAAATAATAAAATGTTTTTATTATTATTATTATTTTTGTTTATTAATATTAATTCATTACGTTCCATTTGTTTAGATGCGGCATTCGTTGTTTTGGATAATTCGTAACTTCGGATACATTTTTTATTCATTTCGTTCACTAACAGCCAAATTTGAAAGGAACGAATACAAATTTATCCGAAGTTACGAACTATCCGAAATAACAAATGCCGTAAACTAATTAATAATAAAAATAAAATGTTTTTATTATTATTATTATTATTTTTGTTTATTATTATTAATTCATTACATTCCATTTGTTTAGATGCAACATTCCTTGTTTCGGATAATTCGTAACTTCGAAAACATTTATTCATTTCGTTCACTAACAGACAAATTTGAAAGGAAATTCCAATACCTATAGTTTAATAGTTAGTAATAGTTAAATTTTTATTAGTAAGTTAGTTCGTTATTCTTTCAAATTTTCTGATTTTCTTTCTTATTTTTGAATTTATGAATTTACGAATTGCGATCATAACGAATGACCCCGAAAACAAAACAAAAAAATGAATCAAATGAAAACAAACAAATTTTTCGGCAATGCGCATGTCTATTCCTGACCAGGCCATTTCTTGCGATACGGCGCTGCGTCGCTTTAACTGGCAATTGCGCGCTCGTGCGATGCTGTACCCAAATAAACTTGATGTCCTTTCCCCCCACAAATTGAACTTTCTTTTGGTGGTACTTGATCCCCTCTGTGGTTTTTATTTTTTGCACTATAGAAAAAAAAGAGCTACAATTTTGAAAAAAAAATTATTTTACTTTCTGCTATAAAACACATCCAATAAAAAAAATGTAAAAAAAAAAAATATCAAATTTCTTCATCAATTTAGACCAATATACATTCTGCTACATGTTTTTGGTAAAATAAAAACAAAACAATAAGTGTATATTGATTGGTTTGCGCAAAAGTTATCACGTCTTCAAACTATGGGATAGATTTATGGACTTTTTATCTATTTTCTTTTTTTACTAGTAATGGCAGCGATCAGTGATTTTTAAAGGGACTGCAACATTGCGGCGGACAAATCGGACACCCGTTAACACTTTTTGGGGACCAGTGACATTATTACAGTGATCAGTGCTTAAAAAAAATGTCACTGTACTAATGATACTGACAGGGAGGGGGTTAGCATCATGGGTGATCAAAGGGTTAAATGTGTCCCTAGGGCAGCCTTTCTCAACCTTTTTACCCCAGGGGAACCCTTATAAATACTTTCAGGTCTCGGGAACCCCTAATAAAACCTATTCATTGGGGGTCAGTGGGAACAATGCCCCTTACTTTGGCGTTCAGTGAGAAGAATGCACTTTTTTACAGTTGTGGTAAGAATGGATCCCTTACAGAAAGCTATAAAGATCATTGGTGTCATACCACTGGCTCCTCCAAGTGGCATTTGCTCAGATGTAGTACAGGAGGTAAATCAGCCACAGCTCAAGGAACCCCTAGCCACCTCTGAAGGAACCCTGGTTGAGAATGGCTGCCCTAGGGGGTGCTTTCTAACTGTGGGGGAGGTGCTTTGACTGGGGGAAAACAGAGATCCGTGTTTCTGCTTAGCAGAAACACAAGGTCTCCATCTTCCTCTCTGGCAGAACTGCGGTTTGCCTTGTTTACATAGGCCGGACCGCCGCTCTGCCTCTCCTTGGAATGATCGGTGGGTCCCCGGCGGACATTGCGTCCACCAGACCAGCTGATTGGATACAGCAGGAGCCAATCAAATCCAAATATTTACTCTTTCCAATGTGATAATATATCGAATTTAGAGTATAGCATTCTTCTGGAAAGACTGCAAATTTTTTTCAAATCCACCCGGACTAACAAATATATACGAAACGAAGGCTGAAGATACAAAATGAGTTACGAAAACGAATCGGGACAACATAATGAATGTGACTAAATAGAGTTCTTCAATGTATGAATGCATTCGAAATGAAACACAAATTTCCGGCGTGCACATGTCTAGTGGGAGTGTACAGTTAGGGTGACAACGCTGTCACTGCATACAGACCATAGGCCAAGTGTTGTCACCCGCTTTGTGGAAGAGGCTAAGGCTTTCATTTATAAAAAAAATGCGACAGCTTGAATTTTATCAGCAGAATGCAATATAACTGTCACCTCTGTATCTTCTACAGGCAGGACCGGGCCGGGCAACTGGGTATGTACCATTCAGTCAAACTTCTACTGGTAGATGTTATATTGCATGTAAGCATTTTGTATTTTCATAACCAGCCAGCAATTGGAGCCCTCAGATCTTTTTCATACTGTACATCTACCAGCCACCCCTTAGCTCTTTATTTGAAATATAAATCTGTTGTTTACAGAGCTCAATATCTCAAACTGAAAGTTACACACACCTTCTGACTGAATGCAGTGACTCCACCCCTCCCTCCCTGCCTGTCTGCTTCTTTGGCAAACTGTATGGAGAGTCAATAAGAGAAAGACAGTGTCACGAGGGCCACGTACCTGATGTGAGTCCGAAGTAGTGGGGAGGCCTCCCTTGCACCTCGGGTCCTTAAAGCCTCCGGAGATGGAGACAGAGACTTGGTGGACACCGAGTGGTACGGGTGCCACTCGGTGTCCATCAAGTCTCTGTCTCCATCTCCGGAGGCTTTAAGGACACGAGTGGCACGGGTGCCAGGGGTGTGGAGCACCGTGCAAGCCTTAGTCTGGGATCTGAGCCTAGGTCAAGTCCAGTTGAGAAACAAAGCATAAAAGGGTTTATCAGAAGAATGGTCGAGATCCAAGCCGGGGTCGCTTCCAATCTGGCAGCTGAGTACAAAAGGGGCAAAGAAGTAGAATGGTCAAGGTACAAATAAGAGGTCAATGGCAAGCAGCAATCAAGAGTAGTCAAATAGGTTTCCAGGTCACAACAGGTTCAGACAGATCACACACTAGCCCAGGAACAAGGGGGGACTGAAGATAATCCAACAATTTGGCAGTGTCTGGGCTGGGCTTATATAGGGAAGTTTAAGGTCACTTCCTGTGCACCTACTGGGCATTTTCCCGCCTTTTTCCATCAGGTTAATGTAATTTCCTGTGCGCCTCCTGGGTATTTTTCCGCCTTTTTCCATCAGGTTGAGGTCACTTCCTGTGCACGTCCTGGGCATTTTCCTGCCCTTTTCCATCAAGTCTTCTGCACAAGTGCGGGTTGGCGCCCCGAGGCGTCTTTGGCACATTGTAAGGAGAAAAGTTGCGCTATCCTAATGAATTAAAGCTGCTGCTCAAATTGTTATACTACAAAGACAAAATGGCTGTGAAAAGGAGCTGCGCTAAAGATTGAAAAATAAAAATAAAATTACTAAATATGGGCTAAATAATATTTCGCCCAGAAAATTTTTTACGTTTCACGTGAAAGGGTGTCAAAAAGGAAGTCTGCATGCCATCAGACTATTATAAATATGAATAAATAAAAGCCCGGCTGAGCTTGCCTATTTGTGTGAAGGTAAAATTAAATGTGCAAAGTGGGTGTCCACTAGTTAGTGAGATCAGAGGACGACCTATAAAGCATAAATTAAAAAGCTAGTGAAAAATAGATAAACACCCTGCTGAGCAATCAATTATATATGATACCTGTTATCAACTGTTTATATATCATATACTGTATATGGTGTACAGATAATAACCCAAACTGTAACCAGTGAGCCTTAGTGTGAATAGTCCAAAAGGAAGAGTGATATTTAAACTTAATAATATCAAAAAATGAAGAATAGTAAACACCCTACAGGGCGTTCGGAACAATGTTATACCTGTTGTTGACTATTGAAAAATAAATGCCAACTTAATACTATAACTTTGGAGTTAAGTGCAAGCTAAAACCTAGAATATAGCTAATATACATTATGTGACAATAAAGCTAAATAAAGAAAACGATATGGTTGAAAACAATAAACGCCCTACAGAGCATAATAATTGCAATGGTGACCGGATGAGTGTATAATCTCCTGGGGGTGTGGAAAAAACAATCTCCCAGAGAAGTATAGTCAATCACAAACAATATATATAAATGTGCGTCTTGATATGCACAATGTAGCAAACAAGTTCCGTGCTTTTAACAGTCTGTGTGAAGACTCCCAAATTCTTGAAGTGAAAGTGACTTATATGACACCAAGAAAAGATGTGAAGACCTCCACCATAGGACAAACTTGTCTCCTTACCGGAACTATATGGTCCCTTATTAGGGGGACCTTTCGCGCGAGTGGCTCTCAACCCTAGCCAGGGGTATACTGGGGGGAACGTCCGATATCCAACCAATCAGAATGATTTATCCAGAATGGCTCCCAACCAGGGTCCTTCTCTGATGTCAGCTCGGGATCAGGCTCGGTGGCCGAATTGTAGTTGGAACCAGAGGGGATTAAAGAGAGCTCACATAGTGTGAAATCCAACGATATTTTATTGTATAAAAAATAAGTAAACACTTACAGTGTAGCGAAATTAGATAGGCATGAAGCGAGCCGGCCGGTCTCGCAAATACAGCCCGTGGTATGGGATCACGTCTTACAGCGGTAGCGTCAGGACGTAGCTCCTCCTCCCTACGCGTTTCGTCATCAACGGACGTCGTCACGGGGCACGGGCTGCGTCATGACGCACCGCATTATATACAGACACTAATCAAGCCTCAGTGTGAATCTCAGACTAGGGAACAGCGTCCGCCATTTTGGAAGAGGGAAAAACCGCTCTAAACCACATATGGACTGAGGGATCAGTTAGTAATGAATTTATTCCAACCAGTAGTGAGGGCAAGTGATCACCGCCATATCTGACTGGAACAAAGCGTTAATAGCAGATTCACATTTGGTGAAAGACATGAATCAAATTGGAAAAAATATATAGTAAAAATAATAAGAAAAAACGTATATTGAAAAAAAGATTGTGTATTTAACCTTGCCAGAGAGGTTTTATAAGACCTCATTCTATGGCAGGGACTGCTCAGAATTACGGAACTCAAAAGGTCCAATGCGAAATGTTAACCCATTGCGGAGTGAGGAAAAATTGTCTATTTAACAAGGAGAATACATATTGATAGACAAAACTCCATTATAGACTGGAAAAATACAAATGAATGTGAAAAAAGAATTTTTTTATATAAAAAATACAAAAAATTGTATATAAAGACAATGCAATAAAGCATGAACTTTAGAAGAGATAAATATATGTTTATGAACAGAGCTCCATTCTGAGCTGAAAAAATTGAATTAAAATATGGAATCATAAAAATATTACGCTCAATGCAGAAAGTTTTACTCGCCAGTAAATGAGACTCGAAGTAAAAAATTAAAATTAAAAATTAAAAATTGAAATAAAAAATATGCAAGTTTGCCATTACTGAAGGTATGAATGAGACTCATTTTTTAGCAGGCTGTATTATTAAGGTAGAGAACGGTCAGGATGGACTGTTCCTACTGTCAGAGATCCACACTAATGGCCAAGCGTATCAGGGTGGCAATACCAAATATAATACTGCATAGGCCTAAATTGCATTCTGATATGATACTGCATAGGCATAAATTGCATTCTGATAGGACAATAGAACAAACCTCCATTTTGGGAGTATATAAGCTCATATATTAACAGAACCCAATATAATAGTGGGATATACGACATCACTATAATTTATAAGCACATATGTCAAAAATAACAAATAAGAGAAAAACCCGATAATGTCAAGACCTCCCATGCACAGGATGTTATTATTAAGTGGACAGCTTGAAAGTAAGCTACTATGAATTATCTATGAAGCAATTAATATCAACGTCTATGTTGAGTCCGAATGGTGTGTAACTTTTGAGTTTGTGGACCCATGCCATTTCTAGTTTTGAAATACTATTCACCATATTACTCCCTCGCCAGTGTGGCTTAAATTTATCGATGCCCAAAAATATGGTGTTATTGGGATCCCTGTTATGAACTCGAAGGTAGTGCTTAGACACTGAGTGCTTTGTGAAGCCACGACGTATGTTATTGATGTGCTCGTTCAATCTGACCTGTAATGGTCTTTTGGTCCGGCCCACATACTGGAGCCCACACGGGCATTGGAGCATGTAGACCACTCCAACTGTGGAGCATGTGATGAACGGTTCTATGTCATACTTTTGGGAAGTACAAGTGGAAACAAATGATGTAGTTTTTCTGGCCTTTATTTTATTAAGTGTGCAAACTTGGCAACGTCTGCATTGATGGTAACCTTTAAGCGTCGGGAAAAAAACAGTCTGAGAGAGAGGAGGATTCAGAATGTTGGGAGCTATCTTATCCTTCAGGGAGGGAGCTCCTCTGAAAACAACCTGAGGTTTTTCAGGGAGGATAGCCCCCAAAATTCTATCACTCCGTAGAATGTGCCAATGTTTTCCAATGATATGTTTAACGTTAGCATGTTGGCAAGAAAAGCTGGTGATAAAGGGGTTACGGAATGAATCATTTTTCTGACCTGGCGGCTTTTCTGTTAGTAGTGCATTCCGATCAGTCCTGTCCACTAAGGCAAGGGTGTCAGTAAGGAATTCTGATGTGTAACCCTTATCTTTAAATCGTGAGGTGAGAACAGATGATTGAACTAAAAAAGTGTCATGATCAGTGCAATTACGTTTTAAACGAAGATATTGGCTCTTTGGGACTGATTTCAACCACGACATGTGATGGCAGCTGTCTTGTGGGATAAAGGAGTTGCGATCAGTGGGTTTAAAGTAAGTTGATGTCTTAAAGGAACCATTAACAATGGATATGGAGAGATCTAAAAAATGTATAGATTCCTGGCTGGCCTCATAACTGAGGTGTATCCCTCTGTTGTTGTTATTGAGGTAGCACATAAATTCAGATAGTTCTGATTCTCCACCCTTCCATAGGAGGAGGATGTCGTCTATGTAGCGTGCCCACAAGACTATTTGAGGTCTTGGCTGGGCATAGACGACATCCTCCTCCCATTTGGCCATATAGAGATTCGCCAGGCTGGGAGCATATTTTGCTCCCATGGCGACACCCCTATCTTGTCTGTAGTATTGCCCATCGAACCAGAAGAAATTGTGCCCTGCGGCAAACTCTAATAGTTCCATGATATAATTAATCTGTATATGGGGCAATTTGGAATTTTTTTGCAGGTAGTATGACACAGCCTCTAAACCCAATTGGTGTGGGATTATCGTGTAGAGGGAGGTCACGTCTGCAGTTATCAACCATAATCCTTCACATGGTGTTATGGTAGAGAGAAGATTGATGACATGTCTGGTATCTTTTGTGTAAGATGGCATTAATTGCACCAAGGGCTGTAAGAAAAAATCTATATACTTGCCCACCCGGGAGGTAACAGAGTCGATCCCACTCACTATGGGACGTCCCGGGGGGCAAGTCTGATTCTTGTGCACCTTGGGCAAATAGTAGATAATGGGTATCCTCGGTGTCTTCGGGATCAGAAAAAGGCTCTCCTTTTTATTTAGTACCTTTAAATCCAATCCCTTAACAACCAATTCCTCCAAAATCTTCCTATATCTGGTGTTAGGATTAGATGGCAATAAGACGTAAGTGGCTTCATCAGCCAGAATGCGCCTCATTTCCTGTAAATAGTCATCTTTATTTAGGATGACTATGCCGCCCCCCTTGTCGGCGGGGCGGATCACCAGGTTATTGTTGGAGCATAAGGTGTCGATACCCAAATCAATATCCTTTTTATTTCTGAATACCTTAATCTTCATCTCATCTAGGTCTTTAAGGGCTAGATCCCTGAAGACTTTCAATGAAGGGGGCAGATGGCCTGGGGGATTGAATAAGGAGGCGTTTCTTAATCCTGAATGTACGTAACCTCTGGTTGCCAACACAGATGGATTGTATGGGTTTGAGGCCATGTACCTCTGTATGTTGAGTTTTCGGACGTATTTATGAATGTCCATGTAAGTTTGGAACTTACTTATGTTGCGTGGTGGTGCATATTTTAGGCCTTTGTCTAAAACTATTAGTTCAGGTTCGGTTAAGGTGTGGGAGCTCAGGTTATATATGCCAGTATTGGTTATGTTCGTGGTCTTTTGGGACTTAGAGCGCCTCCCCCCTCGAGTTCCTCTCTTAGTTCGACTACTCTTTTTACCCCTTGGTTTGGCCTGGGAAAACCCCAATGTTGATCTGTGGTATTTCCCACTTGGTTTATTCTGGCATCTCCTCGCCCGATTGAAGGGTATTCACCTTGGTTTCTATCTGTGTACCCTGTGATGGAATTAGATTGGAAAAATTCCCTAGATGTCTCCAGGTCCCTTAGGGGTAAATAGCTATTCTGTGTATTAATGTTGTAGTCATGTTGGTAATCACTATTATAGTGTATAATTGAAGGGTCTCCATATGATTCAGGTTGACTATATGTGTTATATTCTGTATAGTTTGAATATGTTGGGTCATGATTAGCCCCTATTGGACCCATCTGTTGATTGCTATACTGACCTCTATGTACATATTGAGCACCAGGGTCGGTATTGCCACCTCGACCGCGTGTGGGATATTGGCCGCGCGCACGACCCCGGCCCCGAGAGCGTTGTGGTCTGAAGTTGTTATACTGGCCGCTAGTGCCTCTTTGGGATGGGGGGGGTATTGGGTGGTAATATTGAGTTGCTTGGCCTCTGTTGTTCTGATTAGAATGAACTTGGCGTTTGAGGCCAGTTCCAAGGGATGGCCCCTGTGAGCTGCCTCTAGGAGATCCTCCCTTTCCCACGTGTGAATCCTGGTTCCCACTAGGCTGAATGGAGGGCTTTCCTGTAGATGGATAACCTGCCTGAGGGGTGGTATCCATATCCCTACTGTCAGTGCCCTGTTCTGCCAGCAGTTTTCTTTGCCACTCAAAGACCGATTGTGAGGCATAATCTGCAACATCTCTGTTGTATTTTTTCTTTTTTTTGATTTTTTGTTCTCTTTCCTCTTTTTCTAATGTTTTGAGTAGGCCTGCCGACCTTCCTAGATACTCTTCCTTGCCTTTAAAGGGAATCATTTTTTCTTTAATGAGTTTAACCTCTTCATCTAGTCTGGCAAGTTTACTAGATTTGCGTTCAATCAAGAACCGTAAGAGGCTGAGACCAGCCTCATTGAAATGTTTGTACCACCCTTCTAGGTCCGTCTCTCCCTTTTGGGGGCTTACATCCCACCTTAAGCTTCGTGGTACCATATGGTGTTTTACATACGTTTCTAAAAACGCTACATCCCACTGAGTGTGTATCTCAGAAATGGTGAGATTTTTGAGCCTCAAGAAGAGACCTCCGAGGTCGCCCTCGCCCTCCCTGAAAGGCTCAAATACCCCATCAATGTTGACTACCCTGGTAGCCCGAAAGTCAAAGATATCCATTACTGGTGTGGTGGGGGTTGGAAGGAAAGCTGCAACTGATAGGTATAAGGAATAGTAAATTGTAAGGAGAAAAGTTGCGCTATCCTAATGAATTAAAGCTGCTGCTCAAATTGTTATACTACAAAGACAAAATGGCTGTGAAAAGGAGCTGCGCTAAAGATTGAAAAATAAAAATAAAATTACTAAATATGGGCTAAATAATATTTCGCCCAGAAAATTTTTTTACGTTTCACGTGAAAGGGTGTCAAAAAGGAAGTCTGCATGCCATCAGACTATTATAAATATGAATAAATAAAAGCCCGGCTGAGCTTGCCTATTTGTGTGAAGGTAAAATTAAATGTGCAAAGTGGGTGTCCACTAGTTAGTGAGATCAGAGGACGACCTATAAAGCATAAATTAAAAAGCTAGTGAAAAATAGATAAACACCCTGCTGAGCAATCAATTATATATGATACCTGTTATCAACTGTTTATATATCATATACTGTATATGGTGTACAGATAATAACCCAAACTGTGACCAGTGAGCCTTAGTGTGAATAGTCCAAAAGGAAGAGTGATATTTGAACTTAATAATATCAAAAAATGAAGAATAGTAAACACCCTACAGGGCGTTCAGAACAATGTTATACCTGTTGTTGACTATTGAAAAATAAATGCCAACTTAATACTATAACTTTGGAGTTAAGTGCAAGCTATAACCTAGAATATAGCTAATATACATTATGTGACAATAAAGCTAAATAAAGAAAACGATATGGTTGAAAACAATAAACACCCTACAGAGCATAAAAATTGCAATGGTGACCGGATGAGTGTATAATCTCCTGGGGGTGTGGAAAAAACAATCTCCCAGAGAAGTATAGTCAATCACAAACAATGTATATAAATGTGCGTCTTGATATGCACAATGTAGCAAACAAGTTCCGTGCTTTTAACAGTCTGTGTGAAGACTCCCAAATTCTTGAAGTGAAAGTGACTTATATGACACCAAGAAAAGATGTGAAGACCTCCACCATAGGACAAACTTGTCTCCTTACCGGAACTATATGGTCCCTTATTAGGGGGACCTTTCGCGCGAGTGGCTCTCAACCCTAGCCAGGGGTATACTGGGGGGAACGTCCGATATCCAACCAATCAGAATGATTTATCCAGAATGGCTCCCAACCAGGGTCCTTCTCTGATGTCAGCTCGGGATCAGGCTCGGTGGCCGAATTGTAGTTGGAACCAGAGGGGATTAAAGAGAGCTCACATAGTGTGAAATCCAACGATATTTTATTGTATAAAAAATAAGTAAACACTTACAGTGTAGCGAAATTAGATAGGCATGAAGCGAGCCGGCCGGTCTCGCAAATACAGCCCGTGGTATGGGATCACGTCTTACAGCGGTAGCGTCAGGACGTAGCTCCTCCTCCCTACGCGTTTCGTCATCAACGGACGTCGTCACGGGGCACGGGCTGCGTCATGACGCACCGCATTATATACAGACACTAATCAAGCCTCAGTGTGAATCTCAGACTAGAGAACAGCGTCCGCCATTTTGGAAGAGGGAAAAACCGCTCTAAACCACATATGGACTGAGGGATCAGTTAGTAATGAATTTATTCCAACCAGTAGTAAGGGCAAGTGATCACCGCCATATCTGACTGGAACAAAGCGTTAATAGCAGATTCACATTTGGTGAAAGACATGAATCAAATTGGAAAAAATATATAGTAAAAATAATAAGAAAAAACGTATATTGAAAAAAAGATTGTGTATTTAACCTTGCCAGAGAGGTTTTATAAGACCTCATTCTATGGCAGGGACTGCTCAGAATTACGGAACTCAAAAGGTCCAATGCGAAATGTTAACCCATTGCGGAGTGAGGAAAAATTGTCTATTTAACAAGGAGAATACATATTGATAGACAAAACTCCATTATAGACTGGAAAAATACAAATGAATGTAGAAAAAAAATTTTTTTTATATAAAAAAATACAAAAAAATGTATATAAAAACAATGCAATAAAGCATGAACTTTAGAAGAGATAAATATATGTTTATGAACAGAGCTCCATTCTGAGCTGAAAAAATTGAATTAAAATATGGAATCATAAAAATATTACGCTCAATACAGGAAGTTTTACTCGCCAGTAAATGAGACTCGAAGTAAAAAATTAAAATTAAAAATTAAAAATTGAAATAAAAAATATGCAAGTTTGCCATTACTGAAGGTATGAATGAGACTCATTTTTTAGCAGGCTGTATTATTAAGGTAGAGAACGGTCAGGATGGACTGTTCCTACTGTCAGAGATCCACACTGATGGCCATGCGTATCAGGGTGGCAATACCAAAAATAATACTGCATAGGCCTAAATTGCATTCTGATATAATACTACATAGGCATAAATTACATTCTGATAGGACAATAGAACAAACCTCCATTTTGGGAGTATATAAGCTCATATATTAACAGAACCCAATATAATAGTGGGATATACGACATCACTATAATTTATAAGCACATATGTCAAAAATAACAAATAAGAGAAAAACCCGATAATGTCAAGACCTCCCATGCACAGGATGTTATTATTAAGTGGACAGCTTGAAAGTAAGCTACTATGAATTATCTATGAAGCAATTAATATCAACGTCTATGTTGAGTCCGAATGGTGTGTAACTTTTGAGTTTGTGGACCCATGCCATTTCTAGTTTTGAAATACTATTCACCATATTACTCCCTCGCCAGTGTGGCTTAAATTTATCGATGCCCAAAAATATGGTGTTATTGGGATCCCTGTTATGAACTCGAAGGTAGTGCTTAGACACTGAGTGCTTTGTGAAGCCACGACGTATGTTATTGATGTGCTCGTTCAATCTGACCTGTAATGGTCTTTTGGTCCGGCCCACATACTGGAGCCCACACGGGCATTGGAGCATGTAGACCACTCCAACTGTGGAGCATGTGATGAACGGTTCTATGTCATACTTTTGGGAAGTACCAGTGGAAACAAATGATGTAGTTTTTCTGGCCTTTATTTTGTTAAGTGTGCAAACTTGGCAACGTCTGCATTGATGGTAACCTTTAAGCGTCGGGAAAAAACCAGTCTGAGAGAGAGGAGGATTCAGAATGTTGGGAGCTATCTTATCCTTCAGGGAGGGAGCTCCTCTGAAAACAACCTGAGGTTTTTCAGGGAGGATAGCCCCCAAAATTCTATCACTCCGTAGAATGTGCCAATGTTTTCCAATGATATGTTTAACGTTAGCATGTTGGCAAGAAAAGCTGGTGATAAAGGGGTTACGGAATGAATCATTTTTCTGACCTGGCGGCTTTTCTGTTAGTAGTGCATTCCGATCAGTCCTGTCCACTAAGGCAAGGGTGTCAGTAAGGAATTCTGATGTGTAACCCTTATCTTTAAATCGTGAGGTGAGAACAGATGATTGAACTAAAAAAGTGTCATGATCAGTGCAATTACGTTTTAAACGAAGATATTGGCTCTTTGGGACTGATTTCAACCACGACATGTGATGGCAGCTGTCTTGTGGGATAAAGGAGTTGCGATCAGTGGGTTTAAAGTAAGTTGATGTCTTAAAGGAACCATTAACAATGGATATGGAGAGATCTAAAAAATGTATAGATTCCTGGCTGGCCTCATAACTGAGGTGTATCCCTCTGTTGTTGTTATTGAGGTAGCACATAAATTCAGATAGTTCTGATTCTCCACCCTTCCATAGGAGGAGGATGTCGTCTATGTAGCGTGCCCACAAGACTATTTGAGGTCTTGGCTGGGCATAGACGACATCCTCCTCCCATTTGGCCATATAGAGATTCGCCAGGCTGGGAGCATATTTTGCTCCCATGGCGACACCCCTATCTTGTCTGTAGTATTGCCCATCGAACCAGAAGAAATTGTGCCCTGCGGCAAACTCTAATAGTTCCATGATATAATTAATCTGTATATGGGGCAATTTGGAATTTTTTTGCAGGTAGTATGACACAGCCTCTAAACCCAATTGGTGTGGGATTATCGTGTAGAGGGAGGTCACGTCTGCAGTTATCAACCATAATCCTTCACATGGTGTTATGGTAGAGAGAAGATTGATGACATGTCTGGTATCTTTTGTGTAAGATGGCATTAATTGCACCAAGGGCTGTAAGAAAAAATCTATATACTTGCCCACCCGGGAGGTAACAGAGTCGATCCCACTCACTATGGGACGTCCCGGGGGGCAAGTCTGATTCTTGTGCACCTTGGGCAAATAGTAGATAATGGGTATCCTCGGTGTCTTCGGGATCAGAAAAAGGCTCTCCTTTTTATTTAGTACCTTTAAATGTTTATCTATTTTTCACTAGCTTTTTAATTTATGCTTTATAGGTCGTCCTCTGATCTCACTAACTAGTGGATACCCACTTTGCACATTTAATTTTACCTTCACACAAATAGGCAAGCTCAGCCGGGCTTTTATTTATTCATATTTATAATAGTCTGATGGCATGCAGACTTCCTTTTTGATACCCTTTCACGTGAAACGTAAAAAAGTCTTTGGCACATGCTCGGTTGGCACGGATTTCCTCTTGCGGCAACGCGCCATTGGTGCATGCGTCATAAGTGCTGAACTCTTACAGACAGCCTGAAAGTAAACAGTTCCTGCTGTGTGCTCTCTTTATAGAAAATCCCAAGTGCCACGGGTGAATCCTGCACTGAATGTTAGAATGTAAAATAGAGCTTTTATAAATAGTGAAAAGAAAAAAAAAAAGAGAGAGAGAAACAGAAAAGTGACGGCAGAAAAAAACTGAGTAGTCCAAGTCTGCCCAATTTAATTATGTATTTATCGTTTTTTTTTTTTTATTAACCTTGTTGTCTGACTATAGATTTATGTTTATCCTAAGCATGTTTGAAGCCGTGTACTGTGGACTGTCTTACTACCTCTGTTATTAGTTTATTCCAAACATCAACTACTGTACCCTTTCCGTAAAATAATACTTTCTAAATATATAAAATAGTTTCTGAAAATACTTTCTAAGATATAAAATGTTTTTATAATATTTTATAAAAACATTTTATATCTTAGAAAGTATTTTCAGAAACTATTTTATATATTTAGAAAGTATTATGGGGACTGGGAGAGTAATAGTTTGCAGAAGAAATATTATATATAAAAAAAAAAAGGCCAAAAAAGAAAACGAATGCAGCCACCATATCTAGAGACTATTCAATGTTTTGTTCTTGGGTATAGATACACTTAAAAGGTAAACTATTATGATTAGGCTTCATTTTCTTTTTCATTTTTTTTTTTAAATGTTTAAAATCATTTTATATCTTAAAAATATATTTTATAAAATCATTTTATATCTTAAAATTATTTTTTATAAAATCATTTTATATCTTCAAATTATTTTTTATAAAATCATTTTATATCTTCAAATTTTAAGATATAAAATGATTTTATAAAAAATAATTTGAAGATATAAAATGATTTTATAAAATATATTTTTAAGATATAAAATGATTTTAAACATTTAAAAAAAAAAATGAAAAAGAAAATGAAGCCTAATCATAATAGTTTACCTTTTAAGTGTATCTATACCCAAGAACAAAACATTGAATAGTCTCTAGATATGGTGGCTGCATTTGTTTTCTTTTTTGGCCTTTTTTTTTATATATAATATTTCTTCTGCAAAATATTACTCTCCCAGTCCCCATGTCAGGGACATGAACAAAGGCAGATGTCCATAGTTCACCTGGGTGACAACCAACACTTGGGCAAGTTCCTCTGGAGCTTAGGACGAGGATGCCGAAGTCCCCATCCCAGCAGGGACTACAAAAACTTACACAAATTTAAAAAAGTAAAAAAAAATGAAGAAAAGGCTACTTTCTGCCTCAGCCTGTGCACAGCCATGGTGGCAACCATGGCCTCCTTTAGCCTGAAAAGAAGAAAATGAATGCAGCCACTACATGTAAGGACTGATAATCTTTAAAGGAGAAGTGCTTGTTTTGCAAAAAAAATATAATAATTATACCCGCCTAGGTGGGTGCAGCATTGGCCAATGCTGCATCTATCTATCCGCCACCGCCGCTGCCTTTAAGACAGAGAACTGAGAAATCACATGACCGCTGATCACTCAGTTCTCAGTCTTCAGTGAGCAGAGTGTGGTGACTGTCCGTCACTGGCTCTCTGCTCTGCCCCTCCAGTGCTCACTGGAGCACTGGGCTGTGGCAGCTGGCCGATCAGACATCTGGGTGGATTCCGACATTAAAGTTGGGATCTCTCCAGAGTATGGACTGGCTCTGTGATGTCAGAAACAGCAGGCTTTAGGCCACTGCCGGCTGAATTTTGGTCTTGGCCTTAGGAGAACTAAATGCATTCCTTTGACCCGCAAGAGAAGTAAGGCCAGAAGAGCTTTGCCCCTACTTCTCTTTTAACAAGAGGATTGTGTTTGACATTTAAAGCGGTAGTAAAGCCGCTGAACTTTTTTTTTTTTTAACACCTGTAAAGGAAAAGGCATAATGAGCTAGTATGCTCCGCATACTAGCTCATTATGAAATACTTACCTTAGAACGAAGCCTCGGTAACTCACCTGGTCCACGCCGAGGTCGCTGACATGTTGCCTCGGCGTGTCTTCCAGGTATCGCGACTTCAGCGCTGTGAGTGGCTGGAGCCGCGATGTCGTCACTCCCGCGCATGCGCACGGGAGACTTCTTCCCGGCAGGGTTCGTATTCTGCCGGCCCTTCAGCCGAGAATCCCCCGTGCGCATGCGCCGCTGCAGTCAGAGGCGCATTGCGCGGGGAATATCTCCTAAACCGTACAGGTTTAGGAGATATTTTTTTTACCTACAGGTAAGCCTTATTATAGGCTTACCTGTAGGTAAAAGTTTTTTTTTTTTTACTTTACTTCCACTTTAAAGCGGTTGTAAACCACTGGAAGTTTTTTTTTTTTTTTACCCTTCAAGGTAAAGGCATAATGTACTAGCATATTACCGTATGTTAAACTTACCTTAAAACTAAGCCCTTCCATGACCTCGTCTTGCTTCCTGGTTCGCAGACTCCGGCTCTGTGACTGTCCGGAGCCGCAATGACGTCACTCACGCGCATGCGCACAGGAGCCGCCAGTCACGTCACGGGGCATGGGTGGCCCGTTCCTTCAGAGCGCATGTGCCAGTGATGTCATTGGCTGCATGTAATGTAGATATCTCCTAAATGGCGCACGTTTAGAAACAGCAGGCTTTAGGCCACTGCCGGCTTAATCTTGGTCATGGCCTTAGAAGAACTAAGTGCATTCCTTTGACCTGCAAGAGAAGTAAGGCCAAAAGAGCTTTGGCCCTACTTCTCTTTTAACAAGAGGATTGTGTTTGACCAATAAAGTTCTGACATTTAAACCACTGGAAGTTTTTTTTTTTTTTTATCCTTCAAGGTAAAGGCATAATGTACTAGCACATTATGTTAAACTTACCTTAAAATTAAGCCCTTCCATGCCGAGAGGTCAGATCTGGAAGCCACTTCCATATTCATCCCGTCTTGCTTCCTGGTTCGCAGACTCCGGCTCTGTGACTGGCCGGAGTCACAATGGCGTCACCCACGCGCATGCGCACAGGAGCCGCCGGTCACGTCACGGGGCTCTGAAGGCATGGGTGGCCCGTTCCTTCAGAGCGCATGTGCCAGTGATGTCATTGGCTGCATGTAATGTAGATATCTCCTAAATGGCGCACGTTTAGGAGATATTTATATTAACTATAGGTAAGCCTTATTATAGGCTCACCTATAGATAAAAGCATGCATGGAAGTGAACTTCAACTTTAAAGCGGGACTGTACTGAAAAAAAAAAAAATTAAAAGCCAGCAGCTACAAATACTGCAGCTGCTGACTTTTTAAAAAACGGACACTTACCTGTTCCAGGGTCCAGCGGTGTCGGCAGCAGAGGCCGATCGCTCGCTCGGCTCTCTGCTGTAGCCGGCGCCATTCTCGGTGAGGGAATCAGGAAGTGGCTTCACTTCCCGATTCCCTACTGCGCATGCGCAAGTCGCGCGGCGCAATGAGAATCTTCAGCGCTGTCTGCCGGGACACTCCCGTGGAAGTTTATGCCGGAAGTGGGTGCAGATACCTGTCTTAGACAGGTATCTGCACCCCCCTCCCCCCTGAAAGGTGCCAAATGTGACACCGGAGGGGGGGAGGGTTCCGAAAAGCGGGAGTTCCACTTTAGGGTGGAATCCCGCTTTAATTGTACATGCATGTACATGCATACTGAGTATCATGTGATGTTTCTGAGGTCCAGGAGGTATGTGGACGACATGTACCAAACATGGAGGAGCTTTAGTGTCCAGCTCACTGCCACAACCAGAGGACATCCAGAGGACATAGATGAAAATGGGGGAGGTGGGCCAGATGGACAGGGCGACTGAGAATTAGAAGACGCACAAGAGATGTGTTACAGGTAGAAATGATTATAAAGATGATTTTTCCCTTTTGAAGAAGGATGTCCATCCTGTTCCTGGGTCACGTGACCAATAAGTCTCTCTTCCATTTGCTCAATACAGCTTAGAGAAACAAGAATTCCAATGCCGGATCCAGAATCAGGACCCGGTGCTCAAAGACCGAGAAGACGATCGTTGTCTCCAGTAAGTACAAGTTATTTTGCTTTATGTTCTTCCTGTGTTCTCCAAATTTGGGTTGTGACTCTACAATGAATCAGTCTAAGCAAACTCTAATCAGTTTGCAATTGGTGGTTACAAGGTAGAGATTAGCAGAATAGTCGGCAATGGGCGCTCCCAGAAATTCAGAAAACTTTCTTCCAGGACTTCACATTTACATAGTTAGTCTGGTTGAAAAAAAGACAAGTCCGTCTAGTTCAACCAAAAAAAAAGGGGGGGGGGGGATGATACAATCATATATACACAATCCTATACCCACAGTTGATCCAGAAAAAGGCCAAAAAAGAAAAAAAAAAACCCAACAAGGCATGATCCAATTTGCTCCAGCAGGGGAAAATTTCTTCCCGATCCCGAGAGGTAATCAGATTTTCCCTGGATCAACTTTACCTATAAATGTCAGTACCCAGTTATATTGTACATTTAGGAAATAATCCAGGCCTTTGATCTCCTGAGGTGGCCAGAATCATCTCTGGAGGGAGTCTATTCAACATTTTCACAGCTCTTTCTGTGAAGAAACCTTTCCATATTTGGAGATGAAATCTCTTTTCCTCTAGACCAGGGATCTCCAAGCTTTCTAAACAATGGGCCAGTTTAATGTCTTTCAGGGATAGTAAGGGGCCTGGACTGTGGCCTGCGGGAGTAGAAAAGGTCCAGACGTCAGCAGGAAAAAATCAATCTTTGGGGTCAGAGGGAGGATTCTTGCCCCATATTTATTATTGTCATAGGGAGGATTCTTGCCCCATGTTTGGTGTCATTGGGAGGATTCTTGCCCCATCATTGGTGTTATTGGGCCCAATTGTTGGTGTCATTGTGAAAAATTGTGCCCCATCATTGGGTTTCATTGAGTATTCTTACCCCATCATTGGTGTCATTGGGAGAAATTGTGCCCCATCATTGGTAGGATTTTTTGCCCCATTTTTGGTGTCATTGGGCCCAATTGTTGGTTTCATTGGGAGAAATTGTGCCCCGTCATTGGTGTCATTGGAAAGATTCTTGCCCCATCATTGGTGTCCTTGGGCCCAGTTGTTGGTGCCATTAGTAGAAATTGTGCCCCATCATTGGTGCCAATAGGAGGATTCTTGCACCATCATTGGTGCCATTGGGCCCAATTGTTGGTGTCATTGGGAGAAATTGTGCCTCATCATTGGTAGGATTCTTGCCTTATCTTTTGTATCATTGGGTCCAATTGTTGGTGTCATTGGGAGAAATTGTGCCCATCATTGGTGTCATTGGGAGGATTCTTGCCCCATCATTGGTCCCAAATGTTGGTTTTATTAGGTCATTGGGAGGAATTGTGCCCCCTTATTGGAGTTAGTGGAGGGGGAAATTGTTCCCCAATAATTCCGAAGGCTGGATAACAGCAAGAAAAGGGCCACATCCGGCCCCCGGGCCGCAGTTAGTAATAGTAAGTTATTATTAGTTAGATATTATTTCAGATTTTCGAGTTTTCTGGTTTTTGAATTTATGGATTTTTGTTCTTATTTTCGTTTTTTTGAATTGTCGGATTTTCATTCTTATTTTTGGATTTCTTATTTTTTTACTTTCCGGATTTTTAAATTTCCGAATTTCCAAATTTTTAATTTCTAAACAATGGGCCAGTTTAATGTCTTTCAGGGATAGTAAGGGGCCTGGACTGTGGCCTGCGGGAGTAGAAAAGGTCCAGACGTCAGCAGGAAAAAATCAATCTTTGGGGTCAGAGGGAGGATTCTTGCCCCATATTTATTATTGTCATAGGGAGGATTCTTGCCCCATGTTTGGTGTCATTGGGAGGATTCTTGCCCCATCATTGGTGTTATTGGGCCCAATTGTTGGTGTCATTGTGAAAAATTGTGCCCCATCATTGGGTTTCATTGAGTATTCTTACCCCATCATTGGTGTCATTGGGAGAAATTGTGCCCCATCATTGGTAGGATTTTTTGCCCCATTTTTGGTGTCATTGGGCCCAATTGTTGGTTTCATTGGGAGAAATTGTGCCCCGTCATTGGTGTCATTGGAAAGATTCTTGCCCCATCATTGGTGTCCTTGGGCCCAGTTGTTGGTGCCATTAGTAGAAATTGTGCCCCATCATTGGTGCCAATAGGAGGATTCTTGCACCATCATTGGTGCCATTGGGCCCAATTGTTGGTGTCATTGGGAGAAATTGTGCCTCATCATTGGTAGGATTCTTGCCTTATCTTTTGTATCATTGGGTCCAATTGTTGGTGTCATTGGGAGAAATTGTGCCCCATCATTGGTGTCATTGGGAGGATTCTTGCCCCATCATTGGTCCCAAATGTTGGTTTTATTAGGTCATTGGGAGGAATTGTGCCCCCTTATTGGAGTTAGTGGAGGGGGAAATTGTTCCCCAATAATTCCGAAGGCTGGATAACAGCAAGAAAAGGGCCACATCCGGCCCCCGGGCCGCAGTTAGTAATAGTAAGTTATTATTAGTTAGATATTATTTCAGATTTTCGAGTTTTCTGGTTTTTGAATTTATGGATTTTTGTTCTTATTTTCGTTTTTTTGAATTGTCGGATTTTCATTCTTATTTTTGGATTTCTTATTTTTTTACTTTCCGGATTTTTAAATTTCCGAATTTCCAAATTTTTGAACTTCCAATTTCCAAATTTTCGAGCTTCCGAATTTCCAAATTTCCGAAATTTAGAATTTTCAGATTTTGGAGTTTCCGAATTTTCTAATCTTCCGAATTTCAGAATATTCAATACAAATTAGAAAATTCGGATATTTCTAAATTTGTTAAAATCCGAATTTGCAACTAAAGAATTGCACGTGTCTATTTAACCACCTTAGACCCGCGCTATAGCCAAATGACGGCTACAGCGCGGATCTGATGTGCCGGGGCGGCGCGCTCTGTGATCCGCGAGTCTGTGAGACTCGCTGGATCACAGATCCGAGTAAGGGGTCGATCCCGACCCCTTACCACGTGATCAGCTGTCAGCTAATGACAGCTGATCATGTGAAAATAACCGAGCCAGTAATCGCCTTTTTTTCCTGCTCGCGCTGACAGCGCGAGGAGAAAAAAAAAAAGCCGATCACCGGCGGCAGTGAGAGGGACATCAGTCCCTCTCACTGCAATATGCCCAGGGTCCATGGTGCCCTCCTTTGCATAATAAAAATGCCCACTAGCTCCACCTGTCAGTGCCCACAGTGCCACCTGTCAGTGCCCACAGTGCCACCTGTCAGTGCCCACAGTGCCATCTGTCAGTGCCCACAGTGCCAGTGCTGCACATCAGTGTCACCTACCAGTGCTCATCAGTGTCCCCTATTAGTGCTCATCAGTGCCACCTATCAGTGCCCATCAGTGCCACCTATCAGTGCCCATCAGTGCCATCTATCAGTGCCATCTATCAGTGCCATCTATCAGTGCCCATCAGTGCCATCTATCAGTGCCATCCATCAGTGCCCACCCGTGCCACCCATCCATGCCACCCATCCATGCCACCCATCCGTGCCCATTAGTGCCATCTTTGCTGTGCCCATCAGTACCGACTTATCTGTCCCCACCAGTGCAGCCTATCAGTGCCCACCAGTGCAGCCTATCAGTGCCCACCAGTGCAGCTTATCAGTGCCCACCAGTGCAGCCTATCAGTGCCCACCAGTGCCGCCTCATCAGCGCATATCAATGAAGCAGAAAAATTACCTGTTTGCAAAATTTTATAACAAACTATTAAAACATGATTTTATTTTTATTTGAAATTTTCCATCTTTTTTTATTTGTTTAGCAAAAAATAAAAACCCCAGCTGTGATTAAATACCACCAAAAGAAAGCTCTATTTGTGGGAAAAAAATTGTAAAAATTTCATTTGGGTACAGTGTTGTATGACCGCGCAATTGTCATTCCAAGTGCGTCAGCGCCAAAAGCTGAAAATTGGTCTGGTCACGAGGGGGGTTTAAGTGCAACGTAATCAGGTGGTTAATATATCCTGTATTAATATTATATACATTATATGTTTACTGTATATGTTTATGTATATGTCTTTTATTCTATCTTTTAGATGCCTTTTTTGTTCTGCCTATATAGATCATATCACGTGGGCATTTAAGGGCGTATAGAACCCCCCTTAGTATCGCTAGATATAAAGTCCTTAATAGCATATGATTTTTGGTTTAAGGGATTAGTAAACCCTTTTCTTTTCCTGATATTGTTCCAAACTTTTGTACAGCAATGACATCAGCCACATCCATAAAAAAGGTGAAAATCAAATGTTTTTATGGATGTGGCAGATGTCATTGCTGTACAAAAGGAACAGGCGTATCCAATGAGGAAGGAGCAGGTAGCAAATAGGTGTGGATGGGGCGGGGCATAGTCATATACAACATGTGCAGAGCAGACAGGACCTAGGCGTGTCCTGCAGACTGATAGACATGCTAGGGCTTGCTGAGGAAACAAACCTCCCTGCCGGACACGAGGCAGCGGACAGTGCTCTGGATAGAGACAACTACACACTATAGGGCAGTAATGGCGATCCTTGGCACCCCAGATGTTTTGGAACTACATTTCCCATGATCATGGGCGTCCGCAGGTAGGGGCAAGGGGGATCAAGTGCCCCCCCCCCCCTGGAATCAGGGATCAGATCAGGGGTTCCCCACTTGTCCCTTTATCCTAAACCGTTGCCCTGCTTGCGCCTGTACACAGTTTAGCAGGGCTGGTGACAGCTGGTGCGAGGAGTGGGACAGCGAAGGCCTCAAGGGGTGGGCAGGATGACATCTCCCAGTCTACATAGTGTGAGTGGCCCAGGAGATGGAGAGGCCACATGAAAGGAGACCAGCGAGATGCCAGGAACAGCGGGCACAGCATCCCCTGGACTCCTTAAACCTCCTCACCGCTCCCAGGCCTGGAGGACAGGGGGTTCAGAGAACAAGGACAAGCAGGAAATCCAAACAGCCGGGGACCGCTCCATGTCACATCATAGATCTGATGGAAGGAACAAAGAACCTCCTGTCCTCACTCAGAATGAAAATGGGCCTTGCCAGCTGCTGGCCGTCAGGGACATCCTACTGGCATGCAAGGTACCATACTGAGCATTACACACACCACTGGGACATAGGGGCACTAGAGGGACTGCAGACAGGGCTAGGGGTCTCTCTCTCTGACCCCCCTCTCTCTATCACCCCCATCATCCCTCTCTGTCACCCTCACTCTGTCACCCCTCTGTCTTTCTCACCCCCTCTTTCTCTGTCACTCCCCCCTCTGTCTGTGTCTGTCACCCCCACATGTATGCAGTCTCTTACAGTCTCTTGTGCCATGTCTGCAGTCTCTTGAGCCATGTATGCAGTCTCTGATCATCTCTTGTGCCATGTTCACAGTCTCTTACAGTCTCTTGAGCCATGTCCGCAGTCTCTTACAGTCTCTTGAGCCACGTATGCAATCACTGACAGTCTCTTGCGCCATGTATGCAATCACTGACAGTCTCTCTGGCCATGTATGCAGTCTCTAAACGTCTCTTGTGCCATGTCCGTAGTCTCTGACAGTCTCTTGTGCCATGTATGCAGTCTCTGGTCATCTCTTGTGCCATGTCCGCAGTCTCTTACAGTCTCTTGTGCCATGTCCACAGTCTCTACAGTCTCTTGTGCCATATCTGCAGTCTCTGACCATCTCCTGTACTATGTCCACAGTCTCTGACCATCTCCTGTACTATGCCCACAGTCTCTGACCATCTCCTGTAGTATGTCTGCAGTCTTTGACCATCTCCTGTACCATGTCCGCAGTCTCTGACCATCTCCTGTACCATGTCTGTAGTTTCTGACCATCTCCTGTATTATGTCTGCAGTCTCTGACCATCTCCTCTACCATGTCCGCAGTCTCTGACCATCTCCTCTACCATGTCCGCAGTCTCTGACCATCTCCGGTACCATGTCCGCAGTCTCTGACCATCTCCTGTACTATGTCCGCAGTCTCTGACCATCTCCTGTACCACGTCCGCAGTCTCTGACCGTCTCCTGTACTATGTCTGCAGTTTCTGACCATCTCCTGTATTATGTCTGCAGTCTCTGACCATCTCCTGTACTATGCCCGGAGTCTCTGACCATCTGCTGTACCATGTCCACAGTCTCTGACCATCTCCTGTACTATGTCCGCAGTCTCTGACCATAATAATATTATAATGACATTGTTGAAAAGCATCAGAGCATGAGTGACCTTAAAATGATGTCCCCCCCTGAAAAAAGTTCTGTGGACGCCCATGCCAATGATGCTAAACTACAGTGCAGAGTGCATGAGCATCATGGGAAATGTACTTCCAAAACACCTGGGGTGCCAAGGATCACCATCACTGCTATAGAGGGATATGCTTTGTTCATATTTCATGTCTGAGGTTTACAACCACTTTAAGAAATTGGCTAATTTGACAGCTGGGATGAGTACAACATGGTATAGCCTGATATATGGCCAGACTATGGCGCATCAAAAGGTGAAAAGGGGCGGGGCTGCATCTTACATTTCTCTTTGATCCTGATTGTGATTTTCTTTTCCTTTCAGAAATGTATCCTCATTATCGCTTTCGCTATTGTTCTTCTACTCCTGGTGATTGTTCTACCAATAGTGCTGCACAAGTGAAAACAGGACCCTTAGCCCCACCCTCTGAAGAACAACAGATCATCTACAAATCCGCCCTTCTCAAACACAACTCATGCCTCCACACTGCTAAATAAACCTACTGCGACACTCTCATCAAAACCCTCTCATCCAAACCTTGTCAACTCTTTTCTACCCTTAATTACTTACTTAACCCCCCACTGTCCCCACCCACCAACTTGCTTACCGCTCAACAGATTGCCAGCCATTTCAAAAGTAAAATCGAAACAATTCACAAGGAGATATCCAGCATTCCAATCCCTCCCCTACCCAATACATCAGGTCCAACACCACACTCAATACTCTTCTCCGTTTGCCCAGTTACCACCAGTGATGTAAGTAACTGAGTTAAAATAAACTGAGTTACGTAACTCAGTTACTTTAGAGGGTAACGAGTAATCTAACTGATTACTTTTCCCCTCATGGTAACTCAGTTCCCATTACTTTGGCTTAGTTACCCCAATTACATCTACCGTCACTAGATGGCAGTAGTGTAATTCCGGTGTCCTGCCAAAAAAGTTCCCCCGCCGGATAAGGACCCCCTGTACTGCGCAGGCGCAGCGCTTGCGCAGCACGAAGGGCTTCCGAAAATTGCAGAACCTAAACAGCTCTGAGTGAACTCTACACAGCGCAGGCGCAGTTGACATGTAATTGTACGAGGCGATGCCGCACCCTCATGATGCTCGTGCTACTCTGCAAGGGGCGCCTATCGTGTAACTAAGGGGCGGGTCTAGTATTACTGTAACCAAGGGGCGCATTTATTATTATTGTTATATATCGAGCTCTGCCCATTAATTTAACATTCGCCCTCTTCTGTAGAAATCCGCCCCTTACACTATATAATAATAATAGACCCGCCCCTTGCTTACACGCTATAACAGATCTGCCCCTTGGTTAGAGTAATAATAGAGCAGCCCCTTGGTTACACGATATATAACAATAATAAATGCGCCCCTTGGTTACAGTAATACTAGACCCGCCCCTTAGTTACACGTATAGAATATTTTTAAAAAAAAGTCAGTTACTTTGCTGAGTAACTAATTACTTTTCCAATGTAGTAACTGAGTTACTAATGCAATTACTTTTTGGGAGAAGTAATTTGTAACTTAACTAAATTACTTTTTTAAAGTAAGATGACCAACACTGGTTACCACAAATGAAGTTGATAAATTCCTCTCCATGGCCCACCTCACTACCTGTCCCCTGGACCCTGTCCCTTCTCAATTACTGCGACCACCTTCCCACTCTATCCTAAACTCCCTAACCCACATCTTCAACCTCTCCTCCGGCACCTTTCCTTCCCCACTCAAACATGCACTGGTTACCCCCATACTTAAAAAAAAAAAACCCTCACTAGACCCCACCTGTTTGAATAAATGAAGACCCATCTCCCTGCTCCCATTTGCCTCCAAGCTTATCGAACGCCTTGTCCATGACCGAATGAGTCGCTACTAGGGATGGGCGAACTGTTCGGTTCGAACTTTGGCTGTTCGGATGTTCGGGCGAATACCGAACAATATGCGGTGTTCGGGGGAAATTCAAAAGCCGCCAGAACACCGTTAAAGTCTATGGGACACTAACATGAAAATTATTTTTTTAATGCTTAAAGTGAAACAATAACAATTAAATATTCCTTTAAATATCGTGCCTGGGGGTTGTCTATAGTATGCCTGTAAAGTGGTGTATTTTTCCCGTGTTTAGAACAATACCACAGCAAAATGAGATTTCTAAAGGAAAAATTGTCATTTAAAACTGATCGCGGCCGTGATGAATTGTCGGTCCCGGCAATCTAGATAAAGCTCATTGAAAAAAAGAGCATGGGATCCCCCCCCCAGTACATTACCAGACCCTTTGGGTCTGGTATAAATATTAAGGGGAACCCCGAACCAAAATTTAAAAAAAAATTGCGTGGGGGTCCCCCTAAAATCCATACCAGGCCCTTTGGGTCTGATATGGAAATTAAGGGAACCCTGCGCCAAATTTAAAAAAAAGGCATAGGGATCCCACCCAAAATCCATACCAGACCCTTCAGGTGTGGTATGGATTTTAAGGGTAACCCTGTGCCAAAATAAAAAAAAATGGCGTGGGGGTCCCCCCAAAATCCACACCAGACCCTTATCTGAGCATGCAACCTGGCAGGCAGCAGGAAAAGAGAGAGGACGAGAGAGCGCCCCCTCCTGAACTGTACCAGGCCACATGCCCTCAACATGGGGAGGGTGCTTTGGGGTAGCCCCCCAAAGCACCTTGTCCCCATGTTGATGGGGACAAGGGCCTCATCCCCACAACCCTTGCCCGGCGGTTGTGGGGGTCTGCGGGCGGGGGGCTTATCGGAATCTGGAAGCCCCCATTACCAAGGGGACCCCCAGATCCCGGCCTCCCCCCTGTGTGAAATGGTAACGGGGTACAAGTACCCCTACCATTTCACCAAAAAGTGTCGAAATGTTAAAAACTACAAGACACAGCTTGGGAACAAGTCCTTTATTAAAAAATAAAGAAATAAAAATGTCCCACAAAGTCCATTCATCTTCTTCTATCACGTTGCGACAGACCGAAAAAGAAAAAAAAAATTGTAACCGACCCACCTCCGTGGGAGGCTCCCCCCGGGTGACGCTTCTTCTCTGTGACAGGTCTTATATAACTGAGGGCGGGGCCATCCGGTGATGTAAACAGGTGACCGCACCCCTTCTGACGCCACAGGGAAGCCATAGGGAATACCCGTGGCATCATTTCACACAGGGGGATGCCGGGATCGGGCCCGCAGACCCCCACATGGGGATGAGACCTTTGTTCCCATCAACAAAGAGACTGGGGGGGTCCCATGCTCTTTTTTTTTCAATGAGTTTTACCTATACTGCCGAGACCCAACAATTCATTACAGCCGCGATCAGTTTTAAATGACAACTTTTCCTTTAGAAATGTCATTTTGCTGTGGCATTGTTCTAAACACGGGAAACATGCGCCAATTTACAAACATACTATAGACACCCCCCAGGCACGATATTTAAAGGAATATTTCATTTTTATTGTTTCACTTAAAGCATTATTAAAATCACTGCTCCTGAAAAAACGTCTGTTTTTAAAACTTTTTTTGCATTGATACATGTCCCCTGGGGCAGGACCCGGGTCCCCAAACCCTTTTTATGACAATAACTTGCATATAAGCCTGTAAAATTATCACTTTTGATTTTTCATGTTCGTGTCCCATAGACTTTAACGGTGTTCGTGTGTTCTGCCAAATTTTTTGCCTGTTCGGTATGTTCTGGTGCGAACCGAACGGGGGGGGGGGGGGGGGGTCCAGCTCATCCCTAGTCGCTACCTCACGGACAACAACCTTCTCGACCCCTAACAGTATGGCTTCCGCCCACAATATTCTACTGAAATTGCCCTACTAAAACTCACCAATGACCTACTAACTGCTAAAACCAATGGCCATTACTTTATACTCATACTCTTATACCTCTCTGCTGCCTTCAACACAGTTTACCACCTGCTCCTCCTCAGAAAACTACACTCCCTTGGCCTCCATGATTCTGCTTTATCCTGGTTCTCCTCCTACCTATCTCAGCGTACTTTCAGTGTCACTTACAACTCCATCTCCTCCACTCCTCTTCCTCTTTCTGTCGGGCTACCCCAAGGCACCGTCCTAACACAACATCGCCCCCATCTGCATCACCAACCTCATCTGCAGATATTGCCCAAATCGTCCCCTCCGCTCCCCCCAGGACCTCCTGCTCTCTAGCTCCCTTGTTACCTCCTCCCATGTTCGCCTTCAGGACTTCTCCAGAGCCTCTCCCATCCTCTGGAACTCCCTGCCCCAGTATGTCTTATCAGCCCCTAACCTCTCCACCTTTAGGAGATCCCTGATATCTCACGTATTCGGGGAAGCCTATCCCACATCCACCTAACAACTGTCCCCGAGCCACCCCCATAAAATCATTCCCCTCATCTATTACCTTTTGTACCACCACCTCCTCCATTTAGAATGTAAGCCACCTCCTCCATTTAGAATGTAAGCCACCTCCTCCATTTAGAACGAGCCGGACCCTCCTGTCCCTTCTGTATTGAACTGTACTCCACATTGTAAAGCGCAGAGTAAACTGTTGGCGCTATATATATTGTGAATAATAATAATAATATACAAACACTAATAAAAAAAAGGAACTTTTTGGGCAATTTTTCTTGTGAGAATAATTTGTTGCATTGGATGACGTGAATGGATGAGCGGTCTTCATTGCCAGAGTGGAAAAAGTCTTCATCCACCCAGTACTAAAACAATAAATGAACAGGACTGCCTCTAAGAGTACCAGGAAGTTCCCACACGATATGTAGTGGAATTGATGTATAATGCCAAACTTAGGATGTGGATGAGATGACACACAATGGGGTCTATCTATATACAAATTCATTGTTCAAATGCCTCACCCGTCCCGAATAATACCTGTCATTTTTGGAATATGCATGTCATTTTATTTTCTATTTTTTTTCCTATGATAATCAGCTCCATCTAGTGGCCATACTGTGGTAGTTTCCTGATGGAGGTATTTCCGAAAAATACTGCATTATGGCCACTAGATTGAGCTGACGATCATAGGAAATAAAAAGAAAATTGCATTTCACACATAATACATACATTATTATTATTATACAGGATTTATATAGTAGCAACAGTTTGCGCAGTGCTTTACAACATAAAGGGAGACAATACAGAAACAATACAATTCAATACAAGAGGGTTAGAAAGACCTTGCTCCTGGGAGCTTACAATCTAATAGGGAGGGGCTGGTGAAACATAAGGTAATAACTGTAAGGGCAGTGGTGGCCCGTCCATTAGGGGCACTGCCCCTCTATCCATGCGTCCGGCCCCCTAATCTACATGCAGGGCGCCGGACGCATGGATTCCAATGTTTTGTTTCTTTTTTTTGAAGCACATGATTAGAGCCAGAGACTCTAATTGGCTTCAATAAAGGGTAGGCTCGGGGGGGGGGGGGGGGGGGGGGGCGCAGTGCCCATCCAGTTGCGTGACAATTGTGAATGAATATTCGCTATTGTCACACTGATTTTCCTCCCAGCCAATCAGGAAGTGGGTCTTGATGGATCAAATTCAAAATATTGAAGGCATTAAATTCTCCTATGATACACCCGAAATAGGGGAAAAGAAAAGAGGAATCCAACCTCTAGAGCAGGGGGGGGTATCAAACAGGCGGCCCTCCAGCTGTTGCGAAACCACAAGTCCCATGAGGCATTGCAAGGCTGACAGTTACAAGGATGACTCCCACAGGCAGAGGCATGATGGGGCTTGCAGCTGGAGGGCCGCCAGTCTGAGACCCCTGTTCTAGAGTGACCAAGTGGACCAATGATAGTGAAATAAAGTGAAAAACTATAAACTCAGGGCCAAGGGTGAATGAGTCAAATAGACGAGTTTACTTGTAGTTATCGTGAATAGTCTTAACATCTCTCAAGCCAAAAGCCAACCCCCTCCCATTTCAAACCAAAGTGGCCAATCAATCTGGAGAAGCCTTCCAGTCTTATATAAGGTATCCCTGGTCTGGGGACTCAGTAATGGAACCAAACCCAACCCTGATAGGGTAACAGGTACCTGGGAAGTCTCAATAAATGGGGGATCCCCGCCGGCAACAACAGATCCCCCCAGTAGGCAGCATCATCTTAACGTGGTGTTCAGGGCAAAAAAAAAAATTAAAAGCCAGCAGCTACACATATACTGCAGCTGCTGGGTTTTAATAATAGAACCCTTACCTGTCCTGGAGTCCAGCATTGTCGGCACCGCAGCTGATGTTTCCATCAGCTGTCGGGTGCTGCCGACGCTATTGCGGGTACGGGAACCCGGCAGTGTAGCCTTTTGGCTTCACGCCGGGAACGCTACTGCGCATGAGGCTCCGCTCCTCTCTCCTATTGGCCCGGCAGCTGGGGGAGGAGGAGGGAGCCCCGCGGTCAGAGGCTGCTCTAGGCTTTGTGAGGCCTTAGGTAAATCTTAGACACGAGGCCCCACTCATGCCCAAAATGGGAACAATAATTAAAGCAATAGAAATGAACTGTATAAATTGCATGATATTCCCTTCAACTGTAACACACACATCAGGCGAATTAGGCGGCCATGAGGCCCCTAGGAGTGCGAGGCCTTAGGCGACCGCCTAATTTGCCTAATTAGAGAGCCCCCTCTGCCCACGGTGATGTCTCAGGCCGCGCCCCAGACTCCCGGAAGTGAGAAAGGACAGGTATCCTGTCCCCCCAAAAGTGCCAATTGTGACACCGGAGAGGGGAAGGAATCAGATAAGCAGAAGTTCCACTTTAGGGTGGAACTCCGCTTTAACAACCCCAGAGCAAAATATCCCCCACCACCAACCATAGATCCCTCTATTGTAGGCAGAAAGGCAAATTCCTTTCCAGCAACAACCCCCTAGAGCTGCACAATTAATTGTCAAGAATCGTTATCGCGATCTTGACAAAAGTGTTTCATGATTCTGTCTATGCAAAGAATTCTCTCTGCTCTTCTGAAGCCACAGCCGTCAAAAAGAAAGGAAGAGAAAAAACGGGCAGTCTGCCGAGAAGGGAGGAGCGACGTGCTGACGTCACCGCGCGATACGTCCCGGACAAGCACGGGCGTGTGTTACTGCAGCCGGCCGGCCGCGAGTTTTTAAATAGGATTTTTTGTATTGATGTCTATAAGCCATTGGCGTTTTTTTTTTTTAATAAATCATTGGATTCCACCCATGGTCTGCCTTTCTCCCTTTTTTGGCCCACACGATCATCACTGTTTGGCGAGGGGAAGCTCCTGACGGCTTTTTGAGAGACAGATCGATCAGTGTTTGTACTAACACAGACGTCCCAATTGGTCAGACGGAAGGGATCCAAGGAGGAAAAGGCCTCGGCTGGGTTATAGCCACAGGTGTATTTCCTGTCAACAGCTGGTAAGCTTAAAATTCAGATGGTGGTGGGATCACTCACAAGAAGTCACGGATGTCACTTGGTCTTCTATTAAGCCCTGCACAGCACTTATGTGGACTTTTCACTTCACCATATGAACTTTATTTTTTCAATATATTTTTTCAATATTTATTTCACTTTATGAAATTCAATCTTGATATGGCTTGATTGGCAATATCAAGGGTGTTTATGATTCACAACCATTCACTGTATTTGTCACAAATATGGTTTTCCTTTGATCACTATTTGTATTTGTATATATAATTTTTTTTTTTCATATTTTCACAATCATTTAGACGTATATCATACCTTACTAGTATTTTTATAGTCTATTATTATTATTAGCGCAACCGTTCTTTTTTCGTGCCGAGAATCAGAACATTCTTTAGCAGTGGAACTTAAGTATAAACATTGTAACAATTTGCCAAAGGAATAGACTTCTGTGTGTAAATAAAGAAAGTTTAAACACTAAACCTTTTTCTGACATTTGTTGGTTTCAAGTTAAAATCTTTTTTGTTGCTAGAAAATTACTTAGAACCCCCAAACTTTATATATATATATATTTTCAGTAGAGACCCTAGAGAATAAAATGGTGGTTGTTGCAATATTTTATGTCACACTGTATTTGCGCAGCGGTCTTTCAAATGCAATTTTTTTTTTTGGAAATTGATTAAAAGAATTAAAAAATAAACTAACCAGTAACGTTAGCCCTAATTTTTTTTTTTTGTACAATGTGAAAGATTTTACGTTGCATGAATTGGGAGAGAATCGTGATCTTTATTCTAAGCAAAAAAATTGTGATTCTCATTTTGGCCAGAATCGTACAGCTCTACAATCCGTACAGCAGCACTACAACCCCCAGCTACAATAGATCCCCAGCAGTCACCAGCAATAGACCCTCCAGCACACCCCATCCCCCTTTGCCTTTGCCAGTATATACATTCCGGGCTGGAGGGGCCGTAACCGTGTCCCTCCATTTTCCCACTGAAAAAAAAAAACCTGGTTATATTAGAGGTAATACACCAACATGGAGAGCCTTGACTCAATTCGATGCTGAGTTAACAATCCACAGAAGTAGCTCCCTGTAAGTGTTGTGCCCGCAGGGCTGAATGAACCACAGAAACTCCATCCAATAAGGAGACTGCAGACAGGAACTCCAGATTAATTATAAAATATTTTTAAATGAGGCAGCACAGTGGTTTACTGGGTAGCACTTCAGCCTTGCCGCACTGGGGTCCTCAGTTTTAATCCTGGCCAAGACGCAATCTGCCGGGAGTTTGTATGTTCTCCAGGTACTCCGGTTTCCTCCCACACTATAGAAGAAACACTGTAGATTATTATTACAATGATATTCATTGTAATAACAATAGAATAGTACAGGGTTACTACGGCAACACGGAACTACTCTGATGACAGGATGTAAACAAAAATAGTAGAAAACATATTAACCGCTTCCCATCCGCGGTATAGCCGAAAGATGGCTGCAGCGCGGATCTTATTTGCCGGGAGGGCATCCATAGACATCCTCCCATGTTCGAGCAGCCTGCGCGCCCCCTGTAGGGCATGCATGGTGCGCTCTGTGATCAGTGAGTCTATGAGACTCGGCTGATCACAGATCAGAGTAAGGGGTCATGTGATGTAAACAGAAACGGTAAAAAAAGCCGATCACCAGCGACTGTGAGAGGGACATCTCTACCGATTGTGGAGAGCCTCTGCAGAGGCTTCTGTGCCACCTACCAGTGCCCACCAGCACCACCTACCAGTGCTCACCTGTGCCACCTACCAGTGCCCACAGTACCACCCATCAGTGCCCACAGTTTCACCTATCAGTGCCCACAGTGTCACCTATCAGTGCCCACAGTGTCACCTTTAAATGTCACCAATCAGTGCCTCATCACCAGTGCTGCCTATCAATACCACCTACCAGTGCCCATCAGTGCCACCTACCAGTGCCCAATAGTGCCACCTATCAGTGACCATCAGTGACATCTATCAGTGCCATCAGTCATCAGTGCCATCAGTGCCCATCAGGGCCCATCAGTGCCGTCTTATCAGTGCCTATCAGTGTTAAAAAAATAGAAAAACCCAAGTGGTGATTAAATACCACCAAAAGAAAGCTCCATTTGTGTGAAAAAAATTATAAAAATGTCATTTGAGTACAGTGTTGCATGACCGCGCAATTGTCATTCAAAGTACCCAGTAACACATACTGTCACCAGTCAGTGTCCCTGATCACCGCCACACCAGTAATATGATGGTGCTGTACTGCACTGGGGACAGTATGTGAGAAAAATAAAAATAAATTGTGAAAAAAAATTAATTGTATTCAATTTCTTCATTTTCAAAAAATGTGGAATTGCATAAGCTGCATGCGCAGAGCAGCAGCAACCAGATATGGATGATTTCCAAAAGAAAAAGGATTTATTGGGTCTTTTTCTCAAAGACGAAGATTGTTTGGTGTAGCCGTGATAGACCATAACTGAGTGCTGGAAGCAGCGGGGACATTATAGCGAAAGTATCGCAAGGTATATATATAAAAATAAAGCTAATGCAATCATCTTCATACATGTTCTCAAATGATGTCAAAACAAATCACATAACCTAGCTTGTCGGAACGGTCGACGCGGTCGGAAATTCAGACGGAAAATGTCCGATCGGACCATCTGACTTTTTCCGTGTAGATCTGACTTTTTCCGTGTCTCATGTGTAGAGAATTCCGACGGACAAAGTGCCACGCATGCTCAGATCAAATTACGAGACCAAAGCTATTGGCTACTAGCCTCTATGTAGTTCCGTATTACACAACGAACGTCACCACGTTCAGAATGATCAAATTTTCCGACAACATTGTCCGACCGTGTGTATGCAACACCAGTGTCGGACAAAATCCGTCGGAAAAAATCTGACGGATTTTGTGGTTGGAAATTTCCGACCGTGTGTACGGGGGCTAACACCTTTACTAGGTAGGGGCTAGAAGAGAGTATCGTTTTTGGTCTTTCTGCTTACCAGGAAGATGGTCAGGTAAAACGTAGAGTGCTCTCGGCCTACCAGGGAGCGGGATCTATTGGTTAGGTCTGCTCATTGTACTCAGGTGCAGCTCAGCTTGTTCTGACTGTCCCCCACTGGTCCTATAGGGAGGCATATTGGGCAGTGGGAGGGGACCTGGCAAGTGAGTGCACGGGATTTGTTACAGCCCTGGTAATTAGCAGAAGGAAAGTGCTGCATTGCATTGTGGGATACTATATATAAGGCCAGGGTACATGTGCTCAGAGTTAGTTGAGCCGTGGAACAGAGCCCAGGAGGGAGAGGGGTAGCTGCCCTCTCCTCCAGAGGCGGTTGTGCGGCCCTGCGTGGTCAACCCAGGGGCCTAGAGAAAGAGAGAAGCTGAACACAGAGGTCCTGCAGAGCTGACTGGAAGAGAGACACCAGCATCTGATTCTGCCTACTGCGAGTACAGATGTGTTTCTTTGGGGCCTGTTGAGTGAGGGTCGCCCCCTTCAGCTAGAAGAGTCAGTGGACGGGTGTCAGTGAAGGGGATTCTAGAGAGCGTCCTGAAGATAAGTCAAGTCTGTTGCTAGTGAGAGCAAGAAGATTTTCCACTCCGTCCAACTGTCGCCCCCTATTGTGCAGCACAGGTGTAGCAAAAGGCCATTCCATTTTGCTTTGACAAACAGAACGGTCAAGGCGCAATCAACTCACTTTGAGCCCTTCATTCCATACATGACGTGATTATCACTTATTACCTGATGGCTCCTAATAGAGACTATACTTATATAGTTAAAAACGTTTGTTCACTCTTTACTGGCTGGGCTGTTAAGCCCCATACACACGGTCGGATTTTCCGATGGATTCTGTCCTATCAGACAATGTTGTCGGAAATTCCGACCGTGTGTAGGCACCATCGGACAGTTTCCATCGGATTGTCCGACGGACAAAGTCCTATCTCCTGCTGGATAGATTTTTTGACAACAAAGTCCGATCACACCAAATCCGATCGTGTGTAGCGAATTCCGACGGACAAAGTGCCACGCATGCTCAGATCACATTACAAGACCAAAGCTATTGGCTACTAGCCTCTACGTAGTCCCGTCGTAGGCAACAAACGTCACCACGTTCAGAATGATCGGATTTTCCGACAACTTTGTCCGACCGTGTGTACGCAAAACCAACATCGGACAAAGTACGACGGACATGATCCGATGGACCTGGTCCTCGGATAATCCGAGCGTGTGTATGGGCCTTTAGTCACATTTCACTTCCAATCATGATATTTCATTTCACGTCTCTCTGCCACAAACTGAACTTTGGAGTTATAAATAGCATTTTATTGACCACAGATCATAAACTCCGAAGAAACTCCGGTCATGTGATTCCAGACTTCGATAATAAGCAAACTGTTATGTTGCACCATTTTATGCATAGAATGTGGACATGGCCACCATTACCGATCCAATGTCAGAGCTAGGAAGTGTTAAAGTGAACCTGTTAGGCAAATCCATGTGCTCACCATACAGTAATGGTGTAAGCAATCTATGCTGTTCACATTTGATAATCCTCCAATCAGTTTCTGTAAAAAGGCAGTGAATCCCTGGTCCATGCTTTAGGCATCAACTCTCAACTGATGGCGCTCTAAGCCACACCGCCTGTCAGCACTATTCCCGACATCTACATTTTAAGAGAGCAATGCTCAGGGATGTAGATAAGGGCGGATAAGGGGAACCTCCCAGAGTATTATTTTCTGCACCAAAGGAGCTTACACTTCAATTTCACACCACAGTCACACACTATTATTATTATTATTATACATTTGTATACTGTATATATAAATATATATATATATATATATAGAATTTTCTTTGTATATGTAAATGTTATGTTTTATGTTTGTAAGATTTGTAATAAACAAAAATTTACACTTGAATGTCCCCCCACAGTCATACACTATTATTGTTATACATTTATATAGCTCTGACATATACCGCAGTGCTGTACAGAGATCACTGAGCCAGTCTCATCAGTCTCTGCACCAGAGGAGCTTCTCCACCAGGTGGTGCTGTTTTTCCAAGGTGCTGTTGGCTCACTCTGCTTTGCTCTTAGTTGGAGGAAACATCAAGCCTGGGCCTGTCCTGCAGGCTTTTCCCCACAACCACCATGCAGTGGGTCGGGGGAGATGAAGGTGGAGGCTCTCCAGAGGCACTGATGCCTACTCCATATGCTCAAGCTGCAATGGATCTTGGGCCTGTCCCTATGCAAGAGGAGTCCTTACCAGTCTTCCAGGATAGAGTGGTGAACTTCGCTGCATTGCTAAGGAGGAACAGAAACTTGCTGTCATGAAAGAAGATCTCAGGAAAAAGAAATCCCTGCACAGTAAGTCTGGAAACAGTAAGAAGGAAGTCTCCAAGCTGAAGTCTCTGGAAGAGACATTGAAAAAGCAGGAGAAGTTGGTCTCCTCTCTGAAGGAGAGCAGCGGTGTGTTCAGAGAAAAGTATAAGAAGGAGGAGAGATTCCAACAAATGAAGGAAAGTGCCTGTGCCAGTACCAGCCAGAGGGTGGATGCCAGAGCAACCGTGACAGTATGGATGGGGGTAAGGAAGTGGCTTCACATGGTGGCCCCAGTACTACCCCTGTCTCAGGATCTGTCATGTCTGAGTCAGTATCTGCCCCCCTCCCTCCCCAGCAGCCTGGGTCATCTCAGGGGAGGTTGAGGAAAATGGCAGATTGCTGAAGGCCTTTACAGAAATGGAATCTCCCTTGAGTGGCACCGACTCACCAGATGAGGATCATGATAAAGGAGTGCTTTCTGAAAATCTCTCTCAGTGTGTGGAGGACTTTCCTGAGATTGCATCTGCCAACAGATCCTTGCAATCAGCAGGGAATGCAGGATTAGCTGGCTGCGAGGAGTCCCACATGGACACTAACTGTGCAGAGCAGGAATGTTGCATGAACATTGAAACTGCAGAGCAGGAGGGCCGTATGAACGCTGAAACAGCAGTTTTTTTTCTAAACAGAAGACTTTACTTGATGATGGGACTGCTGGTATCTGTGGTACTTCTGGGACTATGGTGACAGGACTGTTGTCATGGAGGGGAGGAGGGAGGATCAAGTGGTGGGTAATTTACCAAACCAGATTTCAGTGGTTCCTATGCAGCCAGTTAATATTCCAATGCCACCAGGTAATGTGTCATCTGTCCCAGTTAGGAATTATGCTAAGGCTGTGTCGGGACAAAGTCATGCTGCTGGTGGTGGAAGGGAGTCATTTGTGCAACATTCACCTAACGCACTTTCCATTAAATTCCACAGGAATGTGGTGCAGCTCAGGTGGGAAGGAGGAGGTATTCCACCTATCAGGAGGGTGGTTGTGGATAAGATCCTAGCCGTGGGATTTAAGGCAAAGGATATTTATGATCTTATCAGTCCAGCTGGTTCCTTTGAATATGATTTGTCATTTGTGCATCCAGAATCGCTGGATCTGTTTTGGGAGCGGTTTGAGCATGTATATGGGGGCCAGACGGACTGGAAGGGGTTTGTCCCCAAAGTTGTCTGAGGACAGCCCTTGATAAAAATGTGGCCATCCTGAAAAGGAATGAGTCTATACCCTCCGAGGATTTATGGGTCTGGTTCAGAAGGTTTGGTGAAACGTTGTGTCCCCTAAAAAAGATTGTGGATGATAAGGGAATCTGGACGGGTGGGTGGTCGGTGTCAATGAGTTTGAGTGTGTGTGAAAATGTGGTCCAGCATTTGCCCTGCTCGACCTTTATTGGTAAAGATAGGATTACTGTCTTCTCCCCTGGTCAACCTAAGCTGTGCCATAAATGTGGAGTCAAGGGACATTTCTCCTCTAACTATCCAGAACAGAAGTTTTCTTTGTGCCAGGAACTGGGGCATCTGGTGAGGGACTGTAACATCATTAAATGTAACTTATGTGATAAGGTTGGTCACCCTTATAGCCGGTGCCGTGAAGCTTTGCACAATAAGCCAGAGTTGGTGGAGGAATTTTTCCATCTGGATAGAGAAGAGTCTGGGTTGGCAGAGGTTATACCAAGGGATCCTGGTGTCTCTGTCCCGTTAGAATCTGTGTCTGTGAAGCCGTCTGTGGTGTCAGTGTCCCCCCAGTCTGTGGTTCCCCAGTCAGTGTCAGAAAGTGTGGTTGTCAAGTCTGTGTCTGCGCCTATTGTTTCTCCTAGTGTAGTGAAGGCAGTGGAGGGTGCTGGACCAGCGTGTATGGTTGTGCCAACTCCTCCTCCTCGGCGTGGCAGAAGTGCGGCTGGAGGAGGTCGGCAGACACTGAGGGTTGGAGTGAGTGATGGATTGGATGGTGGTGGTGGGGGGGGGGGGGTGGGAAGGGAATGAGAGTGTCTGGTGCAGAATGCAAGGTGAATGATGTGGAAGTCGGGGTGAAAGATGTGGGGAGAGGGGTTAATGGGGGGGGTTGGAATTGCATCCTGATGGCGATTAAATCTCAAAATGTTTCTTAGCCTGGTTTGTGTTTAAGTTGACGTTCGCCGCTTGTAGTCTCTTTTTTGTTTTCATTAAAATATGTTTCTTTCTATGTTATCTTGTCAGGGAACGTTTTTCTTTACTCGCTGATGTAAGCACGCTTGTTTTTGTTTAGTTGTTGTTTATTTTTGTGTAAATATGTTTTAATTAATAAGCTGTATGTTTTTTTTTATTAAAAAAAAAATCCACTCTAATGTCCCCCCCACAGTCATACACTACTATTATTATTAGCAATAAAGGTGGTTTTCCCCATTCCCTAATATGTAACTCAGATTACTCTGGAAAGGACTTTGAGATGAAAAATTCCAGCTTTAGATAAGGCCAGTTAGTAATAAAACTACCCGCAGTGTGTGATGTGCTTCACAAGCCCGGTAAGTACAACAAAGCTTTTATTATTACTTTTATAATAATATATAATATAAGAATATTTCGTTTATATAATATTACATCTGTCTAAGTTGTGTTTGGTGAATCTATGAGTGTGTCGGTCTGTCCCTGCGGTGTTCTGTCCCTGTGGTGTTCTGTCCCTGCGGTGTTCTGTCTCTGCGGTGTTCTGTCTCTGCGGTGTTCTGTCCCTGCGGTGTTCTGTCCCTGCGGTGTTCTGTCCCTGCGGTGTTCTGTCCCTGCGGGGTTCTGTCCCTGCGGTTTTCTGTCCCTGCGGTGTTCTGTCCCTGCGGTGTTCTGTCTCTGCGGTGTTCTGTCTCTGCGGTGTTCTGTCCCTGCGGTGTTCTGTCTCTGCGGTGTTCTGTCCCTGCGGTGTTCTGTCCCTGCGGTGTTCTGTCCCTGCGGTGTTCTGTCTCTGCGGTGTTCTGTCTCTGCGGTGTTCTGTCTCTGCGGTGTTCTGTCCCTGCGATGTTCTGTCCCTGCGATGTTCTGTCCCTGCGGTGTTCTGTCCCTGCGATGTTCTGTCCCTGCAGTGTTCTGTCCCTGCGGTGTTCTGTCCCTGCGGTGTTCTGTCTCTGCGGTGTTCTGTCACTGCGGTGTTCTGTCTCTGCGGTGTTCTGTCCCTGCGATGTTCTGTCCCTGCGATGTTCTGTCCCTGCGGTGTTCTGTCCCTGCGGTGTTCTGTCCCTGCAGTGTTCTGTCCCTGCGGTGTTCTGTCCCTACGGTGTTCTTTCCCTGCGGTGTTCTGTCCCTGCAGTGTTCCTATCGGACTCATATGTCAGAGTCGTGTCACCTGAAGGAAGTCTATAATCTGTCATGTGTTACATTGCGATCATTTAAGACACTTTGATCCTTAGACTGTCATATTCCTCTTTTTAGAATCTATAGGCGGAGGGGGGGGGGGGGGGGGGCTTATATTCAGGAAGACAGACTTTGTTTTTTCTGCATTTGCAGCAGTTTTATTCCCAATCTTGCAGATTTCCGTTCACTTTACATGTTTTGTGTGGATTTCAGCTCTAAAGCTACATTTCTTTGGTAATATGAAGATCTTTTTCTGGTTAGTCGAATGTTCTCCCTTGAAAGTAGACAATATGCATCCCCTTGCATTGGGATCAGCAGGTGAAATGCCATTCATCGATGGTGCACTGCACTCATTTTTTTTATTTTTTTTTACAAGTACCGTATATACTCGAGTATAAGCCAAATTTTTCAGCACATTTTTTTGTGCTGATAATGCCCCCCTCGGCTTATACTGGAGTCAAGCACTTTTCTGCAGCAGAGAATGGCATTTTCCGACCTGATTTTGGGGCCCCGTATCTCGGGGGCCACTTAGTGCTAGGAACCCCAAATTTGGTGTGCAAACCCAGTGGAACTAGCACTAACACATATCCAATGGGGTTCCTAACACCAAGTGGTCCCGAGATACGGGGCCCCAAAGTCGGTTGGAAAATGTCATTCTCTGCTGCAGAAAAGTGCTTGACATTTTCCGTATATCGGGGCCTCTTGGTGCTAGTTTGATATGATATGTTGTAGTACTAGTCCCAATGGGTTTGCACACCAAATTTGGGTTCCTAGCACTAAGTGGCCCCGAGATACAGGGCCCCAAAGTTGGTCAACTGTGTCCATCTGCAGCAATGTCATTTCGGGATACTTTGGGTCCAGAGACCCCAAATTTTGGCTGCAGCTAGGGGGCATCTAGGAACCCTTAACTTAACTACTAGTTTGAAGTTCGGGGGACCTATGGCTGCAAATGGGCACAGTGAGGCATGCAAATGGGCACAGTGAGGCATGCAAATGGCCACAGTGAGGCTGCAAATGGGCACAGTGAGGCATGCAAATGGGCACAGTGAGGCATGCAAATGGGCACAGTGGGCATGCAAATGGGCACAGTGAGGCTGCAAATGGGCTTTGTTGACCCTCTTTTCCACTATTGCCCCGTACACACGGTCGGATTTTCCGACGGAAAATGTCCTATCGGACCATGTTGTCGGAAATTCCGACCGTGTGTGGGCTCCATCGGACTTTTTACGTCGGAATTTCCGACGGAAAAAGTTTGAGATCCTGCTCTCAAATTTTCCGATAACAAAGTCCTATCGGACTTTTTCCGATCGTGTGTAGCGAATTTCTACGGACAAAGTGCCACGCATGCTCAGATCACATTACAAGACCAAAGCTATTGGTTACTAGCCTCTACGTAGTCCCATCGTACGCAACAAACGTCACCACGTTCAGAATGATCGGATTTTCCGACAACTTTGTCTGACCGTGTGTATGCAACACCAGTTTCGGACAAAATCCGTCGGAAAAAGTCTGATGGATTTTGTGGTCGGAATTTCCGACCGTGTGTACGGGGCATTACAGTAGCTGCGCATTTCTCACCCTAGGCTTATACTCGAGTCAATACGTTTACCCAGTTTTCTGTTGTAAAATTAGGTGCCTCGGCTTATATTCGGGTGGCTTATACTCGAGTATATAAGGTAATCATTTTCTCTTTTCAAATATTTTATTGGCAACAAGCAAGTTGTATACATAGACAACATCAGTTTAGCATATAAAGATAACTGAGAACAGAGTACGCTTTGCATTAACATGTTAGAAACGTATTACTTACAAACGACTAACAAAGACTCTCTTAAAGTAATGGCTGTTTCAGTGATTATTGATATAAAACGGGCGAGGGCCCATAACACGGAAAAGTTCAAAGAGGGGCGGTACTCCAAGATATAGGAGACATTATGCTAGCCAAACAGTTTATAGCATTTATTTATGTTACCATAGGGATTATTGGAAACGAAGAGAGAAGTAAATAGAAGTAAGGGGAGGCAGTAGAGAAAAGGAAAGAGGAGTGAGGAAAGAGAGAGGAGGAAAAAGAAAGGGGGGTGGGGGGTGGTCAGCCGGCTCACGCAGAACACTGATTGGTTTATGGGTGAGATGATTAGGAGAGTCGGGAGGTCTATGGTTCCAATAAAGAGGAAGTAAAGCCTCCTTTAAAAAAAAAACGGAACTTGCAAGGCAAAGGCATAATGAGCTAGTATGCATAGCATACTAGCTCATTATGAATAACTTACCTGAGAACAAAGCCCCCGAAGCGACCCTCATCCACGACCTCCTCCGCCACCATCAATCCCGGAGTGACTTCCGGGTCTCGCCGCTCCAGTGCTGTCATTCGCTGGAGCGGCGATAACGTCACTCCCGCGCATGTGCACGAGAGCGGCATATCGCCGTGATCTCGGCATGCTCAGTGCGCCTGCGCGCCGCTGTCTACGGCGCATGCGCCGTAGACAGCGATGCCTGTTTTTTTCTAAATATCTCCTAAACCATGTAGGTTTAGGAGATATTTATTGGACCTATAGGTAAGCCTTAATCTAGGTTTACCTGTAGGTCAAAGTAGTTTGTAAGGGTTTACAACCACTTTGAGTGTTGATCAGTCTTGTGGTAGAAAATGATCAATATATGGCTGCCAGATTTTTAGATGTCGGGGAATTTTATCAAGGATAGTGGCTTCAATTTTACTGTGAATCATTGCTTGAGTGATCCTGTTTTTGACTTCAACTATATTAGGGTTGGGCTTTTCCACACTTTAGCAATAGTTTGCTTGGCCGCAGTAGTGAGCTGCAGGAGAAGGCGTTGCTGCGTTTTGGTGTAATCATTTGGGAAACGGTTTAAGAGGGCAAGGGATGGATCTGGGTCAAGGGGTTCTCGAGTCAACTTAGAAATCATCTGGAATATTGTCGCCCAGAAGCGCTGTACTATTGGGCAAGTCCACCATATATACATATGAGTGCCTCTTTCCCTGCAGTTTCGGAAACAATTTGGTGAGTGTGATGGCAGGAACTTGGCAATTCTAGCTGGGACCAGGTACCATCTCATAAGAACTTTATAACTTGCTTCGAGGGCGACAATATTTTGCGATGATATTTTGGTGTTGGACCATATAGTAGCCCAATCTTCTGTGTCTAATTCTATAGAGAGATCCTTAGTCCATTGTTGTGCGTGCAGTGGAAGTGCGACTGGGGGGGGAGGAGAGGTGAGAATAGAGGCGGGATATAATGCCTGAGGCATGTGGGTCCATGTCGCATATCCCCTCAAATAATGTCAGAGTCCAGCCCAGAATTGGAGCCTATGACCGTTTGCAAAAAATGGGATTTGAAGATAACAAAAGCACTCCCTGTGTGGGAGTTGTGTTTGTGATTGGAGGGATGGGAATGATTTTATGACATCACCAGTGACTGGGTCACATATGCGACTCAGACCCGCCTGAGTCCAGGCTTAGAATACTGCACTCATTTTTAAAGCTGGACTTCAAGTACAAAACTTTCATTGAATACAGTGTCTTATCAATAGTCACAAAGAATACAAACTCTACTAACCCAAGACAGAGCACTCAAACCCCTTGAAGCCCATGGAAGCCTAATGTTGAAGCATAGCCATTTTCAATCCTAATTTGCAAGTGGGTAGCGTGGGCATGGGCAGCTGGCACTGCCATAGTGGACTAGCATTCAACCCAAACCTGAAACTCCTTAAGTCTCTAAAATTGTACTAGTCCAGGTTGGAAAAACAAGATTGGGCCGTATGGAACCTATGTGACCATTGACATTGTTTTAGTTAGGTAAAGAGCTTTGAAATTGTTTGTGTTTAATATGTTTAAAAGTGACAATCGAGGCTTTACAGATTACATTCATCAACCAATTTTAATCAGTTGCCACCCAAGCCAATTCTGCCAATTCTCTCCTACATGTAAAAATCATCATCTCTTTGCTATAAAATTACTCAGGACCCCCAAACATTGTGTATAGATATATATATATATATATAAATATATATATATATATATACAGTGGTGTGAAAAAGTGTTTGCCCCCTTCCTCATTTCCTGTTCCTTTGCATGTTTGTCACACTTAAATGTTTCGGAACATCAAACCAATTTAAACAATAGTCAAGGACAACACAAGTAAACACAAAATGCAATTTGTAAATGAAGGTGTTTATTATTAAAGGTGAAAAAAAATCCAAACCATCATGGCCCTGTGTGAAAAAGTGATTGCCCCCTAAACCTAATAACTGGTTGGGCCACCCTTAGCAGCAACAACTGCAACCAAGCGTTTGCGATAACGTGCAATGAGGCTTTTACAGCGTCCTGGAGGAATTTTGGCCCACTCATCTTTGCAGAATTGTCCTAATTCAGTTACATTAGAGGGTTTTTGAGCATGAACGGCCTTTTTTAAGGTCATACCACAACATCTCAATAGGATTCAGGTCAGGACTTTGGCTAGGCCACTCCAAAGTCTTCATTTTGTTTTTCTTCAGCCATTCGGTGGTAGACTTGCTGGTGTGTTTAGGATCATTGTCCTGCTGCAGAACCCAAGTTCGTTTCAGCTTGAGTACACGAACAGATGGTCGGACATTCTCCTTCAGGATCTCTTGGTAGACAGCAGAATTCATAGTTCCTTTTATCACGGCAAGTCTTCCAGGTCCTGAAGCAGCAAAACAGCCCCAGACCATCACACTACCACCACCATATTTTACTGTTGGTATAATGTTCTTTTTCTGAAATGCAGTGTTCCTTCTACGCCAGATATACTTGGACACACACCTTCCAAAGAGTTCCACTTTTGTCTCATCGGTCCACAGAATGTTGTCCCAAAAGTCTTGGGGATCATCAAGATGTGTTGTGGAGAAATTGAGACGAGCTTTGATGTTCTTTTTGCTCAGCAGTGGTTTTCTCCTTGGAACTCTGCCATGCAGGCCATTTTTGCCCAGTCTTTTCCTGATGGTGGAGGCATGAACGCTGACCTTAACTGAGGCAAGTGAGGCCTGCAGTTCCTTGGACGTTGTTGTGGGGTCTTTTGTGACCTCTTGGATGAGTCGTCGCTGCGCTCTTGGGGTAATTTTGGGCGGCCGGCCACTCCTGGGAAGGTTCACCACTGTTCCATGTCTTCGCCATTTGTGGATAATGGCTCTCACTGTGGTTCGCTGGATTCCCAAAGCTTTGGAAATGGCTTTATAACCTTTCCAGACTGATAGATCTCAATTACTTTCTTTCTCAATTGTTCCTGAATTTCTTTGGGTCTCGGCATGATGTGTAGCTTTTAAGGATCTTCTGGTGGACCTTACTGTGTCAAGCAGCTCCTATTTAAGTGATGCCTTGATTGTGAACAGGTGTGGCAATAATCAGGCCTGGGTGTGGCTAGAGAAATTGAACTCAGGTGTGGACAACCACAGTTATAGTATGTTTTAACAAGGGGGGCAATCACTTTTTCACACAGGGCCATGATGGTTTGGATTTTTTTTCACCTTTAATAATAAACACCTTCATTTACAAATTGCATTTTGTGTTTACTTGTGTTGTCCTTGACTATTGTTTAAATTGGTTTGATGTTCCGAAACACTTAAGTGTGACAAACATGCAAAGGAACAGGAAATGAGGAAGGAGGCAAACACTTTTTCACACCACTGTATATATATATATATAGGGTCTATAAGACCCACATCTCTCCTGTATGCTGGAAAGACTGAAAAGAAAAGAAAAAAACAACAATCTTGGCTTCCCAGCCGAATACACGGCAGTGTTTACAACTGCCTTGGCCGGACGTGACGTCATAACGTTGCGAGAGTCATAGAGATGACCAGGGACTACCTTGTCCTTGGTCAGCTCTATGGTGAATTTCCGCCGCCGGCGGATTTCTGTTCCGGCTCGCCGATCGCAGGGGCGAGACTGGATGGGCTCCGGGGGGCAGTGGGAGGGGGGGGGGGGGTCATCCCCTCCTGCTGCCTGCAAAAACAATCAAGCCGCTATGATTGTTCTTACTGTGCAGGGAATCGCTGGCTGAAAAGAATGATATCTGGATGATGCCTGCAGCTGCACCCATCATTATGATATTGCCACTTCAGTCACCGACGTCATATGCCGTGAACCCGGGTGAAGTGGTTAAGACAGTCACACTCCAAAACTGACCTTATATAAAAAGTTTATGAGGAATAGAACTTATATAGTATTGCTTCTCCCCACACTATTTACAAGGACACTCCCCAACAGTAGGCAGAAGCTAACAATAACACTGAGATTAGGAAAAACCTGAAGAAAGCAGGACTTTCAATTACCGCTCAGGCTGACTACACAGTGGTAACTCTAGGAACAATATATAGGGGGGGGGGGGGGGGGGGCACATAAAATACAACAGTCAATACTGGAGAATGCACTAATAATTTTCACCACCAAATCATACCACTTAAAAAAAAAAAAACGCTACCCCGTGAGGGCCGCTTAAGGATATTTGACCCCAATGGTTGCCTTGATCTTGCAAATCTCCCGACACCTCTGACACTCTGGGTTCTAACATTTTTGAATGCAATTATACAGACACCAAATTATGACACAGTAATCAAATAGTTCTTTTACTTAGGGTTCTGTAATTTAAACAAATCACCAAGGAGTGGCATAGGCAAATATCTAGTTATTAACTCTTAGCACAAATAGACACAATAATCACGAACATCATTTGGTATCAATGGGAAAGAGAGCAGCAACCGGTAACCTGAATAAGGCCTACGGGTAAGAAAAGGGAAGCAGAACGATCAGTTTGATTTCGGACTACTCCCTTTTGCCCTCCTGAAGCCACAACCCCACATTAAACACAAAAACTCAAGAAGATTTCAAAAGATATAGGATCCTGGTCTCTGAAAAGAGTTCCTTAATGATATGGACAGGTATGGTAGCCAACGTTCCTTTGGGGAGGAAGAGCGGTGGAGTCCTTTTGTAGTTGGTATTCTGTGTCTTCAGCCAACTTAAGGGCCCAGTATAGTTCCTGGATAATGGCATTCAATGTTGTAATAGCAAATATAAAGTCTCCCTAATGAGACTTTAGTGAGGGAGGCAAAGTAAAGGTGTCTGCATGCAGTGTCTCTTGGAGTGCAAAAAGGGTGGACTTCAAATGGGAAAAAGACCCTCTTATGGGATTTTGAAGGCAACAAAAAATGCATGCATGATGCTCAAGCAAACTATCTGCTGAATATCAAACCCTCCAAAGAGAAATGTAACATTGCCAAAGTATCAACTGCATATAAATGTGTGCAATGGATCTTGGCCCAAATAGGGCCATGTGTGTTTTTAGCAAGGCTTTGGGGTTTATTTACTAAAGCTGGAGAGTGCAAAATCAGGCTCACTTTTGCATAGAAACGTTTTATTGCCAAAGCGTAATTAAACAAGTTAAGGTTAGAAGCTGATTGGCTACCATGCACAGCTGCACCAGATTCTGAGTGCTCTAGTTTTAGTAAATCTACCCCTGTGTCTTTTTAGAGTTTTAAATTAAAAGTTGTTTTATATATAAATGTTTATTCATTTTTCTGTTTTTTGGTTGCCTTCAAAATCCCATAAGAGAGTCTTTTTCCCATTTCAAGTACAGAAATAGGGATAGTGGCAATATAGAGGTATAGAGCACATAGAATCCCAGCTAGAAGTGGTCAAAAAATCACACAATGAAATAGTGGACGCACATGAGATGAGGGACAGGCATACGCGATCCACAAGCTACAGTTAAAAATCGCAGACTTAGAGGATCGCTTTCGTCGTAGTAACCTAAAAATAAAGGGAATACCTGAAGCTATTAAGCCACAGGATCTCATACCTTACTTGCAGCAACTATTCCTAACGCTCATCCCAGATCTCACCCCTAGAGATCTACTGATGGACAGAGCACACAGAATCCCCAAACCAACGCATTTTCCTGACATGGTTCCCAGAGATGTGGTAACTCGGGTGCACTTCTATCACATCAAAGAACGCCTGCTGAGAGCAGCTAGATACACCCGCATGTTCTCACCTCCATATGCGGGAATAGCCCTATACCAAGTCCTCTCCGCCACAACCTCCAAAATGATGAAAGAATACACCCTATTACTGCGATGCTAAGGGAGGACAACATTGTTTACTGCTGGGGCTTCCCTATCCAACTGCTGGTCACGTAGCAGACCCAACAAATTACTATCACATCACTGAAAGATGGCTACAAGAAGCTCCATAACTGGGGCCTGACACCCTCACCGTCTACAAGACATCCAAGTAATAATTCAACCCCTAAAACCTGAACGACAGGCCAAGCAGCCACCACAAATACCACCTGATGATCTATTTAATACAACTACTGACATCCACCCCCCCCCCCCCTCTTGTCAAGCTGTCCAACCTCTCACAGATCACTTGACTTGAGTCCCGGAATGTGGACTAAAATGCTGTTCTATACTTATTTGTTAATCCATTTTCTTGTTTTAACTCACCCCTGTCACGAAGTGTGCTATGAACACAGCCTACACCCGGTTTAACTGGTTCTGGGTTGTTTTCTTTTCTTATGTTCTCTTCTTTGTGATAAATATAACTGTTTAGCTATAACCTACTGTTTATGACTGATAAAGATTGAGTACAGATACCGTTCCTCACCTCCCTGTACACCTGCCAAAGGGAGATATACCTACCTTCTTACCCTACACTTATCCTACACTTATCCGACCCTAATCCTTCAAAATTATGATGTCCATGCGCATCACCACTGTGACAGACCTGGCCGGGACAGGGGCTGTTGGAGAGGACTGGATGCGAGCCTATTGCCTTGCGATTATGGGCCCTGGCATTTGGGGGAACGGTGCTCTTTGGGCTGCATGCCTGGGGACCCCTGGGCTGGTGTTGCTTGGATTCGGGTCCATGCTGGCCCCCAGGACACAGACTCTGTATGTGTATTTGGCATATTAGCAAGAGATGCTAATGTCATGAACTCCAGACAGCCTGTCTGTTGTGTAAATGAGTATAGTCTGGCTTGTAGGAGTGTTTCACCAGTGTTGATTAAGATAATTATCTCATGCTAATTAGGTTAGGCTTTAGTCATCTGGCTATATTAATGTGTGTGACATGTCAAATAAAGGTCATTCCTGATGTACCCTACACTGGTGTTGTCTGGTGACTGGGTGAGCTAAGGGGTCTTGGATTGTGTGGTACCGGACAGAGGAAGCATTTACGGCGGACATCTTGAGTATGGGGTCCGTCACAATTGGCTGGCAGCGGTGGGATTGTGCTTCCTTGTCGTGAACACATCCAAACCATCACCTGGATCCAAGGCCCGGATAGCAGAGGTACAGATACGTCGTCATGGAAGAGGAATTCGGAAGGAGGTTGCGAGAGATGCGGATACAACACAGAGGATCAGTATCGGTGCAGGTCCTGCTGGGATGGTATGATTCTGTTCGCCTACAACTCTGGAAGGAAGCGCTAGCCTGTGAGCAGCGACACCAGGGAAAAGTTCTCCCCTCCATCCATGTAAGGTACTGGTCGCAGTATGAAGTACGAATGTTGTTATTGGGGGAACAACCGAAGCAGGAGTGGACAGCTGAGTTAAGCAGGCTGATCCGGGCAGAAATGCGTTTGGACGAGAGCTACAGAGCCCTCCGGTGGTATGTAGCCCAAGTGTGCCCGTGGACAGCGGATGACAGGCCCACGGAAGGCTTTGATTATAATGGCCTGGGATTGTTGTACTGGAGGCTGTCCGAGGACCCCGACTTTGGGAGTAATCTGGAGTGGCGTTTGGAGGGAATAATGGAGCACAGAGAGCAAAGATTGAATGTCTCGGAAGTGCTCTGGGCACAGGAAGATTTGGAGTTCCTGGCCGCTCAGGAATGGGAGCTGGAGATCGCCTACATACAGCTGCTAGACTCTGCTCAGCAGCAGGGTGGGGCTCCCTTTGCCTGGGACTATCAGGAAATACCAGCAGACAGCTCTGAAATCCTGGCTGAAGAGTCAGCAATGTGGCATAGTAACAGAGTGCTTTGCCCACCTGCCCCCGCAGCTATGGACGCGGAGGTCTTATGGCGGACGCAGCAAGTGCTGACTGACCTTGACAAACCTGTTACTGCACAAGACGAGGTTGGATGGAGGAATGTGCCTGTCCAGCAGCATGCAAGAGAATCGGCAGTGGAAAATCTGGAGATTGCCATCCCCAAAGCTGAAGCACTGACAACAGGGCAGAGCTCTGCTAACCTCTGCCCAGCACTGATGGCATCTTCTAGGTTCAACGGACAGATGGTGAACCTCTATCCCCAGACACCAGTTGTAGAGACAGGGGATTTAATAAACTTTTCTGCTGAGGAAAAACAACCTGATGAGCCTCCATCAGAAGAGCTGGTATTAGAGCCAAACTTCACTGAGCTCTGCCCAGCACCAACAGCAGTATCCGTGGAGTTACAAGGAACTTCTCCAGCTGAAGTGCTGGTCACCGGACAGAGGGTCCAAGACCTCTGCCCCACACCGGTGGCAGTTATGGAGGCTCAGGGTGAGAAGGTGGCAATCACTTCCCAGCAGCAGATACAGGGGGAGAAGGGAGAGGAGGTGTTTGTCGTCCCTCCCCAACAGTCGGCCAGGGTGGAGAAAGCGATCTTTCCTCCCCAGCAAAGATTTGTGCACCTGGGAGACAGTACCAGAGACATGTTGTCCCAGCAGCCAGATGAGGGAATGGAAAAGGAAGCCAGCCTCCTGCCCCAAAGGTTAACCAGAGTGGAGGATGTGGAGTCCCCAGCAGAAGTGCTGGCAACAGGGCAGAGTGCTACCCACCTCTGTCCAGCACCAGCAACAACTGTGGAGTTCCAGGGACCCGGGGCAGTTGGCCCCTCTCTCCAGCGACAAGCTGAGGTAGTAAAGCTGCTACTCCCAGCCGAATCACTGGCAACAGGGCAGAGCGCCGCTAGCCTCTGCCTAGCACCTACAATGTCTCCACAGCTTCAAGAAGCTGGGGCAATCGGTCACACTGTCCAGCAGCAGACGGCGCCCCAGACACACACTAACCCAGCTAAAGTGCTGGCAACTGGACAGAGGGTCCAAGACCTCTGCCCCACACCTGTGGCAGTTCTGGAGGCCCAGGGTGAGGAGCTGGTGGTCACTCCTGAGCAGCAGATCAGGATCCAAGGAGAGAATGCAATCTGCACTTCACAACTGCAGCTTGAGCTGATATCGGTGGATGGGACTTCAGTCTCCACTGGTATACCCCAGGGATGCTGGGCGGTCGGCCCAGATCCCCAACAGCATGATGGAGTGAGCCCAGTCACCCTGTCTTCTCTCCAGCGGCTGAAAAGACTCCAGGGAGAAGGGCCAGTCCAGGCCTCTCCCCAGCGGCGGATATGTTCTATGAGAGAGGCAGAGGTTGGCTGGGAGAGTAATACTCTGTTTGGAACAATTTGTTTGGGGTAGTGTGTGGGTACAGGCATTAGAGGACTGGAACTATGGACTAACTTCGGAGTCAACCCGTCTGGGGTCTCCTCCTGTGTTAGTCTCCTGCCGAAAGGGGAGAAATGTGACAGACCTGGCCGGGACAGGGGCTGTTGGAGAGGACTGAATGCGAGCCTATTGCCTTGCGATTATGGGCCCTGGCATTTGGGGGAACGGTGCTCTTTGGGCTGCATGCCTGGGGACCCCTGGGCTGGTGTTGCTTGGATTCGGGTCCATGCTGGCCCCCAGGACACAGACTCTGTATGTGTATTTGGCATATTAGCAAGAGATGCTAATGTCATGAACTCCAGACAGCCTGTCTGTTGTGTAAATGAGTATAGTCTGGCTTGTAGGAGTGTTTCACCTATTGTTGTGTGTGCTAATTAACCCTGCAATTGAATGATGGAGCCCAGTGTTGATTAAGATAATTAGCTCATGCTAATTAGGTTAGGCTTTAGTCATCTGGCTATATTAATATGTGTGACATGTCAAATAAAGGTCATTCCTGATGTACCCTACACTGGTGTTGTCTGGTGACTGGGTGAGCTAAGGGGTCTTGGATTGTGTGGTACCGGACAGAGGAAGCATTTACGGCGGACATCTTGAGTATAAGGTCCGTCACAACCAATATTAATGCAAATGGCCTTAACAGCCCCTTTAAGAGGTCTCGAATCTGGCGGGAAGCCATCAACCTAAAAACAGACATCCTATGTGTTCAAGAAATGCGGGGTGTCATGATTGCCATACGCAAGTCCTTATCCTTCCAACTTCATCACCTTGACGCTGACCCCTGCGGAAGGTATATAATACTAGACGCCCTATTAGACAATACACCATTTGCTATAGCTAACATATATGCTCCCAACTCCCACCAAAAACAATTCTTCAAAACGATTATGAACAACCTACCCCACAATCTGAAGGACACACATAATTATATGCAGGGATTTCAATGACACCAGAGACAATGCACTTGATGCCTCCAGCCAGCGCAGACTAAGATCCTCTGCCCTCTCCACACTCACTAGAAGATCTATATGATCCCTGGCGGTGTTTACATGGGACAGAAAGGGACTTTACCTGAATGGTCCCACAATAGCGCCAAAAGTGTCTGATGAGTCCGCGATAATGTCGCAGTCACAATAAAAATCGCTGATCGCCGCCATTACTAGTAAAAACAAAAAATTATTAATAAAAATGCCATAAAACTATCCCCTATTTTGTAAACGTTATAACTTTTGTGCAAACCAATCAATATACGCTTATTGTGTTTTTTTTTTACCAAAAATATGTAGAAGAATACGTATCGGCCTAAACTGAGTAAAACAAATGTTTTTTATATATTTTTTGGGGATATTTATTATAGCAAAAAGTAAAAAATATTGCTTTTTTTTCAAAATTGTCGCTCTTTTTTTGTTTATAGCGCAAAAAAATAAAAAAAACGCAGATGTGATCAAATACCACCCAAAGAAAGCTATATTTGTGGGGAAAAAAAAGGACATACATCTTCTTTTTGGGTACACCGTTGCATGAACGCGCAATTGTCAGTTAAAGTAAGGCAGTGTCGTATCGCTAAAAATGGCCTGGTCATGAAGGAGGTAAACCTTCCGAAGCTGAAGTGGTTAATCATTTTTCTTTCTTGCTTGCTTTGAGCTGAGCTTGTGCTTTTTAAAGTAGACATATTAAACTCAAATGAAATACTGGGCCATAAATAAGTGGAATAAATTGAATCTGCTGAGTGCCTTGCCGATCTAATTCCAGGAACTTTTTTAGGACACTCTGATAATTAAGTTATTATTAATAACAACTACTAATATTTATTCCCTAACTAAAAAACATTATAATTTAATCACCTGCAATATGATAAGGAAGTAATAAGGAAGTAATAGTAAATCATAGGGAACTTTTCTCAGCTGGAGGAAATGGAAAACTACTTTCATTTAAAATTCTTAAAGTTGAACTAAAGTCCGCAATACTTGCCTCAGTTGCGATAGGCTGAAGCCAGTGATGTCCCTCGCCAGCACTGCCATCTTCTTCTCAGTCTCTTTTTGGGTACTGGTCATCCTCGCACAGCTCATTTTACATTCTACAGAAAACTGCAAGCAGGTCGGTTGGTTTATCTTATTGCAGAAGACACATTGCATGCAATAAAGAGACAACCTGTTTTGAATTTTTTGTAGTTGAGACTTTGATTCCACTTTAAGCTGCCTGAGGGCCACGAGTAGACCAGAGGGAGTGAGAGGGCCACGTGTGACCCCCAAAAACAGGTGTGAGATGTTCTACGTGCTCTTCTCTGTGGTGGAAAAATGAGACTGGGAGATCCTTCATGGGGCAGAGGCTGATGTGGGATGTTCTACATACTCTGTATTGTGGTCAAAACATGAGATAAGAATCTCTTCCATGGAATAGAGACAGGAGATGTTCTACATGCTCAGTATTGTGGTGGGAACATAGGATCTGGAGCTCCATCCAGGGACAGAGACTGGTGTGAGATGTTTTACATGACTATATAGGCTTCAATATGGGAGACACAGACAAGTTTATATAAAAGATAACAATTTTATTTGAATATTTTTAAAAGTCAACAATAAAACAAAGGCTTCTCAGCCTGAACCAACCAGTAGCTACATATAAAGCCCCATACACACGGTCGGACTTTTTCATGGATTCTGTCCGATCGGACAAGGTTGTTGAAAAATCAGACCGTGTGTATGCACCATCGGACAGTGTTCGTCGGTTTGTCCGACGGACAAAGTCTTATCTCCTGCTGGAAAGATTTGCCGTCAACCCGGTCCGATCACACCAAACCCGATCGTGTGTACGGTTGTCCGACCGGACAAAGTGCTACGCATGCTCAGATCACATTACAAGACCAAAGCTATTGGCTACTAGCCTCTACGTAGTCCCGTCGTAGGCAACAAACGTCACCACGTTCAAAATGATCGGATTTTCCGACAACTTTGTCCGACCGTGTGTACGCAAAACCAACATCAGACAAAGTATGACGGACATGGTCCGACGGACCTGGTCCGCGGATTGTCCGACCGCGTGTATGGGGCTTAACAGTAGCTGGTTGATGTTCAGGCTGAGAAGCCTTAGTTTTATTGTTGGATTTTAAAAACTTCCAAATATCATTGTTATCTTTTATATAAATGTGTCTGTGTCTCCCACATCGAAGCCTATAAAGTCTGGTATTTAGGTGGGACCTGCCATTGCCGGCCCTTTACCTCCTCTTTTGTAGTCCCATTGGGTTTGGCTTTTTTACCAAAATTTGTTTTTTCTTTGTTTTACATGCTCAGTATTGTAATCATAATATGAGATTGGAAGCTTCATCATTGGACAGGGATGTGAGATGTTCTACATGCTCTGTACTGTGGTAGGAACATGAGATTGGGAGATCCTTTATGGGACAGAGACTAGTGGCAAATGTTCTACATGCTCTGTAATGTGGTAGAGACATGAGATTGAGAGCTCAATCCTGGGACAGAGACTGATGTGAGATGTTCTACATGCTCTGTACTGTGGTCAAAACGTGAGATTGGAAGCTTTTTTATGGGACAGGGACAGATATTTTACATGCTCAGTATTGTGGTGGGAACATAAGATCTGGAGCTTCATCTTGGGACAGAGATGTGTATCAGATGTTCTACATGCTCTATTCTGTGCTAGGAACACGAGATTGAGAGCTCCTTCATGGGACTGAGACTGGTGTAAAATATTCTACATGCTCGTTATTGTGCTGGGGACATGAAATTGGGAGCTTCTTCATGGGACAGAGACTGGTGTGAGATGTACTCTACTGTGTTTGAAAGCTGAGATTGGAAGCTCTTTCATGGGACAGACATGTAAGATGTTCTACATGCTGTATTGTGGTGGAAACATGAGATCAGTAGCTCCTTCATGGGACAGAGACCGTTGTGAGATGTACTACTTGTTCTGTACAGTGGTTGGAAATTAAGATTGGAAGCTCCTTCATGGGACAGACATGTAAGATGTTCTACATGCTTTTTATTGTAGTGGGAACATGAAATCTGGAGCTCCTTCATAGGGCAGAGACTGGTGTGAGATGTACTATATGCTCTGTACTGTGGTTGGAACTTATGATTGAAAGCTCCTTCATGGGTCAGACATGCAAGATGTTCTACATGCTCAGTTCTGTGCTGGGAACATGAGATCGGGAGTTCCTTCTTGGGACGGAGACTGTTGAGAGATGTTCTACATGCTCAGTTCTGTGCTGGGAACATGATATCAGGAGTTCTTTCTTGGGACGGAGACTGTTGAGAGATGTTCTACATGCTCTGTTCTGTGCTGGGAACATGAGATCAGGAGCTCCTTCTTGGGACGGAGACTGTTGAGAGAAGTTCTACATGCTCTATACCAGGGATCCTCAAACTACGGCCCTCCAGCTGTTGCAGAACTACACATCCCATGAGGCATTGTAAAACTCTGACATTCACAGACATGACTAGGCATGATGGGAATTGTAGTTCCTGAACAACTGGAGGGCCGTAGTTTGAAGACCCCTGCTCTATACTGTGGTAGGAACATGAGATTGGGAGTTCCTTCTTGGGATGGAGACTGTTGGGAGATGTTCTACATGCTCTATACTGTGGTAGGAACATAAGATTAGGAGCTCCATCCTGCTACAGAGAGTGATTTAAGATGTTCTTCATGTTCTGTAAACGACTGCAAACTAGAAGAACCCCCAATTAGTTAAATATTTATTTTTAATGTAATGGATTTTATATGCTGAATGATTTTGGACTTTTTTTTTTTCAAAGACTTGTATCCTATTTTGCTATTCGGAAACTTACCTCAAATTTAGGAGAGCAAGATAAAAAAACAGAGCATATAGTACCCCTTCCCTATGGAAACATGAGATTGGGAGCTCCTTCTTGAGGTAGAGGCTGGGGTGAGATATTCTACATGCTCTGTACTGTGGTAGGAACATAAGATCTGGCTATCTATCCTGGGATGGAGATTGGTGTGAAATATTCTACATGCTCTGTAATGTGGTCAGAGCATGAGAGTGGAAGCTTCTGTATGGGGCAGAAATGTGAGACGTTTTATATGTTTTGTTCTGTGGTAGAAAATGAGAGGAGCTCCCTCTTGGGACAGAGACTGATGTGAGATGTACTATATGCTCTGTACTGCGGTTGGGACTTGAGATTGGAAGCTCCTTCATGGGACTGAGACTGGTGTGGAATATTCTACATGCTCTTTATTGTGCTGGAGATATGAAATTGGGAGCTTCTTCATGGGACAGAGACTGGTGTAAGATGTACTCTACTGTGGTTAAAAACCTGAGATTGGAAGCTCTTTCATGGGACAGACATAAGATGTTCTACATGCTCATTATTGTGCTGGGGACATTAAATTGGGAGCTCCTTCATGGGACAGAGACTGGTGTGAGATGTACTCTACTGTGGTTGGAACTTGAGATTGGAAGCTCCTTTATGGGACAGACATGTAAGATGTTCTACATGCTGTATTGTGGTGGAAACATTGGATCTGTAGCTCCTTCATGGGACAGAGACCGGTGTGAGATGTACTACTTGTTCTGTACAGTGGTTGGAATTTAAGATTGGAAGCTCCTTCATGGGACAGACATGCAAGATGTTCTACATGCTTTTTATTGTAGTGGGAAGATGAGATCGGGAGCTCCTTCATGGGGCGGAGACTGATGTGAGATGTACTATATGCTCTGTACTGCGGTTGGAACTTGAGATTGGAAGCTCCTTCATGGGACAGACATGCAAGATGTTCTACATGCTCAGTTCTGTGCTGGGAACATGAGATCAGGAGCTCCTTCTTGGGATGGAGACTGTTGAGAGATGTTCTACATGCTCTATACTGTGGTAAGGAACATGAGATTGGGAGCTCCATCCTGCTACAGAGAGTAATTTGAGATGTTCTTCATGCTCTGTAAATGACTGCAAACTAGAAGAACCCCCAATTAGTTAAATATTTATTTTTAATCTAATGGATTTTATATGCTGAATGATTTTGGACTTTTTTTTTTCAAAGAATTGTATCCTTTTTTGCTATTCGGAAATTTGCCTCAATTTTACCCCTTCCCCAAGTTTTTATACTAATCTTTAATTAAAAATGAAAGGCTTGAATATATTTTTTTACAAATGTCTCTGAAAATTGGTTGTAGGCAGCTTGCCCACAACGATTTATGAATTTATGTTGGAATTTTTCAAAGCTATTTTTTTTTTTTATCTGTTTTAAGGATCTGCCCTTGGGAAATGGTGTCTGTGAAGCCGGTAGTTGGGATACTTTCTAAGGAACGCCCAGATTCGTACCAGTGGTTGACTACTTTCCTCTCATCTCTACCAGAAGTGAAAGATGTCCTCTGCACTCGCCTTCCTGGGAACAACTCCCCACTCTTCAGAGAGGAAGTGTCTCAGTACGATTTTGTGGTTTTCTACACACCAAAGCACACGGAAGAGGAGAGCAGAGAAGAGGAACGGTGGCGTGGACAGGACTTTGTTATGATCGCTGAGACTGAGCCGCCGTATACTGAAGATCTGACACTTGTTTCAGACATGATAGGTACAATGACAGAGGGACATACTAGATAAGGATGAAGCATTCCTCGTACACCAATGCGCCACATTTTTTTCATTCAGTTCTTAACTCTGTTCAATCACTTTGTTATTTCTACTAAGGATATCTTTCATTTTTCTGTAGATTAAGGTGATTCTAAAGGAAAGAAAAAAAAAAAAATAACAAACATGCTATATTTACCAAAAGGATAGTATAAATATAAAAATATATATTATTTTTATATTTTTATATTTATATATTTCTACATTTTACTCTAATTTCACGATTGTGGACTTAACACGAAAGATTTTATGTGTTTATACTTATTAGCGCTGTTTTAGTATTTCATTTTACGGGAAACATACTGTTCAATTTTATACTATCCTTTTTTACATTTCTATATTTTAAACAGCTGCTTGGTTTATATTTTATATATATATATATATATTTTTTTTTTAGAACATCTATACATACATATATATATATATATATATATATATATATATATCAATATATTTGATATAGTCTTAAGCCCCATACACACGGTCGGATTTTCCGATGGATTCTGTCCTATCTGACAATGTTGTCGGAAATTCCGACCGTGTGTAGGCACCATCGGACAGTTTCTATCGGATTGTCCGACGGACCAAGTCCTATCTCCTGCTCTATAAATATTCCGACAACAAAGTCCGATCACACCAATTCTGATCGTGTGTAGGGAATTCCGACGGACAAAGTGTCACGCATGCTCAAATTACATTACAAGACCAAAGCTATTGGCTACTAGCCTCTACGTAGTCCCGTCGTAGGCAACAAACGTCACCACGTTCAGAATGATCGGATTTTCCGACAACTTTGTCCGAACGTGTGTACGCAACACCAGTGCCGGACTAAATCCGTCGGACCAAATCCGATGGATTTGGTGGTCGGATTTTCCGGCCGTGCTGTATGGGGCTTTATTGTGTTTGGAACTGTGGGGACGCATCCGGCGCTGAGCAGTGTATAATAGGCCATTAAATATACACTCTTCCTGTTCATGTTATGTTTACCGGCTCTGTTTTGCACAGAGCAGCCCCGATCCTCTCTTTTTGGGTCTCCCGCCAGTAGTCCTGGCCTTAGCCCACCCCATCCCACCCTCCAATAGCCTCTTGCTATGGGGCGCCCCATATAGCTTCTGCAGGACAGAAAAGAAAAATGGAAAAATTGCAACTTTGACCTTCATAAATACGTTTCTTCAAGTGCTATTTTATTTTTTTCATGATTGAATCCCGAGCCGTGCCGGCTTTACTCTTCTTGCTGATGGTTAGCGGGGCTCACATTAATATTGGTAATTTGGTTGGACGAGGACGTGAATAAAGAGTACACACATGCACATATTAAAACTGATATAAGTTCTGTCCTGACCCACTTCTAGGAAAGAAAAATGTTCTGATGGTGAGCGATGAGCCAGAGAGGAGGAGCACCTCCGAGGAGAAGACCCAGAACCTCCAGAACCAGGACAGTTATAAGCAATGGATGCAAGAACTCTTCCAATTCACTGGACGAGACAAAACTTCTCCTCTCCATTCAAAGCCCTCCAATGGGATGGTGACAACCGATCTGCAAAACAAAGATCTGTCCGCAACGCAAATCCCAAACGAATCATTAAAGGAAGGTGTGGGTGAGATGGATTCTGTTTTAAAAGGTCTGTAGAAAACACGTGTGATTCGTTTTTTTTATTACGAATCAAAATTCAGACAAAATTCTCATTATTCGGAGATTCAGATGTATCCAATGCAAGGAATCCGAAATAAATTCTAACAAAATGAATTCGCTGAATTTGAATTTGAAAATGATTTTGTATTTGAACTGGAAACATATTGCGATACATACAGTAAGGTATTAAAGTGAAATAATTGATAATTAAATTAAATAAATTATAATTATTACTCAGGCTACTTTATAGAATAGAATATAATTGAATAGAATAGAATTGAATAGAATAGACTAAAATAGATCAGGACAGAATATTATAACATAGAATTGAATAGAAAATAAATTGAATAGAATAGAAAAAAAAAAGAATAGAATGGAATAAAACAGACTAGAAAATAAAAGAATACAAGAGAATAGAATGTAACAAAATAGAAAAAATAAAATAGAATAGAATAGAATAGAATGTAGGCATCTTCCGAAATTCAAATTTTTTTAAATAACGAATACACAAAATTAATCTGAATATACATTATAATTATTACTTAGGCTACTTTATAGAATAGAATATAATTGAATAGAATACAGCAGAATAGAATAGACTAGAATAGATCAGGACAGAATATAATAACATAGAATTGAATAGAAAAAAAAAATAGAATAGGATAGAACAAAAAAGAATAGAATGGAATAAAACAGACTAGAAAATAAAAGAATACAAGAGAATAGAATGTAAAAAAATTGAATAGAATAGAATGAATATAGGCATCTTCCGAAATTCTAATTTTTTTAAATAACGAATACACAAAATGAATCAGAATATAAATTATAATTATTACTTAGGCTACTTTATAGAATAAAATAGAATTGAATAGAATAGAGCAGAGCAGAATAGACTAGAATAGATCAGGACAGAATATAATAACATAGAATTGAATAGAAAAAAAAATAGAATAGACAAAAAAAAGAATAGAATGGAATAAAACAGAATAGAAAATAAAAGAATACAAGAGAATAGAATGTAAAAGAATAGAAAAGAATAGAATAGAAAAAAATAAAATAAAATAGAATAGAATGAATATAGGCATCTTCCGAAATTCTAATTTTTTTAAATAACGAATACACAAAATGAATCTGAATATAAATTATAATTATTACTTAGGCTGCTTTATAGAATTGAAATATAATTGAATAGAATATAATTGAATAGAATAGACTAAAATAGATCAAGACAGAATAGAAGAAGAATTGAATAGAAGAAAACATAGAACAGAATAGAATAGAAAAAAAAAAGAATAGAATGGAATAAAACAGAATAGAAAATAAAAGAATACAAGAGAATAGAATGTAACAAAATAGAAAAGAATAGAATAGAAAAAAAATAAAATAGAATAGAATAGAATGAATATTGGCATCTTCCGAAATTCTATTTTTTTTTTTAAATAACGAATACACAAAATGAATCTGAATATAAATTATAATTATTACTTAGGCTGCTTTATAGAATAGAATATAATTGAATAGAATAGAATTGAATAGAATAGACTAAAATAGATCAGGACAGAATATAATAACATAGAATTGAATAGAAAAAAATTTGAATAGAATAGAAAAAAAAGAATAGAATGGAATAAAACAGAATAGAAAATAAAAGAATACAAGAGAATATAATGTAAAAAAATAGAAAAGAATAGAATAGAAAAAAATAAAATAGAATAGAATAGAATGAATATAGGCATCTTCCGAAATTCTATTTTTTTTAAATAACGAATACACAAAATGAATCTGAATATAAATTATGATTATTACTTAGGGTACTTTATAGAATAGAATAGAATTGAATAGAATAGAGCAGAATAGAATAGACTAGAATAGATCAGGACAGAATATAATAACATAGAATTGGATAGAAAAAAAAAAGAATAGAATAGAATAAAACAGAAAATAAAAGATTACAAGAGAATAGAATGTAACAAAATAGAAAAGAATAGAATAGAAAAAAAATAAAGAAGAATAGAATGAATATAGGTATCTTCCGAAATTCTATTTTTTTTTAAATAACGAATACACAAAATGAATCTGAATATAAATTATAATTATTACTTAGGCTACTTTATAGAATATAATAGAATTGAATAGAATAGAGCAGAATAGAATAGACTAAAATAGATCAGGACAAAATATAATAACATAGAATTGAATATAAAAAAAATAGAACAGAATAGAATATAAAAAAAAAAGAATAGAATGGAATAAAACAGAATACAAAATAAAAGAATACAAGAGAATAGAATGTAAAAAAATAGAAAAGAATAGAATAGAAAAAATAAAATAGAATAGAATGAATATAGGCATCTTTCGAAATTCAATTTTTTTTTAAATAACGAATACACAAAATGAATCTGAATATAAATTATAATTATTACTTAGGCTACTTTATAGAATATAATAGAATTGAATAGAATAGGGCAGAATAGAATAGACTAAAATAGATCAGGACAAAATATAATAACATAGAATTGAATAGAAAAAAAAATAGAACAGAATAGAATATATAAAAAAAAGAATAGAATGGAATAAAACAGAATAGAAAATAAAAGAATACAAGAGACTAGAATAGATCAGGACAAAATATAATAACATAGAATTGAATAGAAAAAAAATAGAAAAGAATAGAATAGAAAAAATAGAATAGAATAGAATGAATATAGGCATCTTTCGAAATTCAATTTTTTTTAAATAACAAATACACAAAATGAATCTGAATATAAAAAACAAAACCGAAAACAAATCTTTCAAACAAAATATTAACTTAGCAAACAAATCCCAGGCCAGCAGGGGGCCCAGGCAGCTGGGTGAATTGGATGTGGGCAGGAAGGGTAATCAGCATGGCAGGGGGGCAATTACTGGAACCTACCCTCTGTAGGGCTCTCTGCAGCAGCTGAAAGATGGCTTCTCTCCTCCTCCTCCCACCAGCTTTCAGCTGCTTCAGAGAGAGCCATACAGAGGGTAGTTTCCAGTAATTGCCCCACTCCCCACCGCACCAATCACCCTCCCTGTGAACCATACATTTCCCCCTGCTGTCCTGTGCCCCCCTGTGTGCCCCCATCCCTGTTGTGCTTCTGAATTCCCTCCTCTTCTTCCTGCTGGCAGCTGTAAGCACACAAAGGGATCCTTCAGGATGGAAAGTGGGGGAAGGGTCCGGTAAATATGTCATATATTTACCAGCCCCTTCCTTTGCTAAATGAATACAATGAGTGATCGGTACTGATCACTTATTGTGTTCATTCATAACTGAAGCAAAGTAAACAGTTTTGTTTTTTTTTGTGGGAGGGGGGCCCCGTCAGGTTGGCTGTATGGGAGCCCCCCCATGGTTTCTATCAGCAGCCCTGCTCGTAAGCATGAGTTTTATTTATATTTCTCTTAGCAGGTGATGCTGAAGCTTCTTCAAGTTCATCAGTAGATGTCCAGACAATATTGACCAGCAGGGGGAGCCCTGACAGCACCACAACCAATGTAAATATCATATATGTTCAGTTTTCTGCCTCTTACCTCTGTCACCATCATAGAAACACTTTATTTCTATTTCCAATCAAAAGATAAATGTGCCGCATTCAAAACACCTTCTAAACCTATTTTAATTACGCTATATTGGTTTAAACCAGCAAATAAAAAATGCGGTTTGAGGTTGTTTTTTTTTTTGCAATCGCCTATTGGTCTCAAAAATTAACAGGAGAACAAGGAATGACATGTGATGGATAGTGCTGAGCAGAAGTAGACATGTGCACAACAAAAAATTTTGTTTATTTTCGTTTCGTTTTTTTTGTTTCCGTTGATTCGTAACGATTCGTAAATTCGTACGTCGTCGGTGTTCGTATTCGTAACGATTCGTATTTTCGTTAGAGTTATTTTTTCGTTGATTCGTTTTTCCGTTAGTTTAATTTTCGTTTATTCGAAATTCGGACGCATTCGTATTTATTCGTACATTCGTAACATTCGTAACATTCGTAACATTCGTAATCGGAGCATAATTCATAATTCTATGTAATGTGTATGCTATTATTACATTTTAAGAGACACGGAAAATTACGAATCGAAAAAAAAAAGTTACGAATGTACGAATTTTTCCGTTCAATCCATTCGAAGCACGTTAAGCAGCGCCATTGTAAGAGACACGGAAAATTACGAATCGAAAAAAAAAAGTTACGAATGTACGAATTTTTTCGTTCAATCTATTTGAAGCACGTTAAGCAGCGCCATTGTAAGAGACACGGAAAATTCCGAATCGAAAAAAAAAAAGTTACGAATGTACGAATTTTTTCGTTCAATCTATTTGAAGCACGTTAAGCAGCGCCATTGTAAGAGACACGGAAAATTCCGAATCGAAAAAAAAAAAGTTACGAATGTACGAATTTTTTCGTTCAATCCATTCGAAGCACGTTAAGCAGCGCCATTGTAAGAGACGCGGAAAATTACGAATCGAAAAAAAAAAAGTTACGAATGTACGAATTTTTTCGTTCAATCTATTTGAAGCACGTTAAGCAGCGCCATTGTAAGAGACACGGAAAATTACGAATCGAAAAAAAAAGTTACGAATGTACAAATTTTTTCGTTCAATCTATTTGAAGCACGTTAAGCAGCGCCATTGTAAGAGACACGGAAAATTCCGAATCGAAAAAAAAAAAGTTACGAATGTACGAATTTTTTCGTTCAATCTATTTGAAGCACGTTAAGCAGCGCCATTGTAAGAGACACGGAAAATTACGAATCGAAAAAAAAAGTTACGAATGTACAAATTTTTTCGTTCAATCTATTTGAAGCACGTTAAGCAGCGCCATTGTAAGAGACACGGAAAATTCCGAATCGAAAAAAAAAAAGTTACGAATGTACGAATTTTTTCGTTCAATCTATTTGAAGCACGTTAAGCAGCGCCATTGTAAGAGACACGGAAAATTACCAATTCAACAAAAAAAATAAAGTTACGAATGCCATTGTAAGACACTGGGAAAATTACGAATTGAAAAAAAAAAGTTACGAATGTACAAATTTTTTTGTTCAATCCAATCGAAGCACGTTAAGCAGCGCCATTGTAAGGGACACGGAAAATTACCAATTCAACAAAAAAAAAGTTACGAATGTACGAATTTTTTTCTTCATTTTGATTTTCGTTGTTCCGGTTTTAGTTTTTCGGATTTTCTTCTTTCATAGTTTTGTTGTTTCTAATTTGGTTATTTCAGATTTTCATTGTTTTTCATATTCGTTCGACTCGATAATTCGTTAAAATTTTTAGCGAATCATTCGAAGCACGTTAAGCAGCGCCATTGTAAGAGACACGGAAAATTACGAATGAAGTTTGGGTGCCAAATATAAACGGATTCAATGGGAGATGAAAGTTTAAAATCAATTCTGGGAATTTGTTAAACTAATAAGCAGGAAGTCATCAACTAAATGGCATGGGTGGGGGGGGGGGGGCTGGGCACTGCCCTGGGGGGCATGTACTGAAGCAAAAAAAAAAAAAATGAAATTCAATTTGGAGGGGAGAAGCAATTTCAGTAATTATTAACCACTTACCCACTGGGCAGTTAAACCCCCTTCCTGCCCAGACCAATTTTCTTCTTTCGGTGCTCTCACAATTTGAATGACAATGACTCAGTCATGCAACACTGTACCCAAATGAATTTTGTGTCCTTTTTTTCACACAAATAGAACTTTCTTTTGGTGGTATTTGATTACCGCTGGGTTTTTTTATTTTTTGCGCTATAAATCAAAAAATACTGAAAATTCGGTAAAAAAAAAATAAAAAAATTAAAAATTATTGCAGAGTATTGGCAGAGTATTGGCAGAGTATTGGTGAGTATTGGCAGAGTATTGCAGTGTTGCACAGTATTGGTAGAGTATTGCACAGTGGTTGCAGAGCATTGCACAGTGGTTGCAGAGTATTGCACAGTGGTGGCAGTGTATTGCACAGTGGTGGCAGAGCATTGCACAGTGGTTGCAGAGTATTGCACAGTGGTGGCAGAGCATTGCACAGTGGTTGCAGAGTATTGCACAGTGGTTGCAGAGCGTTGCACAGTGGTTGCAGAGCGTTGCACAGTGGTTGCAGAGCATTGCACAGTGGTGGCAGAGTATTGCACAGTGGTGGCAGAGTATTGCACAGTGGTGGCAGAGTATTGCACAGTGGTGGCAGAGTATTGCACAGTGGTTGCAGAGTATTGCACAGTGGTGGCAGTGTATTGCACAGTGGTGGCAGAGCATTGCACAGTGGTTGCAGAGTATTGCACAGTGGTGGCAGAGCATTGCACAGTGGTTGCAGAGTATTGCACAGTGGTTGCAGAGCGTTGCACAGTGGTTGCAGAGCGTTGCACAGTGGTTGCAGAGCGTTGCACAGTGGTGGCAGAGTATTGCACAGTGGTGGCAGAGTATTGCACAGTGGTGGCAGAGTATTGCACAGTGGTGGCAGAGCGTTGCACAGTGGTTGCAGAGCGTTGCACAGTGGTTGCAGAGCATTGCACAGTGGTGGCAGAGTATTGCACAGTGGTGGCAGAGTATTGCACAGTGGTGGCAGAGCATTGCACAGTGGTGGCAGAGTATTGCACAGTGGTGGCAGAGCATTGCACAGTGGTGGCAGAGTATTGCACAGTGGTTGCAGAGTATTGCACAGTGGTTGCAGAGCATTGCACAGTGGTGGCAGAGCATTGCACAGTGGTTGCAGAGCATTGCACAGTGGTGGCAGAGTATTGCACAGTGGTTGTAGAGTATTGCACGGTGGTTGTAGAGTATTGCACGGTGGTGGCAGAGCATTGCACAGTGGTGGCAGTGTATTGCACAGTGGTGGCAGAGTATTGCACAGTGGTGGCAGAGTATTGCACAGTGGTGGCAGAGTATTGCACAGTGGTGGCAGTGTATTGCACAGTGGTTGCAGAGCATTGCACAGTGGTTGCAGAGTATTGCACAGTGGTTGCAGAGTATTGCACAGTGGTTGCAGAGCATTGCACAGTGGTGGCAGAGCATTGCACAGTGGTTGCAGAGCATTGCACAGTGGTGGCAGAGTATTGCACAGTGGTTGTAGAGTATTGCACGGTGGTTGTAGAGTATTGCACGCTGGTGGCAGAGCATTGCACAGTGGTGGCAGTGTATTGCACAGTGGTGGCAGAGTATTGCACAGTGGTGGCAGAGTATTGCACAGTGGTGGCAGAGTATTGCACAGTGGTGGCAGTGTATTGCACAGTGGTTGCAGAGCATTGCACAGTGGTTGCAGAGCATTGCACAGTGGTGGCAGTGTATTGCACAGTGGTTGCAGAGTATTGCACAGTGGTGGCAGAGTATTGCACAGTGGTGGCAGTGTATTGCACAGTGGTTGCAGAGTATTGCACAGTGGTGGCAGAGTATTGCACAGTGGTGGCAGTGTATTGCAAATTGCTGTCACTGACCAGCGCTGTGGGCACTACCCATCCAGCCCACAGCGCTGGTCCCGTCTCCCACACTTTCCGCTTCTCCCCTCTCACTGTACCGATCGGTACAGAGAGGGGAGGGAGGAACCGGCGTCATGATGTGACGCCGGTCTGTGTACATGTGATCGCTCCGTCATTTGACGGAGTGATCACGTGGTAAACGGCCGCTATCAGCGGCTGTTTACCGTGATCCGTGATGCGCCGGGTCCTCGGGACCCGGCGGTCACGGATGTTCCTGAGTGCGCGCCCCAGGGGGGCGCGCGGGAGCAAGTTTCTGGGAGGCCGTCCGTAGGACGTCCACCCAGGATAAGCCGACCGCGCTGTAGCCATCTTTCGGCTATGGCCCGGTCGGCATGTGGTTAAAGTGAAACTTGCAAAACTCTACGAACTAACATGTCTGGGGGGGTCCCCTGACCCTGCCTGTAATGTGGCGCATCTGTGTGACGTATACAACCTACTGCAGCAACACTGACATTTACAAAGGACAACGGGTGTTTAAATCGATGGCAAAATGACAGTTCCCGGCCACTTCAAAGCAGCCATGGATTAGAGTAAACTAATGCCGTGTACACACGATCGGAAACTCCACCAGCAAAAGACCGATGAGAGCTTTTGGTCGGAAATTGCGGCCGTGTGTATGCTCCATCAGACTTTTGCTGGCGGAATTCCAGCCAGCAAAGATTGAGAGCAGGTTCTCTATTTTTCCGGTTCCGAAAAAGTTTCCGATTGGAAATTCTGATCGTCTGTACAAATTTTGACGCGCAAAATTCCCTCGCATGCTCGGAAACAATTTGACACATGGAAGCATTGAACTTAATTTTCTCGGCTCGTCGTAGTGTTGTACGTCACCGCGTTCTTGACGGTCGAAAGTTCAGAGAACTTTTGTGTGACCGTGTGTATGCAAGCCAAGCTTGAGTGGAATTCCGTCGGAAAAAAGTTGGATGGTTTTTCCGACGGAAAATCCGCTCGTGTGTACGCTGCAAAAGTGTTAAAAAGGGGTTAAACAGAGGAACATTTAATAAAATTATTATTATTTTTTTTCACTTGTCAGGTTGCTTTAACTGACATCATCTGCAGATGGAAGTCCATCCCTTTGATCTGTAGATGAATGAACAGAAAGATACATAATGAAACAATGTTTCATTGGGGGTTATTTACTAAAGGCAAATCCACTTTGCGCTGCAAGTGCACATGAAAGTAAAGTCACTGACGATCCTAGGGGGACATGCAAAGAAAATAAAAAACAGCATTTTAGCTTGCACATGATTGGATGATAAAATCAGCAGAGCTTCCCCTCATTTCAGATCTACCCCTTAGATTTAGAGCAACTGCACTTCCAAATGCACTTGTAGTGCAAAGTGGATTTGCCTTTCGTAAATAACCCCCCATTGTATCTTTCTGTATTTGCAGCTGAGCAATGTTGTTGATAAACATTGCCATTTTATTTTACAGCTGCTGCTGCCCGAACCTTCTCTGTGTACTCGGCAAAGCAGCTGCGATTAAAAAAATCTGAATCGCTGTGTACTGGGACAGAGGGGGTCAAGGCAGCAGGGCAGAAAATCTGGATGTACTAGACACACCCTGTGTACACTAGACATGTGCACAACAAAAAAATGTGTTTATTTTCGTTTAGTTTTTTTAGTTTCTGTCGATTCGTAATGATTCGTACATTCGTAAGTCGTCGTTGTTCGGATTCGTAACGATTCGTACATTCGTAAGTCGTCGGTGTTCATATTCGCAACGATTCGTACATTCGTAAGAGTTTTTTTTCGTTGATTCGTTTTTTTGTTAGTTTAATTTCCGGACGCATTCGTATTTATTCGTACATTCGTAACATTCGTCACATTCGTAGATTCGTAATCGGAGCATAATTCATAATTTGATGTAATGTGTATGCTGTTATTACATTTTAATAATTTACGAATCAAAAAAAAAGTTACGAATCGAAAAAAAAAAAGTTACGAATCGAAAAAAAAGTTCCAAATGTACGAATTTTTTGGTTCAATAGAGACACGGAAAATTAGAAATCGAAAAAAAAAAAAAAAAAAAAAAAGTTACGAATTGAAAAGAAAAAGTTACAAATCGAAAAAAAAGTTACGAATCGAAAAAAAAGTTACGAATGTACGAATTTTTTTGTTCAATCCATTCGAAGCACGTTTAGCAGCACCATTGTAAGGGACACGGAAAATTACCAATTCAACAAAAAAAAAGTTACGAATGTACGAATTTTTTCGTTCGTTTTCGTTTTTCGGATTTTCTTCATTAGTACATTCGTTGTTTCTAAATAGTTTTTTGGGGATTCTCGTTGTTTTTCGGATTTGTTCGATTCAAATGATTCGTTACGATTCCTTATTCGGATTCGTACGATTCGAATGATTCGTTCATTCGTACGAAAACGAACGAATGAAAATAACGAAAAAAAACTAAACGAATTGCACATGTCTAGTGTACACTGATGGCATTTTTTGGGCCATTTGTAGGACACCCAAAGTCTGCAAGTGGTTGATCTATACCAGACCGTTGTCCTAGATGAAGGTATGGTATAGATGTCTATGGGGGAAACCCACACACAAAAATTGCCTTGGGGTTCCATGATAATTCATACCAGGCTCTTCAGGTCTGGTGTTAATTTTTAAGGTGGGCCCCATACAAGAGAAATGGAGTGAGGTCCTCCACAAGTTCCATACCAGATCCCCCGTCTATCCTCAGCTAAATAAAGGAAAAGGCAGGGATAGTGATTTCTGCAATGGCCCTGCCAATTTGCTTACGTGGCTGGGGATTCCCGGCCATGTAAGTCAATGTGCTTTGATGACGGTTGCTAGGGAAGCAGTGGGTGCCGGCACTGGCTCCTTCCTTAGGAAGCAAGTTGCAGGTTCAGGCAGGTTTTTAACCTTCTAGCGAGGGGCAGAGTACACAGCACAAGCACTGTGCTGTTTAATCTGCTTTAAGGGATCGGGATCTCTACTTTTATTTTACATTTTTTTTGGATTATCAAACAATTTAAATCAGCTATCTGGAGAAGTGACTGAGCATGCCCAGAAGTGAAGCACTCGCCCCTTACACCTTGAATGCTTCCTCCTCTGACCTCCACCAGATCCCCCTGCTGGGGATCCAGTATCTACAGGAAACAAGGAATACTTTTTGTATTTCTGAAAGACTAGACATGTGCAATTCGTTTCGTTTTTTTTTTCGTTATTTTCGTTCGTTCGTTTTCATACGAATGAACGAATCATTCGAATCGTACGAATCCGAATAACGAATCGTAACGAATCGTTCGAATCGTACGAATCCGATTAACGAATCATTCGAATCGAACGAATCCGAAAAACAATGAAAACCCGAAAAAAACGAATTAGAAACAACAAATGTACTAATGAAGAAAATCCGAAAAATGAACGAAAAAATTCGTACATTCGTAACTTTTTTTTTGTTGAATTGGTAATTTTCCGTGTCCCTTACAATGGTGCTGCTAAACGTGCTTTGAATGGATTGAACAAAAAAATTCGTACATTCGTAACTTTTTTTTCGATTCGTAACTTTTTTTTTTTCGACTCGTAAATTATTATTTTTTTTTTTCGATTTGTAATTTTCCGTGTCTCTATTGAACAAAAAAATTCGTACATTCGTAACTTTTTTTTTCGATTCGTAACTTTTTTTTTCCGATTCGTAACTTTTTTTCCGATTCGTAACTTTTTTTATTTTTTTTTTCGATTTGTAATTTTCCGTGTCTCTATTGAACAAAAAAATTCGTACATTCGTAACTTTTTTTTCTATTCGTAACTTTTTTTTTCGATTCTTAAATTATTAAAATGTAATAATAGCATACACATTACATAAAATTATGAATTATGCTCGGATTACGAATCGACGAATGTGACGAATGTTACGAATGTACGAATAAATACGAATGCGTCCGAAAATTAAACTAACGAAAAAACGAATCAACGAAAAAATAACTCTTACGAATGTACGAATCGTTACGAATACGAACACCGACGACTTACGAATGTACGAATCGTTACGAATACGAACACCGACGACTTACGAATGTACGAATCGCTACGAATCCGAACACCGACGACTTACGAATGTACGAATCGTTACGAATCAACGGAAACAAACAAAACGAAACAAAAAAAAAAAACGAAATTTTTTCGGAAACGAAAAAAACGAAACGAAAATAAACGAATTTTTTTGTTGTGCACATGTCTATGAAAGACAGCAAAAAGGAGAAATCTGAGAATATTTTCTTTAAATATCAGAGCGATCTACTGAAAATATAAAGGGTGGAGCCAAAAGGGGGTGGGGGGGGGTAGAATCAACAAAATGAATCAACAATGATTAAATCTGTAATATTTTATCTTTTCTTTTTTCTCTCCTTTTATTTAAACTGAAACGGAGTCCTTTGCAGCTCCTGACACTTATGTTGTATTTGGCAGGAGGACATTGAAAGCTTTTTTGAGGATACCCGGAAGAAGAGTACTTTCCAGGTTGGTGATCCCCTTAAGAGAACCAGTTGTAATTTAATGCAAGCTCCGGGCTTACCCTTGTAGTGTTGTCTAGTATGGAACTTGGAAGGGACCCCATGCCACTTTTTTTTTTTTTTTTTACTCAGGGTCCCTCTCAAAATCTTTAGTAGACCCCATTCAGAACCTCAAACTGTTTCTCTTTTCTTGTTTTTCTTTAAGGTATGTGGTGTGGCATGGTTCAGGAGTGGGGTTCACTCCTCCTTTCCTGGCCACTACGGCTGCATGTCTAGAAAAGGGTCTGGTATAGATTTTGAAGGTCCCCCATAGAAATTAACATAAAAGTGTGGTCCCCCCTCATAATCTTTAGCAGACCCTTAACCTTGAGGGAACCTCACACAAAAGAAAAAAAAATGGCATGGGTTCCCTTCAAAATTCGCACCCTCGCCCCTTCCCAGCATTACATTTTTTTCCCCATTTTTCCCATATCGCTGGCACCATGGATGTGGTGGTCTGTGGTGGGGGGAACCTATCAAAATCTGGAAACTCCCTTTAGAATCAAGGGGCCCTCAGATATCTGATAGACCCCTTACCTGAGTACAGGATACATATTAGTCCATAAAAATAATCTGTGTCATGGACAACTCAAAACTTACTGCTACTACTACTACTACTTAAAGGAGAAGTCCAGCCTGAGCTCGTTTGGCTGGGCTTCTCCTATGGGTTACAGGAGTGCAATTCGTTTTGCACTCCTGTGACCTGTTGTCAGCAGAGAGTGGTCTGAATTTCTCTCTCTGCCGACGTCACGGATTTCAGTCCAGGCACCGCGTCATCACGACAAAAAAGTCTGGATACACCAGGTGCTTGGACTGATACCCATTTCAGCCTCTCAGCGAGCCGCTGAGAGCCTGAGATGGCCACTCCCAGCCCCTCCACAGCTCAACACTCCAGTGAGCACAGGAAGGGGCAGAGCGGAGAGCTGCTGATTGACAGGCAGCAGCTCTTCGCTCAGGGAGCTGTGAGAACTGAGCCATCGGTGATGTTCGATCGCTTGGGTTCTCAGTGCAGAGGCAGCGGGGGACCGATGCTGCATCCACCTAGGTAAGTATGATTAGGGAAAAAACATACTTCTCTTTTAATACTACAAGGTGTGTATAAAGGTGCAGCTGCAATCAGTAGGATGTATGAAAAACACCAAGAATAAGCAAATGTCTAGACAGCACTATAGCAAAAAGATATATACAATATTTAAAAATACATCACAACTAATAAATAATTCTTCTTCTAAAAATCCATCTAAAGTATGCTGTGTCAATTCATCAAAGTATTGCGATAAACATTATAAAACATATAATCAATAAATAAAGTATGCAATACATAATGAGAAAAATACAAAGATGCCCTCTGAAGACGTTGGGAGACGAAACACGTAGGAAAGTGCTTGAGTGAACGTGACGTCACCACGTAATGCAGGAAGTAGCAGAAAAACACTGGACAGCCGCACACCGGAAAAAGATAAAATCCTGTGTTGTTTATTGAAAATCAAGGATCACATCTAATGGTCCACAGCAAAGGAAAAAAGGGGGTACAAAACTGACGTGTTTCGCACTAGGATCAGTGCTTACTAGACATGTGCACAATAGAAAAATTTGTTTATTTTCGTTTCGTGTCTTTCGTTTCCGTTGATTCGTAACGATTTGTACATTCGTAAGTCGTCGGTGTTCGTATTCGTAACGATTCGTATTTTCGTAAGAGTTATTTTTTCGTTGATTCGTTTTTCCGTTTTCGTTAATTCGAACGCATTCATATTTTCGTAAATTTAGTTACATTCGTACTTTCGTTAGATTGATTTATTCGTACTTTCGTAACATTGTTTTTTGTAGATTCGTAATCGGAGCATAATTCATAATTTTATGTAATGTGTATGCTATTATTACATTTTAAGAGACACGGAAAATTACGAATCGAAAAAAAAAAGTTACGAATGTACGAATTTTTTCGTTCAATCCATTCGAAGCACGTTAAGCAGCGCCATTGTAAGAGACACGGAAAATTACCAATTCAAAAAAAAAAAAAAAGTTACGAATGTACGAATTTTTTCGTTCATTTTGATTTTCGTTGTTCCTGTTTTTCGTTTTTCGGATTTTCTTCTTTCGTAGTTTCGTTGTTTCTAATTTGGTTATTTCGGATTTTCGTTGTTTTTCGTATTCGTTCAATTCGAACATTCGTTAAAATTTTTAGCGAATCGTTCGTTCATTCGTACGATAACGAATGAACGAATATAACGAATTTTAACGAAAAACTAAAAAAAACTAAACGAATTGCACATGTCTAGTGCTTACTCATAGCTATGAGTAAGCATGTATGTTACCATGAAGTATCGGTATCTGTGCCGATACTGAGCATTTTCCCGAGTACTTGTATTCTTATATTGTATACTTTAGTATTTTACTAAAATACATGAATTACTTTGGAGGAAGAATGAAGCATTTTTGGCCCTATTAATTTCAACAGAAGTGGAATAAAAAAACACAAAGGTGTGCATTACGTGCATTTGTTAGGGGCTCCCTGACCGTCCTCGGGCTGAAAGCTTGTGATCCTAACCCAAAGAAGCTCTTCTATGGCACATTACACTTAAAAAAAAAATGTGCAAAAAAATTAAAAAGGACCAACATACACTACTCAAGTGTGAATGGAGGCTCAATCCAATGTCAATAACGTTGTTGAGGGATTTCGATCCATTATTACGATGAGCCCCCCCCAATGACCCACAGACCTGATGACGACTGCTATGACTAACCACTCCCACCAATACTCCTGTTGGAAAAGGGGCTGCTATTATTGATCATACAGTATATGATCAATGCTTCTGTGGAATCTCCACTGCTTTGTTTACAATGTGAAAGAAGCCGGAGGGCAAGAAGCCGCCATTTAGTGGGTTTAGTGATATTGCCACTAAATGAATGAGCTCTGGGTGCAGCTGCTGGAGGTTTGTCTAGGCCAGAGATGGCGAACCTTGCCCCCCCCCCCAGGTGTTTTTGGCTCATGCACTCGGCAGTGTAGTGGAGCATCATGGGAAATGTACTTCGAAAACTTCTGGAGTGCCAAGGTTTGCCATCACTGGTCTAGGCTAATCCAGATATATACTTTATATGTCATGTGTCATAGGGATCAGTGGCTTTGTTAACCGCTTCCCGACCGCCACATGTAAATATACGTCGGCAAAATGGCACGGCTAGGCAAAAGCACGTATATATACGTCCTCTTTAATTGCCTAGCCGTAGGGTTGCGCGCGCGCCGCCGCCGGCGCGCGCGCGACCCGGTCGGGAGCTCCGTGGCCACGGCCGCGGGACCAGCGGAACCGATCGTCGCTGGTGTCCCACTATAGAGTCACAGAGCTGAAGAACGGGGAGAGGTCTGTGTAAACAAACCTCTCCCTGCGCTTCCTACTCTGCCTGTCATTGATCGGCTGTTCCCGGTCATCGGGAAAGCCGATTAATGACGTCAGACGTCAGCCCCCGCCCCCTAATGTAAAAAAACACACACACGTCACAGACCATAGCCCCTCCCCGCCCCCTAGTGGTTAACTCTTTCACTGCCAGTGTCATTTATACAGGAATCAGTGCATTTAAATAGCATTGATTGCTGTATAAATGACAATGGTCCCAAAAATGTGTCAAAAATGTCCGATGTGTCCGCCATAATGTCGCAGTCACAATAAAAATCACTGATCGCCGCCATTACTAGTAAAAAAAAAAATATTAATAAAAATGCTATAAAACTATCCCCTATTTTGTAAACGCTATAACTTTTGCGAAAACCAATCTAATTAGCTAATTGCAATTTTTTTTACCACAAATATGTAGAAGAATACGTATCGGCCTAAACTGAGGAAAAACAATGTTTTTTTATATATTTTTTGGGGATATTTATTATAGCAAAAAGTAAAAAATATTGCATTTTTTTCAAAATTGTCGCTCTATTTTTGTTTATGGCGCAATAAATAAAAACCGCAGGGGCGATCAAATACCACCAAAAGAAAGCTCTATTTGTGGAAAAAAAAGGACGCCAATTTTGTTTGGGAGCACGACCGCGCAATTGTCAGTTAAAGCGACGCAGTGCCGAATCGCAAAAAGGGGCCTGGTCCTTTGGCTGCCAATTGGTCCGGGGCTGAAGTGGTTAATAATGTCAATCCTAATTCCGCGTACACACGACCGGACTTAATCGACCGAACTGGTCCGACGGAAAAAAACCGTTGGACAATTCGACCGTGTGTGGGCTTCATCGGACCTTAAACGGACCGTTTCTGATGAAAATCAGACGGACTTTGGATTTAGAACATGTTTCAAATCTTTCTGATGGACTCGAGTCCGGTCGAAAAATCCGTTCGTCTGTATGCTAGCCCGACGGATGAAAACCAACGCTATGGCAGCTATTGACTACTGGCTATGTACTTCCTTAATCTAATCCGGTCGTATGTCATCACAGTCAAATTCGTCGGACTTTGGTGTGATTGTGTGTAGACAAGTCCGATTCGACGGAAGTCCGTCGAAACTCCGTTGAAAAGTCAGACGGAATTCAGTCCGTCGAAAAGTCCGGTCGTGTGCATAAGGCTCCTTTCACACGGGCAGTCCGTTCATGTCCGTCTATCAGTTTTTCATTCACTCCTATGGAGCAGCAGATGTCAGCAGTGACATCCCTAAAAAACACCAAAATTACTCTATTTTAAACTTCCCAATTGACTTTAGAATTTTGCCAAAATTCGGCAATTTTTTGCTAAAAGTTCCGTGAATATTCTCAATTTTGCTGGTCTCTATTGCTCTTAGCGTGGTCTCTTAGTAGTACATGATGAGGAATGCCATCGTCTATGTTTAATAGATCCATCAAATGCTGTTTATGTGTTTCAGAGATACTTCTATTGGACAACTATCTTAGTTATTTTCAATATTATGATCCTTATCACGGGACTGGGAGTAAATGAAGTAAACAAACAACATGGAAAAATCTCCACAACTATCCCGGAAAATCACACCACCATGGCAACTTCATGGAATATTACGACCCAAACGACTACGTCTCTTTCTTTATATACAACGCAAAATGCCACAAGGCCAAGTAATTATACTACAGAATATACAACACCTAGTGCAACAACGACAAAAGGTTACACTACTGATTATGTCACAAACACTACTACAGCATTAACAACTAACACAACTACTCTTCTAACCACAACGAGCTCAGGAATCTCTACTACTGTCTATCCAGAAGACACCACCAATACAACACTGGGGAGCAGCATAAATGAAAGTACCACCTCCCCTTCAGTACACACAACACCAACAACTTATACTACAGAGTATACAACATATAATGTCACAACCACAAGAGGCTATAGTGATAATGTCACAAACACTAGCACAACATCAACCACTAACACAACTACTCTTCCAGCCATGACCACAACAAGCCCAAGAATCTCTACTGACCTTCCAGAAGACACCAACAATACAACATCGGGGCGCAGCATGAATGAAAGTACCACCGCTCCTTATGTAGATACACACCCAAATAATTATACAACAAAGTATACAACATATAATGTCACAAACATTACCACAGCACTAATGGCTAACACAACTACTCTTCCAACCATGACCACAACAAGCCCAAGAACCTCTACTGATGTTCCAGGAGACACCACCAATACAACATCGGGGGGCAGCATGAATGAAAGTACCACCTCTCCTTCTGTAGATACAACCCCAAATAATTATACAACAAAGTATACAACATATAATGTCACAAACATTACCACAGCACTAATGGCTAACACAACTACTCTTCCAACTATGACCACAACAAGTCCAGGAATCTCTACTGACTATGCAGGAGACACAACCAATACAACCTATAATGTCACAACCACAGGAGGCTATAGTGATAATGTCACAAACATTATCACAACACCAACCACTAACACAACTACTCTTCCAGCCATGACCACAACAAGCCCAAGAATCTCTACTGACATTCCAGGAGACACCACCAATACAACATCGGGGAGCAGCATACATGAAAATACCACCTCTCCTTCTGTTGATACAACCCCAAATACTTATACAACAAAGTATACAACATATAATGTCACAAACATTACCACAGCACTAATCGCTAACGCAACTACTCTTCCAACCAGGACCACAACAAGTCCAGGAATCTCTACTGACTATCCAGGAGACACCACCAATACAACATTGGGGAGTAGCATGAATGAAAGTACCACCTTTCCTTCTGTAGATACAAACCCAAATAATTATACAACAAAGTATACAACATATAATGTCACAAACATTAGCACAACACCAACCACTAACACAACTACTCTTCCAGCCATGACCACAACAAGCCCAGGAATCTCTACTGACTATCCAGAAGACACCACCAATACAACATTGGGGAGCAGCATACATGAAAATACCACCTCTCCTTCTGTTGATAAAACCCCAAATAATTATACAACAAAGTATACAACATATAATGTCACAAACATTACCACAGCACTAATGGCTAACACAACTACTCTTCCAACTATGACCACAAAAAGTCCAGGAATCTCTACTGACTATGCAGGAGACACAAACAATACAACATATAATGTCACAACCACAGGAGGCTATAGTAATAATGTCACAAACATTAGCACAACATCAACCACTAACACAACTACTCTTCCAGCCATGACCACAACAAGCCCAGGAATCTCTACTGACTATCCAGGAGACACCATCAATACAACATCGGGGAGCAGCATACATGAAAATGCCACCTCTCCTTCTGTTGATATAACCCCAAATAATTATACAACAGAGTATACAACATATAATGTTACAAACGTTACCACAGCACTAATGGCTAACACAACTACTCTTCCAACCATGACCACAACAGGTCCAGGAATCTCTACAGACTATCCAAAAGACACCACCAATACAACATTGGGGAGCAGCATGAATGAAAGTACCACCTCCCCTGAATATACACCAAAGAATTATACTACAGAATATACAACATTTAATGTCACAACCGCAGAAGGCTACACTAATGATAATATCACAAGCATTACCACAGCACTAATAGCTAACACAACTACTTTTCTAACGACAACAAGTAAAGGAATCTCTACTGACTATCCAAAAGACACCACCAATGCAACATTGGGGAGCAGCATAAATGAAAGTACCACCTCTCCTTCATTAGATACAACACCAAATAATTATACTACAGAGTATACAACATATAATGGCACAACCACAGGAGGCTACAGTAGTAATAATGTCACAAATATTGCCACAGCACTAACAACTAACACAACGCTTACAACCATGATCACAACAAGCCCGGGAATCTCTCCTGACCATCCAGAAGATACAACCAATAAAACACTGGGGGGCAACATAAATGAAAGTACCACCTCTCCTTCTGAAGATACAACACCCCATAATTATACAACATTATATACAACTTATAATGTCACAACCACAGGAGGCTACACTAATGGTAATGTGACAAGCATTACCACAACACTAATAGCTAACACCACTACTCTTCTAACCACAACCACAACAAGCCCGGGAATCTCTACTGACTATCCAAAAAACACCACCAATGCAACATTGGGGAGCAGCATAAATGAAAGTACCATCTCTCCTTCTTCAGATACACCAAATAATTATACTACAGCGTATACAACATATAATATCACAACCACAGGAGGCTACACTAGTGATAATGTCACAAAGATTATCACGGCACTAACCACTAACACAGCTACTCTTCTAAACACAACCACAAGTCCAGGAATCTCTACAGACCATCAAGAAGATACAACCAATACAACACTGGGGGGCCACATAAATGAAAGTAGCACCTCTCCTTCTGAAGATACAACACCACATAATTATACAACAGAATATACAACATATAATGTCACAACCACAGGAGGCTCCACTAATGATAATGTGACAAGCATTACCACAACACTAATAGCTAACACCACTACTCTTCTAAACACAACCACCACAACAAGCCCGGGAATCTCTACAGATTATCCACAAGACACCACCAATGCAACTTTGGGTAACAGCATAAATGAAAGTACCACCTCTCCTTCTGTAGCTACAACACCACATAATAATAATACAGAGTATACAACATATAATATCACAACCACAGGAGGCTACACTAGTGATAATGTCACACACATTATCACGGCCCTAACCACTAACACAACTACTCTTCTGACCACAACCACAAGTCCAGGAATCTCTACAGACTATCCAAAAGATACTACCAGTGCAACATTAGGGAACAACATAAATGTAAGTACTACCTCTCCTTCTGTACATACAGCACAGAATGGCACAATGCAAAGCAATTATATTACAGACTATACTACAGATAATGCCACAACAACAAGAGGCTTTGCTAGCGATAAAGTCACAAACATTATCACAACACTAACAACTAACACAACTACTCTTCCAACTATGACTGCAGCAAGCCCAGGACTCTCTACAGACTATCCAAAAGACACTACCAGTACAACATTAGGGAACAACATAAATGGAAGTGCCGCCTCTCCTTCTGTACATACAACACAGAATGGCACAATGCCAAGCAATTATATTACAGGGTACACAACATATAATTCCACAACAACAAGAGGCTACATAAGTGATAATGTTACAAACATTATCACAACACTAACAAATACTCTTCTAAACACAACCACAAAACATCCAGGAATCTCCACTGACTATCCAGAAGACACCGCCAATACAACATTGGGGAGCAGCATAAATGAAAGTAGCACCTCCCCAGTACATACAATGCCAAGAACTTATACTACAAGGTATACAACATATAATGTCACAACCACAGGAGGCTACACCAGAAATAATAGAACAACACCCACCACTCACATAACTACTCTTCCAACCATGACCACAACAAGCCCGGGAATCTCTACTGACTACCCTGAAGACACCACCAATACTACATTGGGGAATAAAATAAATGAAAGTTCTACCTCCACATCTGTCCATACAACATAGAATTCCACAATGCCAAGCAATTATACTACAGAGTATACAACATAGAACGCCACAACGCCAAGCAATTATACTACAGAGTATACAACATATAATACCACAACAACAAGAGGATATACTAGCGGTAAAATCACAAACATTATCACAACACTAACAACTAGCATAACTACTTTTTGAACACAAACACCAGCTCAGGAATCTATACTGACTATCCAAAAGACACAACCAGTGCAACATTGGGGAACAACATAGATACATTTTCATCTCCCCTTCTGTACAATCAACACAGAATACAACAACACTAAATAATTATACTCCGGAGTATTCAACATATAATGGCACAATGACAGGAGGCTCCACTAGTGATACAGTCACAAACACTATCACAGCAGTAACATCTAACACAAATCATCCAAACACAACCACAAAACATCTAGGAATCTCTACCGACTATTCAAAAGACACCACCATTACAACATTGGGGAGCAGCATGAATGAGAGCACCATCTCTCCTTTGATACATACAACACAGAATGCTTCAACACCAAGAAATTATATTACAGACTATACTACAGATAATGCCAGAACAACAAGAGGCTACATTAGCTGTGACGGAACCGATTGGGCACCCTGATTAGGTTCTTCCGCCAATAACAGTGCCTCCTGCCCTCCAAACCGTTCCAGCAGACCGAAAGCTAATACCAGCCATGTTACCTCAAGCATTGTACACAGACAAGATGTGAGGTAAAATCCAAAGAAATTACTGTTTATTAATACTCAGACACATACTTTATACCCCACAGGAGGATATTCCCCTCCTGATAATATTACCCTAACAATACAAACTGTACACAGCAATATAATAACCATAGCTAAAAAACAACCATAGAGAAAAGGATATCACCGCTCCAGGCAGGTCAGATTGAAGTTAACCTCTCCTCTAGTTTGGAAGCCACAGGTGCTGGCAATACATATAGCAATGAAATTTGAGAAAGATTCTGGACAGCCGCACTCCAAAAAAATTGTCTTTATTCGTCAAAAGGAATGAAAAAATACAGCAAAACGGACAGAAAACTGATAAGTTTCACGCTATCAAACAGTGCTTAATCATAGCTATGATCAAGCACTGTTTGATAGTCTGAAACGCGTTAGTTTTCTGTCCGTTCTGCTGTGGCATGTATTTTTTGGTTCCTTTTGACGAATAAAGGCTATTTTTTGGAGTGCGGCTGTCCAGAAATTCTCAAATTTCATAAACAACAACCATAACTATAAACAGTAAGTTAATTAAACAACTGGGCACCCAGACAATGTTGTGATTAATCAGAGATCTGTCATGTGTACATTACACATGACATTACACATGACATTACACATTACATAACATCACACAATAGTTTGCTAGCAGACAGACAGAAACAATAGTTATCTAGCACAATTAACAATGGGTGAAAGACACTAATGCCGCGTACACACGGTCGGAATTTCTGATGGAAACGGTCCGATGGGAGCTTTTCATCGAATTTTCCGACTGTGTGTATGCCCAATGGTCTTTTTTTGTCGGCATTTCCTACAGACTTTGGATTGAGAGCCCGTTCGTATTTTTCGATCGTGTGTTTGCAATTCCGACGCGCAAAATTCCGACGCATGCTCGGAAACAATTCGACGCATGCTCGGAAGCATTAAACTTCCCTTTTATAGTGCCGTCGAACGTGTTGTGTGTCGTGGTGTTATTGACCATCGGAACTTGGTGTGACCGTGTGTAGGCAAGACAGTTTGAGGGAAATTCCGTCGAAATTCCGATGGGAAAACCATCAGAGCTTTTTCCGATGAAAATTCAGACCGTGTGTATGCGGCATTAGGAGGCACACCATGGGAGAGACCTATTTACAATAAACAAATTATAGCTGGAGACCCCAGACAGGTGGCTTCAGCCAATGATATTAACGTCTGCTATGGGTCTCACAGTGTGAAGCACCTAGGCCAGTGGTTCTTAACCTCAGTCCTCATTACCCCCCACCAGGCCATGTTTGCAGGCTTTCCTTTTCCCTTGCACAGGTGCTTTAAATCTAAGTCAATGGCTTGGTATTTTGGACAGCTATTTTATCTAAGGGAAATTCCCAAAACATGGCCTGGTGGGGGGTAATGAGGACTGAGGTTAAGAACCACTGACCTAGGCCCTAAACATGGATCCTGGGCCTAGATTTCTAGAGTCTGTGTGTATTGGTGAGACATGAACTTGAATCAGAAACAAGACCACTCCAAGGGTCTCACAGTCAACAGTGTTCCCTTAAAAGCCAGGGCCCATAATCAGTAGGCAAGAGGCTAGCCTGCAGTCTTCTCCAAAAGCCTCTGTCCCAGTTTGGTCTGTCACACTAGCGATAAAGACACAAACATTATCACACCACTAACATCTAACACAACTCATCCCAACAGAACCACAACAAGCCCAGGAACTTCCAGTGACTATCCAAAAGACACCACCAATGTGACATTAGGAAGCAACATACACAAAAGTATCACTTCCCTTCTAGTACATACAACACAGAATGCCACAATTAAACTACAGAATATAGAACACATAATGCCACAATGACAGAAGGCTACACTAGTAATAATGTCACAAACATTATCACAACACTAACATCTAACACAACTTACTCTTCTAAACACAACCACAACAAGCCCAGGAATCTCTACTGACTGCCCAGAAGACACTCCCAATGCAACATTAGAGAAACAACATAGATACACGTATCACCTCCCCTCCTGTACAGTATATACAACACAGGAACATATCAACCCTAATTTTAAGAAATACATCGCCACAACCTCAACGATACCATCTAGGAATTGTTGTTATCTGATTCTGAAAAACAGGACTGACAGTTCCCAAGGTCATCAAGTTAAGTCTTAAATAAATGATTACACCAACCACAAAGGATACATCCCTCCATTCAGAGGATGCTGCAGAAAGCATTTCAACCTTCCTGCCAGCCACAAGCTCAGTTCCAGGATATGTAACTCTCAATACTGCAAACAAATTCTGCTACACCTACACCAGTCTTCAAAAGAAGACCCCACCTTGCCTAATTCTGAAACTCCACTCTCAGTTCCTGCACATGTCTCCATCGTCACAGCAACAGAAATAACTAATACTCTGTATTACAGTGGAAATACTGTATCTTCAGATGTAGGACTTACGACTTTATAGGGCATTGACAGTAATGTTGCAATTATACCTTCATCTCCAGGCCATGAAACTCCCATAACTAGTTCTGAAATATCCTCACTCATTCTATGAAGAACATCTCTGTACATTGAAGACACCACTACAAATCTAGGCCCAACTATTCTCAACTCTCTCGGCCATCAGTTCTCATACAAACAGTTTCAGCTACCACTGTTGGGGAAATTTCGCCAATGCTGAAAATACAGCTGAAATGTAGAGCTCACTATGCTTTTTATTCAGGACTTGAAGACTAATCTTCCAACTACTACACCTACTTCTGGGTTTATGGGACACTTGGGCCTGAAGATGTCACCTCTGATACCCAGACTGGAACTCTTGAACCTAAAGATGTTACCTCAGGTCTGAAGACTGGAACACTTGGTCCTGAAGATGTTACCTCTCCTCCCTTAACTAGAACTTTTCACCCCAAAGATGTCACCTCTGATCCCCAGACCGGAACTAGTCTTTACCCTATTAATGTGACTTCAGGTCTCCAGACTGGAACACCTGGTTTTGAAGATGTTACCTCTAATGCCCTGACTAGAACCCTTAGACCTAAAGATGTCACCTCTGGTCTCCAGCCTGGGACACTTTGTTCTAAGAGTTCACCTCTGATCCCCAGACTAGAACTAATCTTGAACCTATTGATGTGATGTCAGGTCTCCAGACTGGAAAATGTGACCCTGAAGATGTCACTGTTCATTTCCAGACTGAAACTCTTCACCCTGATGATATCATGTCATGTCTGAACCCCAAGAAACATTCAATTACACCAAAACAATCACTTGTTCTAACTGACTCAAATCCACGATGCAACAACACCACATCATAAAAGACTAATTAAACTAAAGCAGATGAACTTCTGAATCAGAAGATGCAAAACAGCTCTTACAATATTGTATTGAACTGTGTAGATAATTTCTTAGAAACATTATATAAGAAATTGTACAATAAAATGAGCTTTATAAGCTTTACTAATGGTGGGACTTACTTGATTATCAGTACGTCTAATGCTGCGTACACACGTGCGGACTTTTGCCGGCGGACCTAGTCCAGCGGACAATCCCGCCGGACTTTCCAGCTGGGTCCGCTGGACTTTCCGAGCGTGTGGACTTGCCCACACACGTGCGGACTTGCCCACACACGCACGGACTTCTCCGGCGGATAATCCGCCGGCCAAAGTCCGCGGGACTTTTGAAAATGAACGGACTTGCCGCTCATCGGCAAGTCCGTTCATTTAGCACGTGACTTCAGATTACGTAGCTAGCGTAGGCAGTAAATGCCGCCGCGCTGGCTCCGTAAGCTGGCATGGATTTAAAGGGACTCCCCACGCCGAAAAAACGGCGTCGGGGTTCCCCCCAAATCCACGTCAGACCCTCATCCGAGCACGCAGCCTGGCAGGCCAGGAAAGGGGTGGGGACGAACGAGCGCCCCCCCCCTCCTGAGCCGTACCAGGCCGCGTGCCCTCAACATGGGGGGTGTCCTGGGGAAAGGGGGGCCGTGCGCCCCCCCCACCCCAAAGCACCTTGTCCCCATGTTGATGAGGACAAGGGCCTCTTCCCGACAACCCTGGCCGTTGGTTGTCGGGGTCTGCGGGCGGGGGCTTATCGGAATCTGAGAGACCCCTTTTATAAGGGGGCCCTCAGATCCCGGCCCCCCACCCTATGTGAATGAGTATGGGGTACGATGTACCCCTACCCATTCACCTAAGGTGTAAAATGTAAAGTAAAAAAAACACACACACTTTTGAAAAAATAGTTTATTGCACTGCTCCGGGGGTCTTCTTCCGTCTTGGGGGTCTTCTCGCCGGACTCCCCCGCCATTTACCAAGCTCTTTTACCGAGCGGGGTAAGTCCGGCTACCTTCTTCGTCGTCGCCGCCGTCGTCTGGGGTTCTCGATCCGCCTTCGGGGGTCTTCCGGGGGGTCTCTTCTGTTCTTGCGGCGGTCGTCGTCTTCCGCGCCGCCGGCGCCTTGTCCTTCTTCTTCTTCTTCTTCCGATGTTGACCCAACGCTCTCTCTGCCCGGAATGACTGTGCCGCTCTGCGCTGGGACTTATATAGGGGCATGGAGACAGGGTCACATGTTCATGTCACATGGTGACCCCGCCCCCTTGCGATGTCACAGTCCCAGCATCCTCCGGGACTGTGACAACACAAGGGGGCGGGGTCACCATGTGACATGTGCATGTGACCCTGTCCCCATGCCCCTATATAAGTCTCAGCGCAGCGCGGCACAAGCATTCCGGGCAGAGAGAGCGTCGGGTCAACATCGGAAGAAGAAGAACAAGAAGAAGGACAAGAAGAAGGACAAGGCGCCGGCGGCGCGGAAGACGACGACCGCCGCAAGAACAGAAGAGACCCCCGGAAGACCCCCGAAGGCGGATCGAGAACCCCAGACGACGGCGGCGACGATGAAGAAGGTAGCCGGACTTCCCCCGCTCGGTAAAAGAGCTTGGTAAATGGCGGGGGAGTCCGGCGAGAAGACCCCCAAGACGGAAGAAGACCCCCGGAGCAGTGCAATAAACTATTTTTTCAAAAAGTGTGTGTGTTTTTTTTACTTTACATTTTACACCTTAGGTGAATGGGTAGGGGTACATCGTACCCCATACTCATTCACATAGGGTGGGGGGCCGGGATCTGAGGGCCCCCTTATAAAAGGGGTCTCTCAGATTCCGATAAGCCCCCGCCCGCAGACCCCGACAACCAACGGCCAGGGTTGTCGGGAAGAGGCCCTTGTCCTCATCAACATGGGGACAAGGTGCTTTGGGGTGGGGGGGCCGCACGGCCCCCTTTCCCCAGGGCACCCCCCATGTTGAGGGCACGCGGCCTGGTACGGCTCAGGAGGGGGGGGGGGGCGCTCGTTCGTCGGATAATCCCACGGGATTGTCCGTTCGTGTGTACGCGGCATAAGTCAGTCCACTACTATAATGTCTTAAAGAATACAATTCTGAACACAGTAGTATTTTCAAAATTATGCTAACTAATCTAAAATGTACATTTATATTGAAATAAAAGTAAATTATTAAACTTTCGACTTTCTATTCTAAAATTAATAACTAAAAGCTGTCTATATTTTTCAGATGAAAAACAGAAGTCTGTGTTGCATGTAGATACAAATATGTTTGAAGAACCACTGCCCTCTCTGTGCACTACTCCAGTCCATGAGAGTTCCCCAGCCGAGACCCAAAAAGAGACAAACAAACCCTTACCTACTCACCCAAAATGTATTGTTATTGCTTTTGTGTCCACAGTGGAGGTAATAACCCATACTTTCTGTTTTTGGTAACCACTGTGACCAGGAACCCGTGCGTCTCCTCCTTCTTCAGCTTGATGGCGGCGCGGCTTCCCCTGTGTCTCCTCCCTCCTCCTCCTCCTCCTCGGTGGCCAATAGGATTGCTTCTCTTCTTGGCCAATCGGTTTCAGGACCTGCTTCCTGAGCTGGGATTGGCCGGGAGGAGAATCAGGAAGACAATAGCGAATATTAATTCGCTATTGTCCAACCAATGGGTGGGCAGGCCCACCCTTTTTTTTAACCCAATTAGAGCCTCAGGCTCTAATCATGTGCCTTCAGGTCTGGTATGGATTTTAAGGGGAACCCTGCGCCAAAATAAAAAAAAATTGGGTAGGGGTCCTCCCCAAAATCCATACCAGACCCTTATCTGAGCACGCAACCTGGCAGGCCACAGAAAAAGAGGGGGAAATGAGAGAGCGCCCCCCGCCCAAACCGTACCAGGCCACAAGCCCTCAACATGGGGGGGATGTTTTGGAGGCGCCCCCCACAGCACCTTGTCCCCATGTTGATGGGGACAAGGGCCTCATCCCCACAACCCTTGCCCGTTGGTTGTGGGGGTCCGCAGGTGGGGGGATTATCGGAATCTGGAAGCCCCCTTTAACAAGAGGACCCCCAGATTCTGCCCCGTTATGTGAATTGGTATCGGGCACATTGTACCCCTACCATTTCACAAAAGAAAGTGTCAACATTTTTAAAAATGACAGGAGACACTTTGGGACAAGTCCTTTATTAAAAAAAAAAAAATGTCCCGAATGTAATAGATTAGTTAAACTTATAGGTTGAATAGTTTTTAATTTTTTCGGATTTTTATATTTTCGGGTTTTCGTTCTGACAATTTGTTTTCGTACGCGTTCATTCAGATGCTTTCGAATAAACGAATATGCAGAATTTCGCCTGAAAACAAATTTGTAACAAAACAAATTGCACATGTCTACTGCTGACTTCCACCATCCAATCATGTGGAAGCAAAAATGCTGTTTTTTTTTATTTTCTTTGCATGTGATCAGGTATTCTTTGCAAAGTGAAAATTTACCACATTCACTAAGTTTGAGGGAAAATTCCATTGCAAAGTGCAACTTCATTTGCTAAATTAACTAATCTAATTAATTAATTAATCTATTTGCCTCTGGTAAATCAACTGCATTGTATCTACTTGTATATAATATCCGTCAGGTTTTTATTGTTATATAGGTTTCCATTGGAGCGATTTCCTCTCATTTCTGGCTGTCCAATATAAGGAAGATCCCCAATTTAATTAATTTGTGCTGCACAAAGGGGAAGATTTGCCTTATAATGTTAAACAAAAACTCTCACTATATCTAGGCAAAAAAAAGAGACATTCAAACATCTTTGCAATATTTGCAGGGGTCTTGGTCCTCCTCCCACAGTAGAGTTTTGGTTTAAAAAAATGTAATAAAAAAAAATATGGGCTGCTCAGTCTAAAATTCCCGAGCTATTTTTTGTCCCAGTCCGGGACTTTTATCATATTATATTGTAATATAATAATAACAACAACAACAGAGACCCACATCTTAGTGCATCTTACAGGCAGTCCCCGAGTTACGAACACAATAGGGACTGTAGGTTTGTTCGTAAGTCGCAACACTGCATTTGTAAGTGTAACTTCCGGTCGCAACACTGCATTCGTAAGTGTAACGTCCGGCTGTGCATGGATGTGGGATGTTCCGGGTGCTTGTTATGTTATCTGGGGCTCTTCTGGCCATGTAGTACTGCAGTACGGGATGTGTCCGGAGGTATCCATGACCAGCGTGGAGCACAAGTGGCCGGCATTTGAGGCCGTTCGTAACTCGGGTGTTCAGAACTCGGGGACCGCCTGTATTCTGATCGCACATTAAAAATGTAAGAAGCAAATAGGACTTTATAGATAAATAAATGCAAGGAGTACAGAATCTTATATACAATTTTTATTAATTATGAAAATCATGAATACATATATATAATATACAAAATACATATGCCAGGAACTATGGCAGAAAAGGTATGATCAGGACCGTTTTTAAGGCAGGGCAAAAGGGGCAGTTGCCCTGGGCCCCATCATTGTAGTGGGGCCCAAAGAAGCTGCCTCATACTTGCCTAATATCCCAGTTTAAATTCCCTTATCGTTTGAAGTTTTAGTCCCGTGCTGTGTCCCGATATCTCAGTATAAACTTCTGCTGCTGCTGCAGCCCAGCTTTATGTAAATAGTCATGGACTGCGGCATTGATATGTAAATAGAGGTGGCATCCATATGTATATCATGTCCCCCTGAGGTCACAGCCCCCATCACTTCTGCTGAATGCTGCCCCCTGGGAAGGTAAAGGAGCATGCTTGAAAGTCCTGCCTACAACTGTGGTCATTAGGCCTAACATCAGCCTGTTCTGCAAAAGTAAGCAAATTGGAGGCGGAACCCTTCTTCAAAATTACATGGTGCCACAGCACCCTGAATTTTGGTGCATGTGAATATGCAGGCAGGCAGTGAGGAGATGATGTGCTGTAACCTTTAACAACCAATCAGTGAGCAGTAATGCTGTGCACTAACCTCTTGCAACCAATCAGTGAGCAGTAATAATGTGCAAGAACCTCTAACAACCAATTAGTGAGTGGTATAGATGTTCAGTAACCTCTAGCAACCAGTGAACATTATTGATGTACAGTCATCTCTAGCAACCAATCAACAAGCAGAAGTCATTTGCTGTAACCTCTAGAAAATAACAGCCATAATGTGTGCTGTAACCTCCAGCAGCCAATCAGTGAGTGGTAATGATACACTGTAACCTCTTGCAACCAATCAGTGAGCAGTAATAATGTGCAAGAACCTCTAACAACCAATTAGTGAGTGGTATAGATGTTCAGTAACCTCTAGCAACCAGTGAACAGTATTGATGTACAGTAATCTCTAGCAACCAATCAACAAGCAGAAGTCATTTGCTATAACCTCTAGAAAATAACAGCCATAATGTGTGCTGTAACCTCCAGCAGCCAATCAGTGAGTGGTAATGATACACTGTAACCTCTGGCAACCAATCGCAATCGCTGCCTGATCTGATTCAGTAAACTGATTTTGAGTCTAGCTGCTATTTATTGTATGTCTCAAAGCAGGTGGAGAGCGAAATTGGGTGGAAGAGGGGGCCCAAGAAAATGTTTGTCCAGGGTCCAATCAATATTAAAGACGGCCCTGGGTATGATTCCTAAAGAGATGTACAGTAAGAGAGTAGAGGTTCATATTGTCAGTCTGCGACTGCTTCTCTGCAGTAAATAAAATATGACCAGGGATGTTGTGGGGAATTTATAAAATTGCTGACTCGTCTTTCCTTCCTTGAAGTTTATTTGAATTGTTGTTTTTATTTTCCTACAGCTTTCATGACCTAGTTTGCCCCATGTGGAAATGATGCCGGTCCTCTTCCTGGTGTTGAACATCCGGAACTGTGGGGGTTAATAGATTCAGGCGTTTAGGCTGAATTCAATGGAAGAAGCTCCTAATGTTGTCCTGCCCCCTCCTCCCCTCAGATCCAATGATAAAAAGCATGTGCATAGTGTACACTTAATTAGACATGTGCAATTCGTGTCGTTTTTATTTGTTTTCCGTTAAAATTCGTTATATTCGCTCATTCGTTATCGTACGAATGAACGAATGATTCGCTAAAAATTTTAACGAATTATCAAATCGAACGAATATGAAAAACAACGAAAATCCGAAATAACCAAATTAGAAACAACGAAACTACGAAAGAAGAAAATCCGAAAAACGAAAACAGGAACAACGAAAATCAAAATGAATGAAAAAATTCGTACATTCGTAACTTTTTTTTTTTTGTTGAATTGGTAATTTTCCGTGTCTCTTACAATGGCGCTGCTTAACGTGCTTCGAATGGATTGAACGAAAAAATTCGTACATTCGTAACTTTTTTTTTTCGATTCGTAATTTTCCGTGTCTCTTACAATGTAATAATAGCATACACATTACATAAAATTATGAATTATGCTCCGATTACGGATCTACGAAAACAATGTTACGAAAGTACGAATAAATCAATCTTACGAAAGTATGAATGTAAGTAAATCTACGAAAATACGAATGCGTTCGAATTTCGAATAAACGAAAATTAAACTAACGGAAAAACGAATCAACGAAAAAATAACTCTTATGAAAATACGAATCGTTACGAATACGAACACCGACGACTTACAAAATTACGAATCGTTACGAATCAACGGAAACGAACAGAAGCGAAACGAAAATAAACACATTTTTCTATTGTGCACATGTCTACACTTAATGTAACATGATTTGTGAATGGAGGAGAGTCTGATGAATGACATAATTCTCTCTCCCATTCACAGATCGTGCTCTTCACAATATATGAGAGGGGAGGAGGAGTGGTGGAGCCTTTCAGGAGCTTCTGCTATTGAGTTCACCCTGGAGATCCAACTGCCAAAAGCACCAGAAGGGGGACCGGGCACCATGTGCAAAAGATTTCCGGGGGTCCAGCAGACTGCAAAACATGTGGCATCCTTCTTTACAGGTAAGTTAGGTCATTAAAGTTGTAGCTTTTAGCTAAAGTGCAGCTTTAAAGTCAGAAGGCGTAAATATATCGCTCTAGGGAATAGTTGACGGGCAATAGATAATGGAGCACCAAAGGAATGCATGAAAAGATGATCAAATATGGTGACACTGATTTAGAGTTGGAGTCCAATAGACATGTGCACAACAGAAAAATTAGTTTATTTTCGTTTTGTTTCTGTTCGTTTCCGTTGATTCGTAACGATTCGTAATTTCGTAAGTCATCGGTGTTCGTATTCGTAACGATTCGTATTTTCGTAAGAGTTATTTTTTCGTTGATTCGTTTTTCCGTTAGTTTAATTTTCGCTTGTTCGAAATTTGGACGCATTTGTATTTTCGTAGATTTAGTTACATTCGTACTTTCGTAAGATTGATTTATTCGTACTTTCGTAACATTGTTTTCGTAGATTCGTAATCGGAGCATAATTCATAATTTTATGTAATGTGTATGCTATTATTACATTGTAAGAGACACGGAAAATTACGAATCGAAAAAAAAAAAAAAGTTACGAATGTACGAATTTTTTCGTTCAATCCATTCGAAGCACGTTAAGCAGCGCCATTGTAAGGGACACGGAAAATTACGAATCGGAAAAAAAAAAGTTACGAATGTACGAATTTTTTCGTTCAATCCATTCGAAGCACGTTAAGCAGCGCCATTGTAAGAGACACGGAAAATTACGAATCAAAAAAAAAAAAAAAAAAGTTACGAATGTACGAATTTTTTCGTTCAATCCATTCGAAGCACTTTAAGCAGCGCCATTGTAAGGGACACGGAAAATTACCAATTCAACAACAAAAAAAAAAGGTTACTAATGTACAAATTTTTTCGTTCATTTTGATTTTCGTTGTTCCTGTTTTCGTTTTTCGGATTTTCTTCTTTCGTAGTTTCGTTGTTTCTAATTTGGTTATTTTGGATTTTCGTTGTGTTTCATATTCGTTCGATTCGATAATTCGTTAAAATTTTTAGCGAATCATTCGTTCATTCGTACGATAACGAATGAACGAAAATAACGAATTTTAACGGAAAACGAAAAAAAAAAACGAAACGAATTGCACATGTCTAGAGTCCAATGTCTTTCAGAGGTAACACAAATCCCCTTTGCTTAGGGCTCTCAACTGACTGTCCAATATTATTGTTGAAGTCAGTGCTGTTTTCAAAGACAGTTACATGGAATGATACGATTGGCTGGGCAGGAAAAATAGGGGCATAAGTAATGGAGTCATTATTTTTTGCTATAACTTAGCAGTCTTCCTAGCTGACTCTGGATATCTGGCACTGGATGCAACTTTAATATTAGATGGCATGCATCTTCTCCAAAGCCCTGAAGAAGCGAGATTTGAGTAACCCCCAAAACGCATTGGCCCTGAACTCTAATGCCTCCCGCACACACGATAGGAATTTCCGATGGAAAATGTTCTATGGGAGCTTCAGGATAAAAGGAAAAAAATAGGCGCTACCTCTAATAAGAAATGCAGGGTTACCAAGGGTTAATGAGCAAAAAGGGGGGCGGTGTGAGTGTGCGTTAATAGAGCAAGTGGCCTCACCTGTTATCCTCCCCTCCTATAAATACATAAAGTAGTGAGAGATTGGGGAGGGTTTTTTAGGGGAACAAAGGGCCCACCCTTAAAAGTGGGGTAGAATCCCCAATTATCCAAACCCCAATCTCAGTGAGTGATAAATATAAAGGTATATATATGTAAGTATATAATATAAAGACCAAAAAACGTGTAACAGATCAATAAAAGTTAATTAAATGACAGTCCCAGTGAAACATAGAGTGAAAGTGATTGAAAATAAAATAAAATAAAAGTCCTGGGTATGGCACAAAAACAAGTCCAGTTTCAAGTGAAAAAAAAAAAAATAACAATAAAAAACCATAAAAAACACTGTGTCAAAAACACGCTTTCTTCCAGAAGTGATTCAAAAGTGACTTTTGTGCTCCAGCAGTGATGGTGACTTTGGTGTTGCCCCCTCTGGCTCCCTCACTCACCAGATTGAAGTACCCCTGCAGGGGTAAACAGCTTTTTCAGATATCTTTATCTCGTCCCGTTTCTGGAAGGTATCCTGGCCAGTTATTCCCTCCGATGGATTCACCCAGGTTCCTTGGGAGATGTTTGAAGAGCCTCAAAGAATGAGGAATAATAGCATCCAGCGTGCCCCACCGAGTGTGGGGGGTAAAACTCCCAAAAAAAAAAAAAAAAAGAAGGAAAGAGGAAGATCCTTGTGTGATATCAGGCGGCAAATTTTTTTTATTTTAAAATAGTTAAAAACAAATAAGTGAAAGTTAAAAATATAAGGCCAGGGTATCTCGCAGGATACACCTGGTCCGCCACACACAGTAGACGAGATAGAGGGAATAGGGTCGGTATACGGCTTGCGCTCCAGCTGCGTACCAGACCTCTCGTTCCCACACCGGAAGTGACGTCAACACGCCTTACTAGTTTCGTCGTCAGACGTTTTCAAAGTCACCTTTGAAAACGTCTGACAACGAAACTAGTAAGGCGTGTTGACGTCACTTCCGGTGTGGGAACGAGAGGTCTGGTACGCAGCTGGAGCGCAAGCCGTATACCGACCCTATTCCCTCTATCTCGTCTACTGTGTGTGGCGGACCAGGTGTATCCTGCGAGATACCCTGGCCTTATATTTTTAACTTTCACTTATTTGTTTTTAACTATTTTAAAATAAAAAAAATTTGCCGCCTGATATCACACAAGGATCTTCCTCTTTCCTTCTTTTTTTTTTTTTTTTTGGGAGTTTTACCCCCCACACTCGGTGGGGCACGCTGGATGCTATTATTCCTCATTCTTTGAGGCTCTTCAAACATCTCCCAAGGAACCTGGGTGAATCCATCGGAGGGAATAACTGGCCAGGATACCTTCCAGAAACGGGACGAGATAAAGATATCTGAAAAAGCTGTTTACCCCTGCAGGGGTACTTCAATCTGGTGAGTGAGGGAGCCAGAGGGGGCAACACCAAAGTCACCATCACTGCTGGAGCACAAAAGTCACTTTTGAATCACTTCTGGAAGAAAGCGTGTTTTTGACACAGTGTTTTTTATGGTTTTTTTATTGTTATTTTTTTCTTTTTTCACTTGAAACTGGACTTGTTTTTGTGCCATACCCAGGACTTTTATTTTATTTTATTTTCAATCACTTTCACTCTATGTTTCACTGGGACTGTCATTTAATTAACTTTTATTGATCTGTTACACGTTTTTTGGTCTTTATATTATATACTTACATATATATACCTTTATATTTATCACTCACTGAGATTGGGGTTTGGATAATTGGGGATTCTACCCCACTTTTAAGGGTGGGCCCTTTGTTCCCCTAAAAAACCCTCCCCAATCTCTCACTACTTTATGTATTTATAGGAGGGGAGGAAAACAGGTGAGGCCACTTGCTCTATTAACGCACACTCACACCGCCCCCCTTTTTGCTCATTAACCCTTGGTAACCCTGCATTTCTTATTAGAGGTAGCGCCTATTTTTTTCCTTTTATCCTGCATCTCACATTTAAATAGTCCTCTAGGGGGCTATTTTTTGGAAAGGCTGCACACCTATACTACTTGCTCCTAAGCGCGGAGTTGTTTGTTGTATTATCTATGGGAGCTTGTTGTCGGAAATTTCCGACCGTGGGTAGGCTCCATCGGACATTTTTCAACGGAATTTTCGACACACAAAAATTTGAGATCTGGATCTCAAATTTTCCGACAGCAAAATCCGTTGTCGTAAATTCCGATCGTGTGTAGACAATTCCGACGCACAAAGTTCCAGGCATGCTCGGAATCACACTGGCTTTTGAACTTAATTTTTCTCGTGTTGTACGTCACCGCGTTCTTGACGTTCGGAATTTCCGACAAGATTTGTGTGACTGTGTGTATGCAAGACAAGTTTGAGCCAACATCCGTCAGGAAAAAAAAAAAAACATGGATTTTGTTGTTGGAAAATCCTATCGTGTATACAGGGCATAAGTTAAGAATGATTCGATCGTAGCGGATTATTAGGTTGATCTTTTCACCTCATGTTGTATCCATGTTCCCCTAGTGATTGGTGGGCCTCTATGACCCAAGGCGTAGATTAACCCCTTCACATCCCGCCCATGTACATATGACGCCCAGCAGGTGGATCTCCCATCCTGGGTGGGCGTCATATGACATCCTCCCATTCACGGCCGCCTAGGGACCCGGTGCACGTGCCCGGCAGCCGCGATGTCCGCCGGGCACCCGCGATTGCCCGTTAAAACAACGGGACCATGCGGGACCGTGGAGCTGTGTGTGTAAACACACAGCTCCACGTCCTGTCAGTGGCGAGGAGACCGATCATGTGATCCCAGTACGGAGGAACACAGATCGGTCTCCTCCCCTTGTGAGTCCCCTCCCCCCCACAGTTAGAATCACTACCTTAGGGACCATTTTAACCCCTGCAGCGCCCCCTAGTGTTAACCCCTTCCCTGCCAGTCACATTTACACAGTAATCAGTGCAATTTTATAGCAACGATCGCTGTGTAAATGTGAATGGTTCCAAAAATGTGTCGAAAGTGTCCGAAGCGTCCGCCGCAATGTCGCAGTCACGAAAAAAAAACGGGACCGTGCGGGACCGTGGAGCTGTGTGTGTAAAAACACAGCTCCACATCCTGTCAGTGGCGAGGAGACCGATCATGTGTTCCCAGTACGGAGGAACACAGATCGGTCTCCTCCCCTTGTGAGTCCCCTCCCCCCCACAGTTAGAATCACTACCTTAGGGAACATTTTAACCCCTGCAGCGCCCCCTAGTGTTAACCCCTTCCCTGCCAGTCACATTTACACAGTAATCAATGCAATTTTATAGCAACGATCGCTGTGTAAATGTGAATGGTCCCAAAAATGTGTCGAAAGTGTCCGAAGCGTTCGCCGCAATGTCGCAGTCACGAAAAAAAAAAAATCGCAGATCGCCGCCATTACTAGTAAAAAAAATGCAATAAATCTATCCCCAATTTTGTAGACGCTATAACTTTTGCGCAAACCAATCGATATACGCTTATTGCGATTTTTTTTTTACCAAAAATATGTAGAAGCATACGTATCGGCCTAAACTGAGGAAAAAAATTGTTTATTTTTTTTAAAATGGGATATTTATTATAGCAAAAAGTAAAAAATATTGTGTTTTTTTTTTCAAAATTGTCGCACTTCTTTTGTTTATGGCGCAAAAAATAAAAACCGCAGAGGTGATCAAATACCACCAAAAGAAAGCTCTGTTTGTGGGAAAAAAAGGACGCCAATTTTGTTTGGGAGCCACGTCGCACGACCGCGCAATTGTCAGTTAAAGCGCCGCAGTGCCGAATCGCAAAAAGTGCTCTGGTAAGGAAGGGGGTAAATTGGCCCGGTGCTGAAGCGGTTAAAAAAACACATGTTCATCACAATGCTACAATATCAAGTAATAAAAATGTTGCAGCTCCACTTCCAAATTATTTGCCAATACTTTACACTGTGAGTCCATCTGCAGCCGCACTTTCCATGCCTCTCGCTTTACTGGTGTGTATACAGAGATGACAGACTGTAACGCCATAAGAAGCCCATTGGGTTACTATGGGGGCCAGTACTATGTACATAGGGGGAATACCTTCAGAGGGACCTTTCACCACTGCAAAACCCATTCATTATACCAAAAGAACGCCAACCAATAGAGAAGAAGAGCTATGGCAGTTATGGCGAATGCTATCAGTTTCATCCTCAATCCACAGATCTGAAAAAGAAAAGCAATATGAATACCTTGTGTCAATATTATTATGTTTTTTTTAAATATATAAATAAGGATGAGCACACATTACACTCTGATTGTACAATCTCTATAAATCTGTATGTTGATGGGTGTAATGCGGCGTACACACGGTCGGAAAATCCGACCACAAAATCCATCGGATTTTTTCCGACGGATTTTGTCCGACACTGGTGTTGCATACATGCGGTCGGACAAAGTTGTCGGAAAATCCGATCATTCTGAACGTGGCGACGTTCATTGCGTACGACAGAACGACGTAGAGGCTAGTAGCCAATAGCTTTGGTCTTGTAATGTGATCTGAGCATGTGTGGCACTTTGTCTGTCGGAATTCGCTACACACGATCGGAAAAAGTCCGATAGGACTTTGTTGTCGGAAAATTTGAGAGCAGGAGATAAAACTTTGTCCGTCGGAAAATCCGCCGGAAAAAGTCCGATGGAGCCCACACACGGTCGGAATTTTCGACAACATTGTCCGATAGGACATTTTCCGTCGGAAAATCCGACCGTGTGTACGGGGCATTACTGATGCTAGTCGATGTATATGCAGCAAACTGCTGAGGCTAACCTGATTTGCCCGCAATGCCAATGCATACCAACAGGCTTCTTCTGCCATCCAAAGAGCTATAAAGCCAAGAAGGTCAAACAAAGCTTCAGAAACATCATCTACATTACACCATGGAAATGGAACTCCGGCTTTATTTTTATTCCTCCCTCCCCGTGTTGTCAAAGTTCTACTTACCCTCTCTGTGCTCCAGTGCCATCCTTGTCTTCCTCCTCGGCCCAGCTCCAGCTCCTCCTCTTTAGGCATTCTGCCCACTTCCTGTAAACCTAGTCCATCATATTTTACACACCCCCTAGGGGCCATGTTTTGCCTACATGCTAGGCCCCTTAACCACTTCAGCCCCGGACCAATTGGCAGCCAAAGGACCAGGCCCCTTTTTGCGATTCGGCACTGGCTCCAAAACAAAATTGGCGTACTTTTTTCCCAAAAATAGAGCTTTCTTTTGGTGGTATTTGATCGCCCCTGCGGTTTTTATTTTTTGCGCTATAAACAAAAATAGAGCGACAATTTTGAAAAAAATGCAATATTTTTTGCTTTTTGCTATAATAAATATCCCCAAAAAATATATAAAAATTAACATTTTTTTCCCTCAGTTTAGGCACGCATGACATTATAACAACGCCAAGTGCTAACTAAAAACATACACTGAATACGTAATAAATGTCAGTGCAGGGAAGGGGTATAACAACTAGGGGCATCAAGGCTAACTGTTGAAATTCCTAGGTGTTTTCTACTGTAGCTGTGAGGAAGGGACTTGGCCAAGGACGGTAGTGAGATGATTGGTGGTTCACGAACTTAGTACATGAACACACAATCACGCTCTACTCTAATTCCCTGAAAGAACCTCAGATTTGTGTGTTTTGTCACACACAGCGATGCCTATCTCCATTTGTCAGAACGGTCGACGGGTGCACGCTTCTGCGCTCGACCCGGGCACATGCTGCAGGAGCGCGCCCCAGGCGGCCAAAAGGCGAAAACTACACAAGGCTAAACACGCGTTTATCGCGCCAGCACGTTGGCCATTCTGCATAAGCGCACATAAAACTGCAGCTAGCTGGTCGAAAACAAAGCAGTTAGAAGCAGGGAAATTACGGGCGACAAATTTCGGCAAGGTGAAATCTACCGACTTCTCAACATTTCACAGGAGGAACGAGGCCAAAGAAGCAGCCCATTGACCATACGGGGGCGATCGTGTGGGTTCTACTAGAAGACATTTATAAACTTGTTTGTAAGTCACTTCTCCTACAAAACTGTCGGTCCAGGAGAGCTTTCGTTATAGTTGATCTGTGAGAAATCAATGCGCTCTTCCCTAACATCTCTAACTAAACGGGTCACAACGGAAAGCATTACGGTAGCTAGATTGGTCAATAGATAATTGGGGGAAGGGAACGGAGTCTCAAGAAATGCCTGGATATGGCATCTATCTGGCGCTGTACCAGGATTGGTTCATCCTTTAATTATAAAGATCAGTTGTATAAGCACTAAATGTGTACTGTCGAACATGCCTGTGGGTCTCAGAAAGTTTTTAGGTTAGAGGTGGGGTAAAGATGAAAGGGAGTGAGTTTTATGGTTTGGACACTCCTTTAATTGTGGAGACTAGCAATTTCCCTCGGTTTGATACCACAAGCGTAAGTTGCATTTTTAACAAGCGTTTTTGGGTTTGCGAGCAAAGTTCTCACAATAGGCAAAGCAGGCGCTAATTCAGCCATTGCTAAAGGAGTTTGGTGACATTAAGCTCATACATTGTTCTGTTTATTAATGTAGTCTCCTGCAGGTCTGAATATCGGGATAATGCCTAGCTTAGCGTCAATCAGTGCTGCCACCTTTGCTTCTATCCCGGTCCCTATTTGTATGGGCAAGCCCCACGCAAATTCTGTTTGTGCGCAGCCCCATAGATATAAGGTTTGTCTACTGACCTGGTGGTATACGTACAAAGAGTTCAGTGCATAAGAGAGTCTCAATAGAGACTTGATTCGAGAATCCGAGTGGTTCAATCTCCAAAGAAAAGGCGCGGGTGGTAACCCTAGGAACGTGCTCTCCTCAGTGGTACATAGCAAATCTCGGTCCATTTGAGTGAGGAAGTATAATTGAAGATTAAACTTCTTAGACTGCCCATGTCCACTGGTCAAATAGAATAGGTCTCAAGACCAAGTAATACAAATTGTCGACAAGGCTTAGAGAAAAAACTTATAATCAGCACTCTCTGCAGCTGCGCACTCCAATACACACTGTTAAAGGTGCAGCGCGTAGAGGGGGTCTGGAGTGATGTTTTGAAGTTGCATAACACCACACAACTGCAAACCTTGCTGCGAAAACATAAAACTTTCTGTGGAGTTTGCGGAGGAAGTTGCAGTTGCGTGGTCTTTCGGGAGAATAGACAGATACAATAGTTGTACAAGATATTGTGGAGAGAGCCAAACCAAAATACGATAACGCCCTATCTGATTTTTACACCATGTTTTGCAGCACTGAAAGGAGATGAAAGCTTTTCACTCGGCACGCTAAACAGTGCCTTTTCTTTTTGTACTTCTGGCGCGCACAATTAGCCTAAACGACGTCTAGCAAAATTATCTCGTTAGTGACAAGCAGGGAGGATTGGATGTGCACAACAAGATGCATTTCTTGGGCACAGATACTATCACATTTGGATTGTTGACAAGCAAGATTTCCATAGATTGATCTCTTACCTGGGTGCTTGAGGCCATTATCATTAGACTGACCAGATCTTGGATTAGCATTGCGTGATGGTAGTGATGATGATCGGACATAAAGAAGATGTTCCCCACTAAGTCACATCTTTGAGGAAAACAGGTCATCGGAAGAGGCAGTGCTGATCGCCATCACGCTGTCCTCGAAAACAGCTACTCTCCACAACCAGTCTGGCTTACTTTCATTTTACACCCAAGCATTTTTAAAGATTTTTAGATGTAAGTGCAAATTACTACTTACTGCATACTCACTAAATTTTTCCTCAATTGAAGTTACACTATGGGAGCTCACTATCCACACACGCCTGCGATGCATCGTGATTGCTGCCTTTGGAACTGCCTATCGATTTGGGACCTCCCTGGTTTGCTCTCCAGTGTCATTCGCAAGAGGTAGATCTGAGGTCTTGATGCTGTTGTTGATACTAGAGGCCTACAATTCACTTCTCACACTTACTGGTCAAGCCGACATACACGCGCAATGGTGGTGGCTCTCACGCAATCATTTGTGGATGTTTTGTGTTAATCCAGAAGAAATATATTCATTCATAGAATATCACTCTGTCACACCCGAGTCATCAGCTGACTTTACAATAAAAGTATATTACTTTTTCTTTATTATTAACCATCACTATATAGTATTTTGTCTTTTTTTGTTACTTGCTGGGTTTCATCTATACCATTTTCTTGCACATAGCACAATATAGGCAGTATTATATATTTTGTTTATTGGTCTATATCTCATGGTCTCACATCAACAGACCACCTCATGACATCTCACATAGTTTAAACATTTTTATTTTAATTTGGCGCAAGCTTCCATTCTATCTTATAACGTTTCTGTGATTGGGCAAATCGTCACAAGTTATTTTTAAAGCTGCAACCATTTTTTAATATTTTTTTTGCACATTATCTTCTTTAGCCCACACTTTTATAAGCGCATGTTATAACTCTTCTGCATTCTATAAAGAAGATGACTTGTTGGAATTTTTCCCTCAGTTTGAGGCAAAAACTTCACAAGGATGATAATAACATCCAGTTTAGCTTCGACATAAACTCAACAGTTTAGTTCCCATGAAATGCAGAGGGGGGGCATAAAATCTCTTGAGTGGGAGATCTAGTAGCTATCACAACAGGCCACCTTAATTCGGATAATTCCTGCATCTTCTAATTAAATGAGAGAAGTCGTTTGACTTTTTCCCTCGTTTCCTAGTATTCTTTTCAACCAGTCCCTTGATTGTCGGGGTACACCATGGTGACTTCCTGTTAAGACATGTGCAATTCGTTTAGTTCACGAAATTTTGTTTTTCCATTTCAAAAATTCTTCATATTCGTTCATTCGTATCGTACCATAGAACAAAATTTAGTAAAAAATTTTACACGAATTATCGTCAAACGCAACGAACGAAAAAACAACTAAGAAAAATACCCGAAATAACTAATTACGAAAACAACGAACTACAATGCAATGAATAATACCGAAAAAAATGAATGATGAACAACAAACCAGCAATCGAAAACAGAACAACTAAAATAACAGAACAAAGATACTCTAAAAACTAACGAAAATCTAACATCTCTGAATAAATTCATACATTCGTAACATTTTTTTGTATTCTGCCTGAGATTCATAATTTTCCGTGTTCTTACAATGCGCTGCTTAAACACGTGCTTCAGGAAAGGATTTCGGAACAATTCGTTACTTTTGTTTTTTGTTAGTTGATATACGGCTGGGATCGGAGGCATTGTGTTGGGTGGTTTTTTGGAGTTAATACTTCTGTGACACCGCAAATTTCTTTGTGGTTACTCTTAAACATGAATAGCATACCACAGTTACATAAAATGGACATACAGATACGCCATGGATCACCACAACAAGCACCTCCGAGTACATTGCTAAATATTTTATGATCTCACTGGAGGGACATAGGAATCCTGTACTTAAAACTATTCCCCAGACTTAATTTTCAAAACGATTCATTGATGATTGTATCAGCATCTGGAAAGAGATCAGAAAAGCACTGAAGGGAATTTTTGAGAAACATTACAATAATAATCAAAAAAAAGATCTTAAACTAACAATTCCGAATATAGAAACCAAAAATATTAATTCCTTAATCACCACATTACCACAACCGAGGACAATGGAGTTGTCGGTACACAAACTTTTTAAGCAGTTGAAACGGCATAGCTATATAACCATCATATACCGAAGGGCACAACTGATTCCGGATTAGACGTAAATTGCAGTGCACGAAAAGGGATACCGGAACAAACCCCACATGCAATCGGAAGGGAAAGTTTCTGAGAAGGGTTCATAATGAAGAAGTTCATGAACAAAAAATACAGAGAAGTAATTAAAATACCGAGAAGAGAACACAATCTCATACAGGAATCAGGACAAAATCGCCACAGAAAAATATAACGGAGAACCCCTTGATGTTTATTTTTAAACATTCAACATAAACAAAGATTCTGAATGTATTATCTAAATACAGTGGCCTGCTAAGGCGTAAACAGACATAAGCAACTCAGGTATCTTGACCTGATAGACCAGATTCCTACAAATACCCCGAAAAAAAAAGAGCCCCTACATTGAGAAGATCTCTGCGGAGAGTAAAAAAATGTACCAGATCCCTCCTTAGAAACCAAATCTTTAATTTTTCCATAGGAAAAGGTTTGTTTTACCCGTGCAAACGATTAACGCACACCGAAACACAAACTAAACAAAAAGGAGTTGATTAAATATGGTCTATCTTACAACTCAACTAAAAAGAAATGAGAATCAAAGCGAACTTCTATTTCTCTGCGCACGCTCAAAGAAAGTCATAAAGCGGACGGCTGTACATCTTTAAAAGCCCATAAAACATACGATACGGAACTATCACGAGGCCAAGGTCCGTCGGATCATGTCCTCGCGGACTTGGCCCATGTTGGTGTTGCAATACACAAACGGTCAGGACTAGTGTACGCAAAATCCCATTTCGAACGATGGTCTCAAGTTCTTGTGCGTACAGACGGGCACTAACACACAACACGACAAGAAGCGGTAGACCAAAGCTTTGGTCTTGTAATGTGAACTGAGCATAAGCGTGAGCACTTTGTCTGTCGGAACACGGACGAACACGAATCGGAACCATTGGTGTGATCGGCGTGTTTGTCGCAAATCTATCCAGCAGGAGATAGGGACTTTGACCGTCGGACATTCCGACGTACACTGCTCCGATGGTGCAAAACAAAATTTTTCAACAACGATTGTCCGATCGCACACGAATCCATGCAAAAACCACCGTAGGTGTATGGGGCTTTAGAGTTACGAGCTACTTGCTCACTGCCAATTCGTAGAGCCGAACAAAGAGACCAACTTTGCGGAAACGGTTAAGAAAAACATGTACAGATTATAACAAATTCTGGATCCAAACATAGTTTCCCAGACACTTCCGCACCCTGAAAAAAATCATGGGAAATCCAATCTTTGGGCTATGAAGCGATAAATACAAACCCAACTGGAGGGTAGCCATAGATTAGAGAGCTCCCCATAAAAGTGCACAATCCAATGGACCTCCAGAAATATCTTAACTGATTTACACCATGGAAATGGAACTCCGGCTTTATTTTTATTCCTCCCTCCCCGTGTTGTCAAAGTTCTACTTACCCTCTCTGTGCTCCAGTGCCATCCTTGTCTTCCTCCTCGGCCCAGCTCCAGCTCCCCCTCATACCCCGCCCTACTACTCCACCTCCCCACCCCACATCCCGCTAGGGACGGCCGCCCGTCCCTCCCCCCCAGGCCCCCCACGACCCACCCCCGAGGGGCGGCCCACTCGGACCACCCCCTCCCCCCCCTAAAAAGGCCCCCCAAGCCGACACAGACCATCCTACCCCCCCCCCGACCCCCCACCACACCAGAAGAGGCACCACCCAGCCCACGTAGCACTGAGACCCGTGACCCCGCCCCCCCAACCCCCCCCCCCATCCCCCGAGCCCGTCCATGAACCCCGCACCCCCACACTAAGCCACACCACACGCCACAACACACACCACACCCTCACCACAACCTACAACACAGCCAGGCCAAGACAAATTATACCCCTCACACCATCAAAGACCAACATCCAGACCTAACAACACAAATCCCAACCACGAAACTCACCAACAGCCCCCGACACCCACCCCCGCCAACACCCACTCCCACCCCAACTAGTCTCGCCTAACCCCGGCCCACGGCGGGAAGACACACATCCCCAACACCCTGCGCTACAACCGAAACAGCCCGGCCTCCTCAACACAGCCCTGCGCCTCCCCCGCGCCGCAGCCCTTACCCCCTCACCCCCAACAACAAAGCTTAGCCTCCACCTCTACCCCCCGAGACCCCCCCCAGACCACCCACGGACAGCACACCACGCACCCCCCTCGGCCCCCACCCCCAAATACCACCAACAAAACCCGCCAACTACATGTCCAAGCCCCCAAAAACACGATAAACCCTGACCCCAACCCCACACCCGAACACCCAAAATACCACAAGCGGCCGACAGAAAGACCGCACAACCGCGAGCCACCCACCACATCACCAACTGGCGACCCCCACCACACCCGAACCTCCAGCAAGTGAACCCACACCAAACACCACCCTCCCCACGAACAGGCACAAAACCACAAACACCCACACCAGAAACCGACAAACACACAACACACGAAAACAGCGCGCAACGGACACGAACAGATAGTAAGCCCCCCGCAAATCCACACTCGGCCAACCCACCACCCCCCCCCCCCCCCCCCCGAAACAACGCACCACCCCCCCCCCCCCCGAACCGCCCCCCCAACCTACCCCCGAACCCACCCGCACCCCCCCCCCCCCCCCCCATTCCCGTGGCCGACCCCTCCCTCACACCACCCCCCCCACGCGCCCCCTGATCCCAACCCCCAACAACCCCCCCACATCCACCCCAGTTTCATAGCACCCCCGGGAAGGCACACTCACCGCCTACCACCGACAGCACACTGGAACACCCCGACTCACAACCACGACCCCCCCTACCCCACCCCAACAACACCGCACACTGTACACCTAACACACACACCAACCCCCCACACCTCCACCAAACACAACACAGACAACAAACACAACCACCACAAAAAAGCAACCCCCAAGGAACAACACCACAACAGACCAAACAAAATCCACACGCCACCCACTACACAAGTCCACAATCCGAAAACAAAGAGGATACTCCCCCCTCAAGCTCACACAAACACCCACCCTCCTCCCCGAAACCCCCTACACCCGGACCCTCCAAAACCCGTGCCCACGCCCCACACCACACACCACACCCCTTCCACCGCCAACACACACCGCCGTCCGCACTAACGCCACCAACCCGCTCCCCCCCCCCCCACCGCTACAATCGCATTAATCCACCCCCAACCACACCCCCGCCCACAAGGCGCGGCCACACAACCACCCACGAACACACAAAGAAACCTGCAGACATCCGACACCCCAGGCAACCCATGCGGACCCTACAACGGACAGTGATGTGCAACACAAACCACATACAACACAAAACAAACACACACAAAAAACGAATACTAACAAAACACACAAACACACAACCCAAACAAAGAGCAAAACAAAAACCAAAGCACAAAAAGAGAACCGCATACAAAAAAGAAAGCCCCAGAAAAACCAAAACCCACCACAACACCTCCGCGATCCAACCCCCATAGACACAAACCCAGAAAGAGAAGTCAACACAAATAACAAATCACAAGAATACACAAACAAAAAAATCAAAACACACGATAAAAAACAAACCACAATCACACAACATAAAATAAAATCAACACACAGACCCCAACCCCCACCCGCCCCCACTTCCCCCCCCCCCTCCCCCCACCCAATCCCCACACCCACCACACACAATACAGCGACAACCAACAAAACAAAAACCAACCACAAAAATAAACAATAAAAAAAGATACGTATTCTTCTACATATTGTTGGTAAAAAAAATCGCAATTAGCGATTATTGATTAGTTTGCGCAAAATTTATAGCGTTTACAAAATAGGGGATAGTTTTGTAGCATTTTTATTATTATTATTTTTTTTACTAGTAATGGAGGCGATCAGCGATTTTTATTGTGACTGCGACATTATGGCGGACACATCGGACATTTTTGACACATTTTTGGGACCATTGTCATTTATACAGCAATCAGTGCTATTTAAATGCATTGATTCCTGTATAAATGACAGTTGTAGTGAAAGAGTTAACCACTAAGGGGAACGGAGGGGTTATGGGCTCTGACGTGTGTGTGTTTTTTTACATTAGGGGGCGGGGCTGGCGTCTGACGTCATTGATCGGCTTTCCTGATGACCGGGAACAGCCAATCAATGACAGGCAGAGTAGGAAGCGCGGGGAGAGGTTTGTTTACACAGACCTCTCCCCGTTCTTCAGCTCCGTAACCCGATCGCGGGACACCAACGGCGATCGGGTCCGCTGGTCCCTCGGCCGGGGTCACAGAGCTCCCGACCGGATCGCGAGCGCGCCGCTGGCGGCGCGCGCCACACACGGGCAGGCATTTAAAGGGCCACGTACAGGTATGTGGTTTTGCCTGCCCGTGCCATTCTGCTGACGTATATATGCAGTGGGCGGTCGGGAAGCGGTTAAAGGGGTGTTCCGGGAACATACACATACTGCAGCTGCTGGCTTTTAATAAATTGACACTTACAGTGGTGTGAAAAAGTGTTTGCCCCCTTCCTCATTTCCTGTTCCTTTGCATGTTTGTCACACTTAAGTGTTTCGGAACATCAAACCAATTTAAACAATAGTCAAGGACAACACAAGTAAACACAAAATGCAATTTGTAAATGAAGGTGTTTATTATTAAAGGTGAAAAAAAATCCAAACCATCATGGCCCTGTGTGAAAAAGTGATTGCCCCCCTTGTTAAAACATACTATAACTGTGGTTGTCCACACCTGAGTTCAATTTCTCTAGCCACACCCAGGCCTGATTATTGCCACACCTGTTCACAATCAAGGCATCACTTAAATAGGAGCTGCTTGACACAGTAAGGTCCACCAGAAGATCCTTAAAAGCTACACATCATGCCGAGACCCAAAGAAATTCAGGAACAATTGAGAAAGAAAGTAATTGAGATCTATCAGTCTGGAAAGGGTTATAAAGCCATTTCCAAAGCTTTGGGAATCCAGCGAACCACAGTGAGAGCCATTATCCACAAATGGCGAAGACATGGAACAGTGGTGAACCTTCCCAGGAGTGGCCGGCCGCCCAAAATTACCCCAAGAGCGCAGCGACGACTCATCCAAGAGGTCACAAAAGACCCCACAACAACGTCCAAGGAACTGCAGGCCTCACTTGCCTCAGTTAAGGTCAGGCGGGCAGGCATTTAAAGGGCCACGTACAGGTATGTGGTTTTGCCTGCCCGTGCCATTCTGCTGACGTATATATGCAGTGGGCGGTCGGGAAGCGGTTAAAGGGGTGTTCCGGGAACATACACATACTGCAGCTGCTGGCTTTTAATAAATTGACACTTACAGTGGTGTGAAAAAGTGTTTGCCCCCTTCCTCATTTCCTGTTCCTTTGCATGTTTGTCACACTTAAGTGTTTCGGAACATCAAACCAATTTAAACAATAGTCAAGGACAACACAAGTAAACACAAAATGCAATTTGTAAATGAAGGTGTTTATTATTAAAGCTGAAAAAAAATCCAAACCATCATGGCCCTGTGTGAAAAAGTGATTGCCCCCTAAACCTAATAACTGGTTGGGCCACCCTTAGCAGCAACAACTGCAACCAAGCGTTTGCGATAACGTGCAATGAGGCTTTTACAGCGTCCTGGAGGAATTTTGGCCCACTCATCTTTGCAGAATTGTCCCAATTCAGTTACATTAGAGGGTTTTCGAGCATGAACGGCCTTTTTAAGGTCATACCACAACATCTCAATAGGATTCAGGTCAGGACTTTGGCTAGGCCACTCCAAAGTCTTCATTTTGTTTTTCTTCAGCCATTCGGTGGTGGACTTGCTGGTGTGTTTAGGATCATTGTCCTGCTGCAGAACCCAAGTTCGTTTCAGCTTGAGTACACGAACAGATGGTCGGACATTCTCCTTCAGGATCTCTTGGTAGACAGCAGAATTCATAGTTCCTTTTATCACGGCAAGTCTTCCAGGTCCTGAAGCAGCAAAACAGCCCCAGACCATCACACTACCACCACCATATTTTACTGTTGGTATAATGTTCTTTTTCTGAAATGCAGTGTTCCTTCTACGCCAGATATACTTGGACACACACCTTCCAAAGAGTTCCACTTTTGTCTCATCGGTCCACAGAATGTTGTCCCAAAAGTCTTGGGGATCATCAAGATGTGTTGTGGAGAAATTGAGACGAGCTTTGATGTTCTTTTTGCTCAGCAGTGGTTTTCTCCTTGGAACTCTGCCATGCAGGCCATTTTTTCCCAGTCTTTTCCTGATGGTGGAGGCATGAACGCTGACCTTAACTGAGGCAAGTGAGGCCTGCAGTTCCTTGGACGTTGTTGTGGGGTCTTTTGTGACCTCTTGGATGAGTCGTCGCTGCGCTCTTGGGGTAATTTTGGGCGGCCGGCCACTCCTGGGAAGGTTCACCACTGTTCCATGTCTTCGCCATTTGTGGATAATGGCTCTCACTGTGGTTCGCTGGATTCCCAAAGCTTTGGAAATGGCTTTATAACCCTTTCCAGACTGATAGATCTCAATTACTTTCTTTCTCAATTGTTCCTGAATTTCTTTGGGTCTCGGCATGATGTGTAGCTTTTAAGGATCTTCTGGTGGACCTTACTGTGTCAAGCAGCTCCTATTTAAGTGATGCCTTGATTGTGAACAGGTGTGGCAATAATCAGGCCTGGGTGTGGCTAGAGAAATTGAACTCAGGTGTGGACAACCACAGTTATAGTATGTTTTAACAAGGGGGCAATCACTTTTTCACACAGGGCCATGATGGTTTGGATTTTTTTTTTCACCTTTAATAATAAACACCTTCATTTACAAATTGCATTTTGTGTTTACTTGTGTTGTCCTTGACTATTGTTTAAATTGGTTTGATGTTCCGAAACACTTAAGTGTGACAAACATGCAAAGGAACAGGAAATGAGGAAGGGGGCAAACACTTTTTCACACCACTGTACCTTTCCAGATGTCCCTCGATGTCGGCACCGCAGCTCATGTCTGCCACCGCCATTGTGGGTAAGGTAACCCAGCAGTGTAGACCTAAAGGTTCATGCCGGGAACCCTACTCGAATGCGCGAGACCCTGCTCCTCTCTCCTATTAGCCCGGCGGGCGAGGGAGGAGGAGGGAGCCCAGCGGTGATGTCACGGCGTAATCGCGCCGCGGCGTACTTCCAGAAGTGGGAAAGGATACCTGTCGAAGACAGGTATCCTGTCCCCCCTCTCCCCCGAAAAGGTGCCAATTGCGACACCGGAAGGGGGAAGGAATCCGTTAAGTGGAAGTTCCACTTTAGGGTGGAGCTTCGCATTAATTAATCCGCCGGGGGGTGGGGCGAAACATGTTGGAGATATGGTCTGAATGAATCGAACCGAGGTTGCTTTTACTTGCTTACCACTCAGGCCGGGTGAGGGGTGTGACAGCTGGGCTACCTCTTTCTATTTTTTTATCATCACAGTACTCCAGGACTGAGTGGTGCTCACACACTATTACATGAGTGCTGCTAAAGTTGGTCATACATGGATCAAAATTCGATGTACGTCGGCACAATGGCACGGCTGCGCAAATGAGCATGCATGTACGTCCCCTTTAAGACGCGGCTTAGTGGGCGTGCGCCCGCCACCTAGTCCATGAGCGTGCCCACGGGTCCCGCGGACTCGATGTCCACCGGGGGCCCGCGATCGTGTCATGGAAAGGCAGAACAGGGAGATGCCTTTATAAACAAGGCATTTCCCTGTTCTGCCTAGCAACATGACAGAGATCTACTGCTCCCTGTTATCGGGAGCAGTGATCGCTGTCATGTGAGTGGAAGCCCATCTCCCCTATAGTTAGAATCACTCCCTAGGACACACTTAACCCCTTGATCGACCCCTAGTGTTTAACCCCTTCCCTACCAGTGTCATTTACACAGTAATCAGTGCATTTTTATAGCACTGATCGCAGTATAAATGACAATGGTCCCAAAAATGTGTCCGTTGTGTCCGCCACAATGTCGCAGTCACGATAAAAATCACAGATCGCCGCCATTACTAATGAAAAAATTATAATAAAAATTTCATAAAACTTCATAAACTTCATAAAATCGTTGCTCTTTTTTTGTTTATAGCGGAATTTTGTTTGGGTTTAACGTTGCACGACCGCGCAATTGTCAGTTAAAGCGACACAGTGCGTATCGCAAAAAGTGCTCTGGTCAGGAAGGGGGTAAAATCTTCCGGGGCTGAAGTGGTTAATGCTGGCAGGCACCTCCCCTTTATATTTACACTTGTGGTTTGCGCATTCATTTTTTTCCCCTTTATACATTATTGGTCCCCTAAATGCCCACCAGTGCTGCAAATCCATACCCACCAGTGCCATCTATAAGTCCCCATCAGTACTGCTAATTAGTGCCCACCAGTGCCACCTATCAGTGCCTTCTGATCAGTGCCCACTAGTGCCGCCTATCAGTGTCCACCAGAGCTGCCTCTCAGTGCCACCCATCAGTGCCCATCAGTGCCACCTATCAGTGCCTTCTGATCAGTGCCCACTAGTGCCGCCTATCAGTGTCCTCCAGTGCTGCCTCTCAGTGCCGCCCATCAGTGCCGTCCATCAGGGTAGCCTCATCAGTGCCTCCTGATCAGTGCCCATCAGTGCCACCTATTAGTGCTGCATCATCAGTGCCCATCAGTGAAGGAAAAAAATGACCTGCTTGCAAAATTTTATAACAAAATATAAAAAATGTTTATCAAACAAAAAAGTGCTGATTAAATACCACCAAAAGAAAGCTCTATTTCTGTGAAAAAAAATGATAAAAATTGTATTTGGGTACAGATGTTGTATGACCGCACAATTGTCATTCAAAGTGTGAGAGAGTGCTGAGAGCTGAAAATTGGCCTGGGCAGGAAGGGGGTAAAAGTGCCCAGTAAGCAAGTGGTCAACTCCTTATTCTCCTTCTCCATTTAATTATTATTTTCCTGCTGATTATTTCTTTTGTTCACTATTTGATAAACTATTAATAATTAAATTGTTTTTTTTTTTTTTGCCTTGTTCATTAAAATTTTTATACCTTTACCATATATTTACGTTTCCCATTAAAAAAAGCGCAAAAAAAAATACATTTATTTAATTTGTAAATATCTTTTTAATACTTTGTACCATTGCTGGCAAGTGAAGTATAAACAAAACATTTGCGGTAAGAATCGGTAATTGGTATCGCGAGTACTAAAAAAAAAAAGTATCGGTACTTGTAAAAAATAAAAAAAAATCCCTAAAGTACTTACCATTGTATAATTTGCGTTGATCGATGATCTAGGTGGTCGGGCTGCTGTCAAAACAAAAATCTGCATTTCAGGTAAATTCATCACCAGGATCAAAATGTACATTGTAAATCATTGTGTGATTATCAACATAACCCAATTTTTATATCTCTCCTATAGAAGTGACAACCTTCATCCATTGTGCAAATCACAACATAGACCAATAGTTATTATGTCCTCGTTTATTACACAGTGTAAAATTAAAACAAAGACATACAACCACCATCTCCGAATAGTAGATTTATCACCAACCACACATCTACAACCTCCTTGCCTTAACCCTTACATAGGGGGATTTCATGTCTTCACTACCATGGTCAATAAACGAGCATGGGCTCAGGGCTGGGACAAGGGGTGGGCTCAGGGCTGGGACAAGGGGTGGGCTCAGGTCTGGGACAAGGGGTGGGCTCAGGTCTGGGACAAGGGGTGGGCTCAGGGCTGGGACAAGGGGTGGGCTCAGGTCTGGGACAAGGGGTGGGCTCAGGTCTGGGACAAGGGGTGGGCTCAGGGCTGGGACAAGGGGTGGGCTCAGGGCTAGGACAAGGGGTGGGCTCAGGGCTGGGACAAGGGGTGGGCTCAGGGCTAGGACAAGGGGTGGGCTCAGGGCTGGGACAAGGGGTGGGCTCAGGGCTTGGAGAAGGGGTGGGCTCAGGGCTGGGACAAGGGGTGGGCTCAGGGCTGGGACAAGGGGTGGGCTCAGGGCTAGGACAAGGGGTGGGCTCAGGGCTGGGACAAGGGGTGGGCTCAGGGCTGGGACAAGGGGTTGGCTCAGGGCTGGGACAAGGGGGGGGCTCAGGGCTGGGACAAGGTGTTTGGCTCAGGGCTGGAACAAGGGCTGGGCTCAGGGCTGGGACAAGGGGTGGGCTCAGGGCTGGGACAAAGGGTGGGCTCAGGGCTTGGACAAGGGGTGGGCTCAGGGCTGGGACGAGGGGTGGGGTCAGGGCTGGGACGAGGGGTGGAGTCAGGGCTGGGACGAGGGGTGGAGTCAGGGCTGGGACGAGGGGTGGACTCAGGGCTGGGACGAGGGGTGGACTCAGGGCTGGGACGAGGGGTGGACTCAGGGCTGGGACGAGGGGTGGGCTCAGGGCTGGGACGAGGGGTTGGCTCAGGGCTGGGACGAGGGGTGGGCTCGGGGCTGGGACAAGGGCTGGGCTCGGGGCTGAGACAAGGGCTGGGCTCGGGGCTGAGACAAGGGGTTGGCTCAGGGCTGGGACAAAGGGTGGGCTCAGGGCTGGGACAAGGGGTTGGCTCAGGGCTGGGACAAAGGGTGGGCTCAGGGCTGGGACAAGGGGTGGGCTCAGGGCTGGGACAAGGGGTTGGCTCAGGGCTGGGACAAAGGGTGGGCTCAGGGCTGGGACAAGGGGTGGGCTCAGGGCTGGGACAAGGGGTTGGCTCAGGGCTGGGACAAGGGGTGGGCTCGGGGCTGGGACAAGGGCTGGGCTCGGGGCTGAGACAAGGGCTGGGCTCGGGGCTGAGACAAGGGGTGGGCCAAGGGCTGGGATCAGGGCTGGGACAAGGGATGGGCTCAGGGCTGGGACAAGGGGTGGGCAGGAGGGACAGCTGCCCTAGGCACCATGGCATCATGTGAGGTGGAAGAGTGCCACAAGGAGATTGGGTGGGGGGTTTGAGGGCAACAGGAGGTAAGAATTTAGGGTGTAGTCCCTCAAGCTACTAAGTGAATAAATACCAACTTTTCAAAAGTGATAAATGAAACTACTGCTGAATCTAAAGTGTTCACAGTACACATGAATAATAGTAAACATAAAAGTGATCAGCGCAATTTCTCAAATATAAAATATTCATACCAGTGAATATTGGAAAAGTGAAAACAGAACATCCAATATTGTAAAAAGCGCATTTGAAATAAAACAGCAGCGTTACAGACGCCTCTCACGTCACTTCCGGTCTGCTACTCCGTTTCCGGCCACACCCTACGCGTTACATCACGTGGCTCCCCCTGATGAAGTCATGTGATTTAACGCGTATGACGTGGATGGAAGTGACGTGAGAGGCGTCTGTAACGCCGCTGTTTCTATTTCAAATGCACTTTTCACTACACTTTTATGTAAGCTTTCAATTGGCTTTTAATAAATCTTCAGTTGTTTATATACGATTTTACACTATGGGAGGCATTTATTTCATTCCCACATGCTATCTGGAACACTGAGCGATATACCAAGAGCCGACAGCTGGGAGCCCTCCAAGTGGGAGTTCGCCATCACCATATTTATTAAAGTGGTTGTAAACCCTAAAAAAAATAAAATAAATAAAAAAACCTGCAAGACAAAGGCATAGGTATGCATACTAGCTCATTATGAATGTCTTACCTGAGATAGAAGCCCCTGCAGCGGTCCTGGTTCACCGCTCCAGCGGCCGACATCGCTCCCGGAGTTACTTCCGGGTATCGCGGGCTCCGGCGCTGTGATTGGCCGGAGCCACGATGACGTCACTCCCGCGCATGTGCACGGGAGCAGCCAGTAACGGCACAGGTTATCCGAAGCAACGGCACGTACTGCCATTGCTTCAGTATGCATGTGCCGATGACGTTGACACATATAGATACAGGGGATATCTCCTCAAACGGGCAGGTCTAGGAGATATCCAGTGTAGCTATAGGTAAGCCTTATTATAGTCCTTATTAGAGGCTTACCTGTAGTAAAAAGTGGTTGTAAAAGGTTTACAAGCACTTCAAGGCTGATTCCTCACTTTATAGAGGTGAGAGTTTTGTGAGCACTAAGCAGGTGTGTGACGTCACGGGAACACTTACTGTTTATGAAGGTCTAACTGGAAGGGCTGTTTATATACATGTTTGGATGAACGTTTCGGACTTTGCACTTTATTTTACTTTACAATATTGGACGTTCTGGTTTCACTTTTCCAATATTCATTTGTATGTATATTTATATTTGAGAAATTGCGCTGATCACTTTTATATTTACTAGGTAGGTAAGAATTGTTTTTTGGGGGGTGGGGTCCTAGGAAAGGTGATTTAGAGGGATCTGGGAGATGGGGGGGGAAGAGGATTTGGGGTGTTTGTGGTAGAATAGATGATATGGTAGAGGGGGAGGGGATTTGTGATAAGATTTATGATAAGAGAGTGATTCTTTTTTTTTGGGGGGGGGGGGGGTTATGCCAGTAGGGATGAAAGGGGGTTATTTTGGAGAAGGTATGCTGTGGTATCTGTCACCAAGCCATCAGTAGCAGATCCTTTAAGTCCTGTGAGATGCGAAGTGAAGCCTCCATGGATCGGACTTGTTTTTCTATAGCTACAGACCTGAAGACGTACATTTGTGACGAAACGTCGGGCAGGACCAGGGGCGAGTGACGGAGCGTTGTAGATGGGAGGGTGGCCGCCATCTTGTAGGTAGGAAGAGCTGGACGCTTTCCTATTCACTGCCTTTCATTCATTTTTTACATGTGAGTTTATATGGATATCTTTTATTAAATAAATTTACCCTGATTCGGATGTCTGCGCAATGAGAGCATTTCTTCTTATTTTCCGTTTATGTTTTTTAACCACTTCAGCCCCGGACCAATTTGCAGCCAAAGGACCAGGCCCCTTTTTTGCGATTCGGCACTGCGTCGCTTTAACTGACAATTGCACGGTCGTGCGCCGTGGCTCCCAAACAAAATTGACGTCCTTTTTTTTCCCACAAATAGAGCTTTCTTTTGGTGGTATTTGATCGCCTCTGCGGTTTTTATTTTTTGCGCTATAAACAAAAAAGAGCGACAAGTTTTGCTATAATAAATATCCCCTAAAAATATATAAAAAAACATATTTTTTTCCTCAGTTTTAGGCCGATACGTATTCTTCTACATATTTTTGGTAAAAAAAAAAATCGCAATAAGCGATTATTGATTGGTTTGCGCAGAAGTTATAGCGTTTACAAGATAGGGGATAGTTTTATAGCATTTTTATTAATAATTTTTTTTTTATTAGTAATGGCGGCAATCATCGATTTTTATTGTGACTGCGACATTATGGCGGACACATCGGACATTTTTGACCCATTTTTGGGACCATTGTCATTTATACAGCAATCAATGCTATTTAAATGCATTAATTCCTGTATAAATGACACTGGCAGTGAAGGGGTTAACCACAAGGGGGCAGTGTAGGGGTTAAGTATGCCTAGGGGTGTGTTTCTTACTGTGGGGGGGGGGCGTGGCTGTCAGCTAGTGAATGCTGATCTCTGCTCCAATCACAGGGAGCAGAGATCGGCGTCACTAGTTGCTAGGCAGAACGGGGAGATGCTGTTTATCTCGGCATCTCCCCGTTCAGCCTTCCCGTGAGACGATCGTGGGTGTCCCCGCGGTGATCGAGTCCGCGGGACCTGCGACTGGCGCGCTCCCGATGGCATGACAGGCATTAAGGAGGGACTTATGTATAAGCCCTCCTGCCTGTACGTGCCATTCTGCCGACGTATATCTGTGTGCGCCGGTCGGGAACCGGTTAATGTCATAATGTAGAGAATAAGATTTCCTTTCACTTGAGCCCAGTCTTGCCACACAGATTTACTCGAGACCTGAGCAATCCTCTTTTATTGTTCAGTTAGAGAAATCTTGACAAAGTCTTGAAAGATTGGTCAAAAACGCCCCCTTGCTGTGAGTGACGGGTGATTTACATATCTCATGCACTAGCCTGAGACAGGTTATCATCAGATCACTGGATGTTCTACTCTGCCCGGCTCTGACTACATACATGTCCCCTAAATCACTTGTCTGTCTATAGTCTGCTGACTGTTCACTGCATCCCATGATGAGAAACATCCAATCAAAACACAGTAAAGCTGGGAGAGCTGGAGGGGAGGGGGATGTGAATTGTGAACTTTTTACACAGGATGTGCCTGTCTCAGGCTAGTGCATGAGATATGTAAATCACCCGTCACTCACAGCAAGGGGGGCGTTTTTGACCAATTTTTTAAGACTTTGTCAAGATTTCTCTAACTGAACAATAAAAGAGGATTGCTCAGGTCTCGAGTAAATCTGTGTGGCAAGACTGGGCTCAAATGAAAGGAAATCTTATTCTCTACATTATGACATAAAAAAAAAATGTTTTTTTGGGTTTACATCCACTTTAAGCTGAACGTCTGATGAATGGGATAATACGAGGATCTGATTCAATCTGTTCATTGCGAGTTTTGAAGGTATTGGCGGTAAGAGTCAGTGTTATCGGGTGTTGGTGACGGATTTCCTCCCCTTCCTCACTACAGCCTTACGTTCAACTTTGATGGACTTGATTGTTATTAACCACTTCAGCCCCGGACCATTTGGCAGCCAAAGGACCAGAGGTCTTTTTTCAATTTCGCACTGCACTACTTTAACTGGTAATTGCGCGGTCATGCAATTTTGTAACCAAACGAAATTTGCGTCCTTTTCTTCCCACAAATAGAGCTTTCTTTTGATGGTATTTGATTGCCTCTGTGATTTTTATTTTTTGCGATATAAACGGAAAAAGAGCGAAAATTTTGAAAAAAAAAGAGATTTTCTACTTTTTGTTATAAAAAAAATCTAATAAACTCAATTTTAGTCAAACATTTGGGCCAAAATGTATTCAGCCACATGTCTTTAGTAAAAAAAAATGCCAATAAGCGTATATTTATTGGTTTGCGCAAAAGTTATAGCGTCTACAAACTAGAGTACATTTTCTGGAATTTACACCGCTTTTAATTTATGACTGCCTATTTCATTTCTTGAGGTGCTAAAATGGCAGAGAAGTACAAAACCCCCCCAAATGACCCCATTTTGGAAAGTAGACACCCCAAGCTATTTGCTGAGAGGCATGTTGAGCCCATTGAATATTTTTTTTTTTTAGTCCCAAGTGATTGAATAAAGACAAAAATAAAAAAGATTTTTTTTTTTTTCAAAAAGTTGTCACTAAATGATATATTGCTCACACATGCCATAGTTATATGTGGAATTGCACCCCAAAATACATTTTGCTGCTTCTCCTGAGTATGGGGATACCACATGTGTGGGACTTTTTGGGAGCCTAGCCACGTACGGGGCCCCGAAACCCAAGCACCGCCTTCAGGATTTCTAAGGGTGCAAATTTTTGATTTCACTCCTCACTACCTATCACAGTTTCGAAGGCCATAAAATGCCAAAATAGCACAAAACCCCCCCAAATGACCCCATTTTGGAAAGTAGACACCCCAAGCTATTTGTTGAGAGGCATGGTGAGTATTTTACAGCTCTCATTTGTTTTTGAAAATGAAGAAAGTAAAGAAAAAAAAAATTTTTTTTTTCTTTTTTCAATTTTCAAAACTTTGTGACAAAAAGCGACATCTGCAAAATACTCACAATACCTCTCAGCAAATAGCTTGGGGTGTCTACTTTCCAAAATGGGGTCATTTTGGGGGGTTTTATGCCATCTGGGCATTCCATGGCCTCCGAAACTGTGATTGGCAGTGAGAAGTGAAATAAAAAAATTACACCCTTAGAAAGCCTGAAGGCGGTGATTGGTTTTTGGGGTTCCGTACGCAGCTAGGCTCCCAAAAAGTCCCACACATGTGGTATCCCCGTACTCAGGAGAAGCAACAGAATGTATTTTGGGGTGTATTTCCACATATGCCCATGACATGTTTGAGCAATATATCATTTAGTGACAACTTTTTGTAAAAAAATATATATATATTTTTTTTTTCATTATTCAATCTCTTGGGACAAAAAAAAAAAATATTTAATGGGCTCAACATTGCTCTCATCAAATAGCTTGGGGTGTCTACTTTCCAAAATGGGGTCATTTGGGGGGGGTTTGAACTGTCCTGGCATTTTATGCACAACATTTAGAAGCCTATGTCACACGTCACCCACTCTTCTAACCACTTGTAGACAAAGCCCTTTCTGACACTTTTTGTTTACATGAAAACATATTTTTTTTTTTGCAAGAAAATTACGTTGAACCCCCAAACACTATATATAATGTTAAAGCAAAGGCCCTACAGATTAAAATGGTGGGTGTTGCATTTTTTTTTTCCACACAGTATTTGCGCAGCGATTTTTCAAACGCATTTTTTGTGGAAAAAATACACTTTTTTTTATTTTAATGCACTAAAACACACTATATTGCTCAAATTTTTGATGAAATAAAAAATATGATCTTAGGCCGAGTACATGGATACCAAACACGACATGCTTTAAAATTGCGCACAAACACGCAGTGGAGATAAACTACATACATTTTTAAAAGCCTTTAAAAGCCTTTACATGATACCACATTAGATTCACGGAGGAGGTCTACTGCTAAAATTACTGCCCTCGATCTGACCTTCGCGGTGATACCTCACATGCATGGTGCAATTGCTGTTTACATATGACGCCAGACCAACGCTTGTGTACGCCTTTGCGCAAGAGAAGGGGGGGCAGGGGTGCTTTTTTTTTTTTTTTTGGTTTTTTTTTTATTTATTTAGCTTTTTTATTTTATTTTTAAACTGTTCCTTCCATTTTTTTTTCTTTGTTATGATTTTTTATTGTTATCTCAGGGAATGTAAATATCCCCTATGATAGCAATAGGCAGTGACAGGTACTCTTTTTTTGAAAAAATTGGGGTCTATTAGACCCTAGATCTTTCCTCTGCCCTCAAAGCATCTGACCACACCAAGATTGGTGTGATAAAATGCTTTCCCAATTTCCCAATGGCGCGGTTTATATCCGGGAGGGGGGACATTCCCTCCCACTGCTTGTAAAAGCAGTCTAGAGGCTAATTACCCGCTAGAATTGCTTTTACATGAAAGCCGATCACTGGCTGAAAAGAATGATACCAAGATGATACCTAAACCTGCAGGCATCATTCTGGTATAACCATTCAAAGTCCAGCAACATACTGGACATATATTGTAATCTTTTTTTTTTCATGCAGCCTCTTGGCTGAACGAAAAAAAGAGATTGATTGGTGGGTATGCCCACCATTAGAATACCTCCCTTCATCCACCCACTTCTAATGATGGGCATACATGCACCATTTATATATGCCGATGCATGGGGGCATCCTCCCGCAAAAGTTATGCCGTGTACACACGGTCGGAATTTCGACCGTATGTACGTGGCATTAGGAGCCAATCGCTCCTCCGCCCCCCCTGCTGCCCCCATGCTTCGGCATATATGCTCTTTTTTTTTTAACTGTGGTGGTGAAATCACCTCCTACAGCGTTGGAGTCGCGGGCTTTATGTATCGTGGGAGCAAACGCTGTTGCTGTCAAGATAAATAAATCCGCGTTGCAACTGAATGGCGCACCTGAAAACAAAAAAATGCTTAACACTAAAACACAGTAAACAAAATTACATACCTGAAAAGCAAGCATGATAAAACATAATAAAACATAATAAAACATTGCAGAATAGAATGGAGTAAAAAAAGAGCAACAATAGAGAGAGAATAGAGAGAGAGAATAATAAAACAACAACTATTTTATTTTTTTTTATTTTTTTGAGATTCACAGGTAAAAAAGCTCCTGACTGAAGCGACTGAATCAAAACGCTACCACAAAAAAACTGTTAGCGATCGCAGGGATCAGGCCTGACTCTGCGAACGCTGCAGTTATGTGTGCTTAGTGTTTTGTAAGTGACAGTGATCGATCGATACTGCATTGGGGTGGGCTGGGCTGGGCGGAGGGGGAAAACGCAGGTGCTAGCAGGTATCTGGGCTGATCCCGCTAACAATGCGTTTTTTTTGGAACCCTAAACTGCTGGGACGCTAGTATAGATCTGATCAGATCAGATATTGATCTGTTCAGATACTGTGCCACTAAGGGAGGTGTATGCTTTGTGCGTGGGTGTTTGCGGTACTGGCACTAACCTGGGGCGACGCAGACCTTATTTGACCCTAAAACCTAATTGATATCACCCGCCGGGCGATCAGGGGGTTAAACCGTTATTGGGTAATAAATGGCGGGTGCCCTGACAGTATAAAAAACAAGCTAACTAACCAGCGTCACCCGTAACAGTAATACAAAAAAAAACTGGTTACCTAGCGACACTAATGCAGCGATCAGAAAAACGATCGCTTAGTGACACTGGCAAAAGGGGGTGAAAGGGTTAACTAGGGGCAATCAGGGGGTTAAAACCTTTATTAGGTAATATATGGGGGTACCTGACGCTATATAAAAACCTGACGGGGAACCTAAATAACGAAATAACTAACTGGCTAACCAGCGTCACCAGTGACAGTTATACGGTGATCACTGGTGAAAGGGTTAACTCTAGGGGCAATCAGGGGGTTAAAACCTTTATTTAGGTTGTAATATGGGGGTACCTGACCTATAAACCTATTTATGAACCTATATAAACATGGCGGTTACCTAAAAAAAAAAAAATGGTTACCTAGCGACACTAATGCAGCGATCAGAAAAACGATCGCTTAGTGACACTGGCAAAAGGGGGTGAAAGGGTTACCTGGGGGGCAATCAAGGGGTTAAACCTTTATTAGGGGGGGGTAGGGGGCTACCTTGGACCTAAAACTAACTGCACTGACAGTTATTACAGTCACACTGACACTAAATGCAGTGATCAGTAAATAAATGATCACTGCAATTAGTGACACTGTGACTGGGGGGGGAGGGGGTGATCTGGGGGGTGATCTGGGGGTGACAGGGGGGTGTTTTGTGTGCCTATGTGTACTGGTGTCAGTGTAGTGTTGTGCACTAACCTGTACATGTTGACAGCTCGGCGTTCCGGTCACATAGACCGGCGCACCGAGCGTGACATCACTTCCTCTGCCTGTGTTTTGATTGACACAGACAGAGGAAGCATCTGATTCGCCAGGAGCGATCGCGAGGGGGTGGCCAGAAACCACTGGCCGTCCCCTCATCCCGGATCGCTCCTGAAGCGATCCCGACCGTCCCCGCCGGCCGGGGGGGGTCCGATCGGACCCCCCACGCGCCTGAAGAATGGCACGTACAGGTACGTGATTCTGCCTGTACGTGCCATTCTGCCGACGTATATCTACATGGGGCGGTCGGGAAGTGGTTAACGTGCTTCGAATGGATTGAACGAAAAGATTCGTACATTCGTAACTTTTTTCTTCGATTCGTAATTTTCCGCGTCTCTTAAAATGTAATAATAGCATACACATTACATAAAATTATGAATTATGCTCCGATTACGAATCTACGAAAACAATGTTACGAAAGTACGAATAAATCAATCTAACGAAAGTACGAATGTAACTAAATCTACGAAATTACGAATGCGTCCGAATTAACGGAAAAACAAATCAACGAAAAAATAACTCTTACGAAAATACGAATCGTTACGAATACGAACACCGCCGACTTACGAATTTGCGAATCGACTTACGAATACGAACGCCGACGACTTACGAGTTTACGAATCGACTTACGAATACGAACACCGATGACTTACGAAGTTACGAATCGTTACGGATCAATGGAAACGAAAGAAACGAAACGAAAATAAACACATTTTTTTGTTGTGCTCATGTCTAGTAAATTGGTTGGACAAGGACGTGAATAAAGAGTACACACATGCACATATTAAAACTGATATAAGTTCTGTCCTGACCCACTTCTAGGAAAGAAAAATGTTCTGACGGTGAGCGATGAGCCAGAGAGGAGGAGCACCTCCGAGGAGAAGACCCAGAACCTCCAGAACCAGGACAGTTATAAGCAATGGATGCAAGAACTCTACCAACTCACTGGACGAGACAAAACGTCTCCTCTCCATTCAAAGCCCTCCAATGGGATGGTGACAACCGATCTGCAAAACAAAGATCTGTCCACAACGCAAATCCCAAATGAATCATTAAAGGAAGATGTGGGTGAGATGGATTCTGTTTTAAAAGGTCTGTAGAAAACACGTGTGATTTGTTTTTTATTATGAATCAAAATTCAGACAAAATTCAGACAAAATAGAATAGAATAGAATTGAATAGAATAGAGCAGAATAGACTAGAATAGATCAGGACAGAATATAATAACATAGAATTGAATAGAAAAAAAATAGAACAGAATAGAATAGAAAAAAAAAGAATAGAATGGAATAAAACAGACTAGAAAATAAAAGAATACAAGAGAATAGAATGTAAAAAAAATAGAAAAGAATAAAATAGAAAAAATAAAATATAATAGAATGAATATAGGCATCTTCCGAAATTCATTTTTTTTTTAAATAACGAATACACAAAATTGATCTGAATATAAATTATAATTATTACTTAGGCTACTTTATAGAATATAATTGAATAGAATAGAGCAGAATAGACTAGAATAGATCAGGACAGAATATAATAACATAGAATTGAGTAGAAAAAAAATAGAACAGAATAGAATAGAAAAAAAAAAGAATAGAATGGAATAAAACAGAATAGAAAATAAAAGAATACAAGAGAATATAATGTAAAAAAATAGAAAAGAATAGAATAGAAAAAATAAAATAGAATAGAGTAGAATGAATATAGGCATCTTCTGATATTCAATTTTTTAAAAATAACGAATACAATAAATTAATCTGAATATAAAAACCAAAACCGAAAACAAATCTTTCAAACAAAATATTAACAAATCCCAGGCCAGCAGGGGGCCCAGGCAGCTGGGTGAATTGGATGTGGGCAGGAAGGGTAATCAGCATGGCATGGGGGCAATTACTGGAACCTACCCTCTGTAGGGCTCTCTGCAGCAGCTGAAAGATGGCTTCTCTCCTCCTCCTCCCACCAGCTTTCAGCTGCTTCAGAGAGAGCCATACAGGGGATAGTTTCCAGTAATTGCCCCACTCCCCACCGCACCAATCACCCTCCCTGTGAACCATACATTTCCCCCTGCTGTCCTGTGCCCCCTGTGTGCCCCCATCCCTGTTGTGCTTCTGAATTCCCTCCTCTCCTTCCTGCTGGCAGCTGTAAGCACACAAAGGGATCCTTCAGGATGGAAAGTGGGGGGAGGGTCCGGTAAATATGTCATATATTTACCAGCCCCTTCCTTTGCTAAATGAATACAATGAGTGATCGGTACTGATCACTTATTGTGTTCATTCATAACTGAAGCAAAGTAAACTGTATTTTTGTGGGAGGGGGGCCCCGTCAGGTTGGCTGTATGGGGGCCCCCCCCATGGTTTCTAACAGCAGCCCTGCTCGTAAGCATGAGTTTTATTTATATTTCTCTTAGCAGGTGATGCTGAAGCTTCTTCAAGTTCATCAGTAGATGTCCAGACAATATTGACCAGCAGGGGGAGCCCTGGCAGCACCACAACCAATGTAAATATCATATATGTTCAGTTTTCTGCCTCTTACCTCTGTCACCATCATAGAAATACTTTACATTATTTCTATTCCCAATCAAAAGATAAATGTGCCGCATTTAAAACACCTTCTAAACCTATTTTTATTACGCTATATTGGTTTAAACCAGCAAATAAAAAATGCGGTTTGAGGTTGTTTTTTTTTTGCAATCGCCTATTGGTCTCAAAAATTAACAGGAGAACAAGGAATGACATGTGATGAGCAGAAGTAGACATGTGCACAACAAAAAATTTTGTTTATTTTCGTTTCGTTTTTTTTGTTTCCGTTGATTCGTAACGATTCGTAAATTTGTAAGTCGTCGGTGTTCGTATTCGTAACGATTCGTATTTTCGTAAGAGTTATTTTTTCGTTGATTCGTTTTTCCGTTAGTTTAATTTTCGTTTATTCGAAATTCGGACGCATTCGTAGTTATTCGTACATTCGTAACATTCGTAGATTCGTAATCGGAGCATAATTCATAATGTTATGTAATGTGTATGCTATTATTACATTCTAAGAGACACGGAAAATTACCAATCGAAAAAAAAAGTTACGAATGTACGAATTTTTCCGTTCAATCCATTCAAAGCACGTTAAGCAGCGCCATTGTAAGAGACACGGAAAATTACGAATCGAAAAGAAAAAAAAGTTACGAATGTACAAATTTTTTCGTTCAATCCATTCGAAGCACGTTAGGAGGCGCCATTGTAAGAGACACGAAAAATTACGAATCGAAAAAAAAAAAAAAATTCCGAATGTACAAATTTTTTCGTTCAATCCATTCAAAGCACGTTAAGCAGCGCCATTGTAAGAGACACGGAAAATTACGAATCGAAAAAAAAAAAAAAAGTTACGAATGTACGAATTTTTTTGTTCAATCCATTCGAAGCACGTTAAGCAGCACCATTGTAAGAGACACAGAAAATTTTACCAATTCAACAAAAAAAAAAAGTTACGAATGTACGAATTTTTTCGTTTTTTCGTTTCTTTCGTAGATTTGTTGTTTCTAATTTGTTTTTTTTTTTTGGATTTTCGTTGTTTTCGGATTCGTTCGATTCGAACGATTCGTTATTCGTTAACATTTTTAGCGAATCGTTTGTTCATTCGGACGATAACGAATGAACGAAAATAACGAAAAAAAAAGAAAAAAGAAAAAAAACGAAACGAATTGCACATGTCTAATGAGCGGGGTTCTGTGAAATGTACTGAAGTTTGGGTGCCAAATATAAACGGATTCAATGGGAGATGAAAGTTTAAAATCAATTCTGGGAATTTGTTAAACTAATAAGCAGGAAGTCATCAAATAAATGTCATATTTTTTTTTGGGGGGGGGGGGGGGCTGGGCACTGCCCTGGGGGGGCATGTACTGAAGCAAAAAATAAATGAAATTCAATTTGGAGGGGAGCAGCAATTTCAGTGAGGTTTAAAGTGAAACGTGCAAAACTCTACGAACTAACATGTCTGGGGGGTCCCCTGACCCTGCCTGTAATGTGGCGCATCTGTGTGACGTATATAACCTACTGCAGCAACACTGACATTTACAAAGGACAACGGGTGTTTAAATCGATGGCAAAATGACAGTTCCCGACCACCTCAAAGCAGCCATGGAGTAAACTAATGCCCCCGTACACACGATCGGAAATTCGGCCTGCAAAAGTCAGATGAGAGCATTTGGTCGGTAATTGCGTCCGTGTGTCGGCTCCATCAGACTTTTGCTGGCCGAATTTTCCGCCAACAAAAGATTGAGAGCAGGTTCTCTATTTTTCGGTCGGAAAGATTTCCGATCGTCTGTAGAAATTCTGACACGCAAAATTCCTACGCACGCTCGGAAACAATTTGACGCATTCTCGGAAGCATTAAACTTCATTTTCTCGGCTCGTCGTAGTGTTGTACGTCACCGCGTTCTTGCCGGTCGGAAATTCAGAGAACTTTTGTGTGACCGTGTGTATGCAAGCCAAGCTTTAGCGGAATTCCGTCGGAAAAAAACATCCAACTTTTTTCCGATGGAAAATACGCTCGTGTGTACGCTGCAAAAGGGTTATAAAGGGGAACATTTAAAGCCGTTCGGCACACATTTCATTTAGAAAATCTCTTTGCCTTCCAAATCAGGCAAAGAGTACTAAATGAAATGTGTTTTTTTTTTTTTTTTTCACTTACCTTGTAATCGATGACTTCCTGTCCTCTGTCTCTGCGGGGGTGGGCGGGGTCTCTTCGTCGATCGTCGTCACACCGCACTGTCTCCTGGGATCTGGTGTCATTGATCCCAGGAGTCTGTGCGGGCATCTTCCTCTCGAGATTTCGGCCACATCTTCCGAAATCTCTCGAGATTTCGGCCACATCTTCCGAAATCTCTCGAGATTTCGGCCACATCTTCCGAAATCTCGCGAGATTTCGGCCACATCTTCCGAAATCTCGCGAGACTTTGGACACATCTTCAGAAATCTCGCGAGATGTCGGCAGATGTGCCGACATCTCGCGAGATTTCGGAGAACGTGAGCTGCACTTTGCCGTTACTGCGCACGCGCGAGCTCGGCGCAGTAACGGCGGTGCATGCTGGGCCATCTAAAGTGCCTGCGGGGTTTCACATGCCCACAGGCAAGATGGCCCCCAGAAGAAAAGCAGCATCTAAATAATTTTATCGGAGGAAAACCGGCTGCGATCGCGATGGAAGATGGAACAGGTGAGTCCCCCAATTTAGCTATTAATCCTTGGCATATTCCCCCCAAAAAAAAAAAACACAGTGCAGAACCGCTTTAATAAAATGTTTTTTTTTTTATACTTGTCAGGTTGCTTTAACTGACATCATCTGCAGATGGAAGTCCATCCCTTTGATCTGAATATGAATGATGAATAAACAGAAAGATTCATAATGAAACAATGTTTCATTGGGGGTTATTTACTAAAGGCAAATCCACTTTGATCACTTTAAAAGATATTTACAAGCCTCATTTGTATAAAAGATGTATACAGTGTACTATGCCTACCTATAATAGAGGGGCTGGCAGTGACCATTTATAATTTTTATTTTTAATAATAGTGGCACGCGGGGGTTGCAGAGACAGACACAGAACATGGAGCTGACAGGCAGGGAGGAGGGGGTGAGGGGGAGAAAGGAGAGCAGAGCAGGGCTGTGGATAACAGAGGAACGTACGCTGACCACGGTGGTCAGGGCTCAGCAGCCCTGATTTTCGTGGTCAGTGCAGAGCGGGGGATACAGCAAGTTGCAGGTTCAGGCAAGTTTTTAACCTGCTAGCGAGGGGCAGATTACACAGCACAAGCACTGTGCTGTTTAATCTGCTTTAAGGGACCAGGATCTCTATTTTTATTTTTTTTGGTTATCAAACAATTTAAATCTTCTATCTGGAGAAGTGACTGAGCATGCCCAGAAGTGAAGCACTCGCCCCTTACACATTGAATGCTTCCTCCTCTGACCTCCACCAGATCCCTCTGCTGGGGATCCAGTATCTACAGGAAACAAGGAATACTTTTTGTATTTCGGAAAGACAGCAAAAAGGAGCAATCTGAGAATATTTTTTTTTTAAATATCAGAGCAATCTACTGAAAATATAAAGGGTGGAGCCAAAAGGGGTGGGGAGGAGGTAGAATCAACACAATGAATCAACAATGATTAAATCTGTAATATTTTATCTTTTCTTTTTTCTCTCTTTTTATTTAAACTGAAACTGAGTCCTTTGCAGCTCCTGACACTTATGTTGTATTTGGCAGGAGGACATTGAAAGCTTTTTTGAGGATACCCGGAAGAAGAGTACTTTCCAGGTTGGTGATCCCCTTAAGAGAACCAGTTGTAATTTAATGCAAGCTCCGGGCTTACCCTTGTAGTGTTGTCTAGTATGGAACTTGGAAGGGACCCCATGCCACTTTTTTTTTTTTTTTTTGCTCAGGGTCCCTCTCAAAATCTTTAGTAGACCCCATTCAGAACCTCAAACTGTTTTTCTTTTCTTGTTTTTCTTTAAGGTATGTGGTGTGGCATGGTTCAGGAGTGGGGTTCACTCCTCCTTTCCTGGCCACTACGGCTGCATGTCTAGAAAAGGGTCTGGTATAGATTTTGAAGATCCCCCATAGGAATTAACATAAAAGTGTGGTCCCCCCTCATAATCTTTAGCAGACCCTTAACCTTGAGGGAACCTCCCTTCAAAATCCTCACCCTCGCCCCTTCCTAGGATTACATTTTTTTCCCGGTTTTGATGGGACAAGGACGTCTTTCCCATATCGCTGGCACCATGAATGTTGTGGTCTGTGGTGGGGGGAACCTATCAAAATCTGGAAACTCCCTAGAATCAAGGGGCCCTAAGATATCTGATAGACCCCTTACCTGAGTACAGGATACATATTAGTCCATAAAAATAATCTGTGTCATGGACAACTCAATACTTACTGCTACTACTACTACTACTTAAAGGAGAAGTACAGCCTGAGCTCATTTGGCTGGGCTTCTCCTATGGGTCACAGGAGTGCAATTCGTTTGGCACTCCTGAGACCTGTTGTCAGCAGAGAGCGGTCTGAAGTTCTCTCTCTGCCGACGTCACGGATTTCAGTCCAGGCACCGCGTCATCACGACAATAAAGTCTGGATCCACCAGGTGCTTGGACTGATACCCATTTCAGCCTCTCAGCGAGCCGCTGAGAGCCTGAGATGGCCACTCCCAGCCCCTCCACAGCTCAACACTCCAGTGAGCACAGGAAGGGGCAGAGCGGAGAGCTGCTGATTGACAGGCAGCAGCTCTTCGCTCGGGGAGCTGTGAGAACTGAGCCATCAGTGAGGTTTGATCGCTCGGTTCTCAGTGCAGAGGCAGTAGGGGACAGATGCAGCATCAGACCAATGCTGCATCCACCTAGGTAAGTATGATTAGGGAAAAAACATACTTCTCTATTAATATTACAAGGTGTGTATAAAGGTGCAGCTGCTATCAGTAGGATGTATGAAAAACACCAAGAATAAGCAAATGTCTAGACAGCACTATAGCAAAAAGATATATACAATATTTAAAAATACATCACAACTAATAAATAATACTTCTTCTAAAAATCCATCTAAAGTATGCTGTGTCAATTCATCAAAGTATTGTGATAAACATTATACAACATATAATCAATAAATAAAGCATGCAATACATAATGAGAAAATTACAAAGATGTCCTCTGAAGACGCTGGGAGACAAAACGCGTAGGAAAGGGCTTGTGTGAACGTCACGTCACCACGTAATGCCAGGTCCGGGCTCACAGCTAGGAAGTGCAGCTGGAGCCAATTTGGTTAAAGAGATACCGCCTGTTCTTTAGTGTCGATTGCAACACAGGTATATGAAGGTGGTCTCAGCGGGGGCATCGATAGTTTCAAGAAACTAGTATGCCCTGTACAAACGATCGGACATTCTGACAAAAAAATCCCATGTTTTATTTCCGACTGATGTTGGCTCAAACTTGTCTTGCATACACACGGTCACACAAAGTTGGTTGGAAAATGCAAACGTCAAGAACGCAGTGATGTACAACACGTATGACGAGCCGAGAAAAATTAAGTTCAATGGCCAGTGCTGCTCTTCTGCTTTATTCCGAGCATGCGTGGCACTTTGTGCGTGGGAATTGTGTACACACAATAGGAATTTGCGCAAACAGATTTTGTTGTCGGAAAATTTGAGAACCAGATCTCAAATTTTGTGCGACGGAAATTCCGATGGAAACTGTCCGATGGAGCCTATACATGGTTGGAATTTCCGACAACAAGCTCCCATCGCACATTTTCCATCGGAAAGTCCGACCCTGTGTATGGGGCATAAGATAAGCATCTGAACGACCGCAACATACAGGGATATACAATGTAATACTGACATATAATCACACACATAGGTTGGACTTGATGGACTTGTGTCTTTTTTCAACCTCACCTACTATGTAACTATTGCCTCGTTTCCACTGAGCGGATCGGTTTGGTACAGTTTGGAAGGGTTAGAATGGTCCGGCCTATTCAGGTGAGCGTTTCCACTGCAAGTCGGACCACCAGGGGCCATACAGGGTTTAGAAAAAATGCCTAGCGTGGCATCACACTGATTAGCAGACATTTTTCTATCCGCCAATCAGTGGAATGTATCGTAGCTCCGCCCTAACCGTACCGGACCATTTTCTATGGCCCCACATCTGAAGCAGGACCCTGAATGGTGCGGTATGGTTCGGTTGCATTTTCCAGAGTACTTGTATTCTTGTATTGTATACTTTAGTATTTTACTAAAATACATGAATTACTTTGGAGAAAGAATGAGCCATTTTTGGCCCTACTAAAAACACAAAGGTGTGCATTACGTGCATTTTTTAGGGGCTCCCTTGCCCTCCTGAGGCTGAAAGCTTGTGATCCTAACCCAAAGAAGCTCTTCTATGGCACATTACACTTAAAAAAAATGTGCAAAAAACTTCAAAATGACCAACATACACTACTCAAGTGTGAATGGAGGCTCAATCCAATAACGTTGTTGAGGGATTTCGATCCATTATTACGATGAGCCCCCCCAATGACCCACAGACCTGATGACGACTGCTATGACTAACCTCTCCCACCAATACTCCTGTTGGAAAAGGGGCTGCTGTCATTGATCATACAGTATATGGTCAATGCTTCCGTGGAATCTCCACTGCTTTGTTTACAATGTGAAAGAGGCCGGAGGGCAAGAAGCCGTCATTTAGTGGGTTTAGTGATATTGCCACTAAATGAATGAGCTCTGGGTGCAGCTGCTGGAGGTTTGTCTAGGCCAGAGATGGCGAACCTTGGCCCCCCCCAGGTGTTTTGGAACTACATTCCCCATGATGCTCATGCACTCTGCAGTGTAATGGAGCATCATGGGAAATGTAGTGCAAAAACGCCTGGAGTGCCAAGGTTTGCCATCACTGGTCTAGGCTAATCCAGATGTATACTTTATATGTCATGTGTCATAGTGATCAGTGGCTTTGTTAATAAAGTCAACCCTAATGCCGCGTACACACGACCGGACTTAATCGGCCGAACTGGTCCGACTCAACAAATCCGTCGTACAATTTGACCGTGTGTGGGCTTCATCGGGACCTTCAGCGGACCTTTTCTGATGAAAATCAGACGGACTTTAGATTTAGAACATTTTTTAAATCTTTCTGATGGACTCGAGTCCGGTCGAAAAATCCGTTTGTCTGTATGCTAGCCCGATGGACGAAAACCAACGCTAGGGCAGCTATTGACTACTGGCTATGAACTTCCTTTAATCTAATCCGGTCGTACGTCATCACGGTCGAATCCGTCAGACTTTGGTGTGATTGTGTGTAGACAAGTCCGATTCGACGGAAGTCCGTCGAAACTCCGACGAAAAGTACGGTCATGTGTACACGGCATAAGGCTCCGTTCACACAGGCTGCCGATCAGGTCCGTCTATCAGTTTTTCAGGACCATTCATTCACTCCTATGGAGCAGCAGATGTCAGCGGTGACATCCCTAAAAAACACCAAAATTACTTTATTTTAAACTTCCCAATTGACTTTAGAATTTTGCCAAAATGCTGCAATTTTTTGCTAAAAGTTCAGTGAATGTTCTCAATGTTGCTGATCTCTATTGCTCTTAGAATGGTCTCTTAGTATTACATGATGAGGAATGCCATCACCTATGTTTAATAGATCCATCAAATGCTGTTTTTGTCTTTCAGAGATACTTCTATTGGACAACTATCTTAGTTATTTTCAATATTATGATCCTTATCACGGGACTGGGAGTAAATGAAGTAAACAAACAACATGGAAAAATCTCCACAACTATCCCGGAAAATCACACCACCATGGCAACTTCATGGAATATTACGACCAAAACGACTACGTCTCTTTCTTTATATACAACGCAAAATGCCACAAGGCCAAGTAATTATACTACAGAATATACAACACCTAGTGCAACAACGACAAAAGGTTACACTACTGATTATGTCACAAACACTACTACAGCATTAACAACTAACACAACTACTCTTCTAACCACAACAAGCTCAGGAATCTCTACTACTGTCTATCCAGAAGACACCACCAATACAACACTGAGGAGCAGCATAAATGAAAGTACCACCTCCCCTTCAGTACATACAACACCAACAACTTATACTTCAGAGTATACAACATATAATGTCACAACCACAAGAGGCTATAGTGATAATGTCACAAACACTAGCACAACATCAACCACTAACACAACTACTCTTCCAGCCATGACCACAACAAGCCCAAGAATCTCTACTGACTATCCAGGAGACACCACCAATACAACATCGGGGAGCAGCATGAATGAAAGTACCACCGCTCCTTATGTAGATACAACCCCAAATAATTATACAACAAAGTATACAACAAATAATGTCACAAACATTACCACAGCACTAATGGCTAACACAACTACTCTTCCAACCATGACCACAACAAGCCCAAGAACCTCTACTGATGTTCCAGGAGACACCACCAATACAACATCGGGGGGCAGCATGAATGAAAGTACCACCTCTCCTTCTGTAGATACAACCCAAAATAATTATACAACAAAGTATACAACATATAATGTCACAAACATTACCACAGCACTAATGGCTAACACAACTACTCTTCCAACTATGACCACAACAAGTCCAGGAATCTCTTCTGACTATGCAGGAGACACAACCAATACAACATATAATGTCACAACCACAAGAGGCTATAGTGATAATGTCACAAACATTATCACAACATCAACCACTAACACAACTACTCTTCCAGCCATGACCACAACAAGCCCAAGAATCTCTACTGACTATCCAGGAGACACCACCAATACAACATTGGGGAGTAGCATGAATGAAAGTACCACCGCTCCTTCTGTAGATACAAACCCAAATAATTTTACAACAAAGTATACAACATATAATGTCACAAACATTACCACAGCACTAATGGCTAACACAACTACTCTTCCAACCATGACCACAACAAGCCCAAGAACCTCTACTGATGTTCCAGGAGACACCACCAATACAACATCGGGGGGCAGCATGAATGAAAGTACCACCTCTCCTTCTGTAGATACAACCCCAAATAATTATACAACAAAGCATACAACATATAATGTCACAAACATTACCACAGCACTAATGGCTAACACAACTACTCTTCCAACTATGACCACAACAAGTCCAGAAATCTCTACTGACTATGCAGGAGACACAACCAATACAACCTATAATGTCACAACCACAGGAGGCTATAGTGATAATGTCACAAACATTATCACAACATCAACCACTAACACAACTACTCTTCCAGCCATGACCACAACAAGCCCAAGAATCTCTACTGACTATCCAGGAGACACCACCAATACAACATTGGGGAGTAGCATGAATGAAAGTACCACCGCTCCTTCTGTAGATACAAACCCAAATAATTTTACAACAAAGTATACAACATATAATGTCACAAACATTACCACAGCACTAATGGCTAACACAACTACTCTTCCAACCATGACCACAACAAGCCCAACAATCTCTACTGATGTTCCAGAAGACACCACCAATACAACATCAGGGAGCAGCATGAATGAAAGTACCACCTCTCCTTCTGTAGATACAACCCCAAATAATTATACAACAAAGTATACAACATATAATGTCACAAACATTACCACAGCACTGATGGCTAACACAACTACTCTTCCAACCATGACCACAACAAGTCCAGGAATCTCTACTGACTATGCAGGAGACACAAACAATACAACATATAATGTCACAACCACAGGGGGCTATAGTAATAATGTCACAAACATTAGCACAACACCAACCACTAGCATAACTACTCTTCCAGCCATGACCACAACAAGCCCAGGAATCTCTACTGACTATCCAGGAGACACCACCAATGCAACATTGGGGAGCAGCATACATGAAAATACCACCTCTCCTTCTGTTGATATAACCCCAAATAATTATACAACAGAGTATACAACATATAATGTTACAAACGTTACCACAGCACTAATGGCTAACACAACTACTCTTCCAACCATGACCACAACAGGTCCAGGAATCTCTACTGACTATCCAAAAGACACCACCAATACAACATTGGGGAGCAGCATGAATGAAAGTACCACCTCTCCTGAATATACACCAAAGAATTATACTACAGAATATACAACATTTAATGTCACAACCACAGGAGGCTACACTAATGATAATATCACAAGCATTACCACAGCACTAATAGCTAACATAACTACTTTTCTAACGACAACAAGTAAAGGAATCTCTACTGACTATCCAAAAGACACCACCAATGCAACATTGGGGAGCAGCATAAATGAAAGTACCACCTCTCCTTCATTAGATACAACACCAAATAATTATACTACAGAGTATACAACATATAATGGCACAACCACAGGAGGCTACAGTAGTAATAATGTCACAAATATTGCCACAGCACTAACAACTAACACAACGCTTCCAACCATGATCACAACAAGCCCGGGAATCTCTCCTAACCATCCAGAATATACAACCAATAAAACACTGGGGGGCAACATAAATGAAATTACCACCTCTCCTTCTGAAGATACAACACCCCATAATTATACAACATTATATACAACATATAATGTCACAACCACAGGAGGCTACACTAATGGTAATGTGACAAGCATTACCACAACACTAATAGCTAACACCACTACTCTTCTAACCACAACCACAACAAGCCCGGGAATCTCTACTGACTATCCAAAAAACACCACCAATGCAACATTGGGGAGCAGCATACATGAAAGTACCATCTCTCCTTCTTCAGATACACCAAATAATTATACTACAGCGTATACAACATATAATATCACAACCACAGGAGGCTACACTAGTGATAATGTCACAAAGATTATCACGGCACTAACCACTAACACAGCTACTCTTCTAAACAGAACCACAAGTCCAGGAATCTCTACAGACCATCAAGAAGATACAACCAATACAACACTGGGGGGCCACATAAATGAAAGTAGCACCTCTCCTTCTGAAGATACAACACCACATAATTATACAACAGAATATACAAGATATAATGTCACAACCACAGGAGGCTCCACTAATGATAATGTGACAAGCATTACCACAACACTAATAGCTAACACCACTACTCTTCTAAACACAACCACCACAACAAGCCCGGGAATCTCTACAGATTATCCACAAGACACCACCAATGCAACTTTGGGTAACAGCATAAATGAAAGTACCACCTCTCCTTCTGTAGCTACAACACCACATAATAATAATACAGAGTATACAACATATAATATCACAACCACAGGAGGCTACACTAGTGATAATGTCACACACATTATCACGGCACTAACCACTAACACAGCTACTCTTCTGACCACAACCACAAGTCCAGGAATCTCTACAGACTATCCAAAAGATACTACCAGTGCAACATTAGGGAACAACATAAATGTAAGTACTACCTCTCCTTCTGTACATACAGCACAGAATGGCACAATGCCAAGCAATTATATTACAGACTATACTACAGATAATGCCACAACAACAAGAGGCTTTGCTAGCGATAAAGTCACAAACATTATCACAACACTAACAACTAACACAACTACTCTTCCAACTATGACTGCAGCAAGCCCAGGACTCTCTACAGACTATCCAAAAGACACTACCAGTACAACATTAGGGAACAACATAAATGGAAGTGCCGCCTCTCCTTCTGTACATACAACACAGAATGGCACAATGATAAGCAATTTTATTACAGGGTACACAACATATAATTCCACAACAACAAGAGGCTACATAAGTGATAATGTTACAAACATTATCACAACACTAACAAATACTCTTCTAAACACAACCACAAAACATCCAGTAATCTCCACTGACTATCCAGAAGACACCGCCAATACAACATTGGGGAGCAGCATAAATGAAAGTAGCACCTCCCCAGTACATACAATGCCAAGAACTTATACTACAAAGTATACAACATATAATGTCACAACCACAGGAGGCTACACCAGAAATAATAGAACAACACCAACCACTCACATAACTACTCTTCCAACCATGACCACAACAAGCCCGGGAATCTCTACTGACTACCCTGAAGACACCACCAATACTACATTGGGGAATAACATAAATGAAAGTTCTACCTCCACATCTGTCCATACAACATAGAACGCCACAATGCCAAGCAATTATACCACAGAGTATACAACATAGAACGCCACAATGCCAAGCAATTATACTACAGAGTATACAACATAGAACGCCACAATGCCAAGCAATTATACTACAGAGTATACAACACATAATGCCACAACAGCAAGAGGATATACTAGCGATAAAATCACAAACATTATCACAACACTAACAACTAACATAACTACTTTTTAAACACAAACACCAGCTCAGGAATCTATACTGACTATCCAAAAGACACAACCAGTGCAACATTTGGGAACAACATAGATACATTTTCATCTCCCCTTCTGTACAATCAACACAGAATACCACAAGACTAAATAATTATACTCCGGAGTATTCAACATATAATGGCACAATGACAGGAGGCTCCACTAGTGATAAAGTCACAAACACTATCACAGCAGTAACATCTAACACAAATCATCCAAACACAACCACAACACGTCTAGGAATCTCTACCGACTATTCAAAAGACACCACCATTACAACATTGGGGAGCAGCATGAATGAGAGCACCATCTCTCCTTTGATACATACAACACAGAATGCTGCAACACCAAGAAATTATATTACAGACTATACTACACATAATGCCAGAACAACAAGAGGCTACATTAGCTGTGACGGAACCGCTTGGGCGCCCTGATTAGGTCCTTCCGCCAATAACAGTGCCTCCTGCCCTCCAAACCGTTCCAGCAGACTGAAAGCTAATACCAGCCATGTTACCTCAAGCATTGTACACAAACAAGATGTGAGGTAAAATCCAAAGAAATTTGTGTTTATTGATACTCAGACACATACTTTATACCCCACAGGAGGATATTCCCCTCCTGATCATATTACCCTAACAATACAAACTGTACACAGCAATATAATAACCATAGCTAAAAAACAACCATAGAGAGAAGGATATCACCGCTCCAGGCAGGTCAGATTGAAGTGAACCTCTCCTCTAGTTTGGAAGCCACAGGTGCTGGCAATGCATAAAGCAATGAAATTTGAGAAAGATTCCGGACAGCCACACTCCAAAAAAATTGTCTTTATTCGTCAAAAGGAATGAAAAAATACAGCAAAACGGACAGAAAACTGACACGTTTCACGCTATCAAACAGTGCTTAATCATAGCTATGATCAAGTACTGTTTAATAACCTGAAACACGTTCGTTTTCTGTCCGTTCTGCTGTGGCATGTATTTTTTGATTCCTTTTGACGAATAAAGGCTATTTTTTGGAGTGCGGCTGTCCAGAATTTCTCAAATTTCATAAACAACAACCATAGCTATAAACAGTAAGTTAATTAAACAACTGGGCACCCAGACAATGTTGTGATTAATCAGAGATCTCACTCCAGGTCAGACTGCCCGGGCCCCAAGGTCACAACAACGTACATTACACATGACATTACACATTACATAACATCACACAATAGTTTGCTAGCAGACAGACAGAAACAATAGTTATCTAGCACAATTAACAATGGGTGAAAGACACTAATGCCGCGTACACACGGTCGGAATTTCTGATGGAAACGGTCCGATGGGAGCTTTTCATCGAATTTTCCGACTGTGTGTATGCCCAATGGTCTTTTTTTGTCGGCATTTCCTACAGACTTTGGATTGAGAGCCCGTTCGTATTTTTCGATCGTGTGTTTGCAATTCCGACGCGCAAAATTCCGACGCATGCTCGGAAACAATTCGACGCATGCTCGGAAGCATTAAACTTCCCTTTTATAGTGCCGTCGAACGTGTTGTGTGTCGTGGTGTTGTTGACCATCGGAATTTGGTGTGACCGTGTGTAGGCAAGACAGTTTGAGGGAAATTCCGTCGGAATTCTGACGGGAAAACCAGCAGAGCTTTTTCCGTTGAAAATTCCGACCGTGTGTGCATGGCACACCATGGGAGAGACCTACTTACAATAAACAAATTATAGCTGGAGACCCCAGACAGGTGGCTTCAGCTGATGATATTAACGTCTGCTATGGGTCTCACAGTGTGAAGCAGTCATTGTTGGTAATAGGGCATCTAGGCCCTAAACATGGATCCTGGGCCTAGATTTCTAGAGTCTGTGTGTATTGGTGAGACATGAACTTGAATCAGAAACAAGACCACTCCAAGGGTCTCACAGTCAACAGTGTTCCCTTAAAAGCCAGGGCCCATAATCAGTAGGCAAGAGGCTAGCCTGCAGTCTTCTCCAAAAGCCTCTGTCCCAGTTTGGTCTGTCACACTAGCGATAAAGACACAAACATTATCACACCACTAACATCTAACACAACTCATCCCAACAGAACCACAACAAGCCCAGGAACTTCCAGTGACTATCCAAAAGACACCACCAATGTGACATTAGAAAGCAACATACACAAAAGTATCACTTCTCTTCTAGTACATACAATACAGAATGCCACAATTAAACTACAGAATATAGAACACATAATGCCACAATGACAGAAGGCTACACTAGTAATAATGTCACAAACATTATCACAACACTAACATCTAACACAACTTACTCTTCTAAACACAACCACAACAAGCCCAGGAATCTCTACTGACTGCCCAGAAGACACTCCCAATGCAACATTAGAGAAACAACATAGATACACGTATCACCTCCCCTCCTGTACAGTATATACAACACAGGAACATATCAACCCTAATTTTAAGAAATACATCGCCACAACCTCAACGATACCATCTAGGAATTGTTGTTATCTGATTCTGAAAAACAGGACTGACAGTTCCCAAGGTCATCAAGTTAAGTCTTAAATAAATGATTACACCAACCACAAAGGATACATCCCTCCATTCAGAGGATGCTGCAGAAAGCATTTAAACCTTCCTGCCAGCCACAAGCTCAGTTCCAGGATATGTAACTCTCAATACTGCAAACAAATTCTGCTACACCTACACCAGTCTTCAAAAGAAGACCCCCACCTTGCCTAATTCTGAAACTCCACTCTCAGTTCCTGCACATGTCTCCATCGTCACAGAAATAACTAATACTCTGTATTACAGTGGAAATACTGTATCTTCAGATGTAGGACTTACGACTTTATAGGGCATTGACAGTAATGCTGCAATTATACCTTCATCTCCAGGCCATGAAACTCCCATAACTAGTTCTGAAATATCCTCACTCATTCTATGAAGAACATCTTTGTACATTGAAGACACCACTACAAATCTAGGCCCAACTATTCTCAACTCTCTCGGCCATCAGTTCTCATACAAACAGTTTCAGCTACCACTGTTGGGGAAATTTCGCCAATGCTGAAAATACAGCTGAAATGTAGAGCTCACTGTGCTTTTTATTCAGGACTTGAAGACTAATCTTCCAACTACTACACCTACTTCTGGGCTTATGGGACACTTGGGCCTGAAGATGTCACCTCTGATACCCAGACTGGAACTCTTGAACCTAAAGATGTTACCTCAGGTCTGAAGACTGGAACACTTGGTCCTGAAGATGTTACCTCTCCTCCCTTAACTAGAACTTTTCACCCCAAAGATGTCACCTCTGATCCCCAGACCGGAACTAGTCTTTACCCTATTGATGTGACTTCAGGTCTCCAGACTGGAACACCTGGTTTTGAAGATGTTACCTCTAATGCCCTGACTAGAACCCTTAGACCTAAAGATGTCACCTCTGGTCTCCAGCCTGGAACACTTTGTTCTAAGAGTTCACCTCTGATCCCCAGACTAGAACTAATCTTGAACCTATTGATGTGATGTCAGGTCTCCAGACTGGAAAATGTGACCCTGAAGATGTCACTGTTCATTTCCAGACTGAAACTCTTCACCCTGATGATATCATGTCATGTCTGAACCCCAAGAAACATTCAATTACACCAAAACAATCACTTGTCTCCAGCCTGGAACACTTTGTGCTAAGATTTCACCTCTGATCCACAGACTAGAACTAATCTTGAACCTATTGATGTGATGTCAGGTCTCCAGACTGGAAAATGTGACCCTGAAGATGTCACAGTTCATTTCCAGACTGAAACTCTTCACCCTGATGATATCATGTCATGTCTGAACCCCAAGAAACATTCAATTACACCAAAACAATCACTTGTTCTAACTGACTCAAATCCACGATGCAACAACACCACATCATAAAAGACTAATTAAACTAAAGCAGATGAACTTCTGAATCAGAAGATGCAAAACAGCTCTTACAATATTGTATTGAACTGTGTAGATAATTTCTTAGAAACATTATATAAGAAATTGTACAATAAAATGAGCTTTATAAGCTTTACTAATGGTGGGACTTACTTGATTATCAGTACGTCTAAGTCAGTCCACTACTATAATGTCTTAAAGAATACAATTTTGAACACAGTAGTATTTTCAAAATTATGCTAACTAATCTAAAATGTACATTTATATTGAAATAAAAGTAAATTATTAAACTTTCGACTTTCTATTCTAAAATTAATAACTAAAAGCTGTGTATATTTTTCAGAAAAACAGAAGTCTGTGTTGCATGTAGATACAAATATGTTTGAAGAACCACTGCCCTCTCTGTGCACTACTCCAGTCCATGAGAGTTCCCCAGCCGAGACCCAAAAAGAGACAAACAAACCCTTACCTACTCACCCAAAATGTATTGTTATTGCTTTTGTGTCCACAGTGGAGGTAATAACCCATACTTTCTGTTTTTGGTAACCACTGTGACCAGGAACCCGTGCATCTCCTCCTTCTTCAGCTTGATGGCGGCGCGGCTTCCCCTGCGTCTCCTCCCTCCTCCTCCTCGGTGGCCAATAGGATTGCTTCTCTTCTTGGCCAATCGGTTTCAGGACCTGCTTCCTGAGCTGGGATTGGCCGGGAGGAGAATCAGGAAGACAATAGCGAATATTAATTCGCTATTGTCCAACCAATGGGTGGGCAGGCCCACCCTTTTTTTTAACCCAATTAGAGCCTCAGGCTCTAATCATGTGCCTTCAGGTCTGGTATGGATTTTAAGGGGAACACTGCGCCAAAATAAAAAAAAATTGGGTAGGGGTCCTCCCCAAAATCCATACCAGACCCTTATCTGAGCACGCAACCTGGCAGGCCACAGAAAAAGAGGGGGAAATGAGAGAGCGCCCCCGCCCAAATCGTACCAGGCCACATGCCCTCAACATGGGGGGGATGTTTTGGAGGTGCCCCCACAGCACCTTGTCCCCATGTTGATGGGGACAAGGGCCTCATCCCCACAACCCTTGCCCGTTGGTTGTGGGGGTCTGCAGGTGGGGGGCTTATCGGAATCTGGAAGCCCCCTTTAACAAGAGGACCCCCAGATTCTGCCCCGTTATGTGAATTGGTATCGGGCACATTGTACCCCTACCATTTCACAAAAGAAAGTGTCAACATTTTTAAAAATGACAGGAGACACTTTGGGACAAGTCCTTTATTAAAAAAAAAAAAAAATGTCCCGAATGTAATAGATTAGTTAAACTTATAGGTTAAATAGTTTTTCATTTTTTCGGATTTTTATATTTTCGGATTTTCGTTCTGACAATTTGTTTTCGTACGCGTTCATTCAGATGCTTTCGAATAAACGAATATGCAGAATTTCGCCTGAAAACAAATTTGTAACAAAACAAATTGCACATGTCTACTGCTGACTTCCATCATCCAATCATGTGGAAGCAAAAATGCTGTTTTTTTATTTTCTTTGCATGTGATCAGGTATTCTTTGCAAAGTGAAAATTTACCACATTCACTAAGTTTGAGGGAAAATTCCATTGCAAAGTGCAACTTCATTTGCTAAATTAACTAATCTAATTAATTAATTAATCTATTTGCCTCTGGTAAATCAACTGCATTGTATCTATTTGTATATAATATCCGTCAGGTTTTTACTGTTATATAGGTTTCCATTGGAGCGATTTCCTCTCATTTCTGGCTGTCCAATATAAGGAAGTTCTCCAATTTAATTAATTTGTGCTGCACAAAGGGGAAGATTTGCCTTATAATGTTAAACAAAAACTCTCACTATATCTAGGCAAAAAAAAGAGACATTCAAACATCTTTGCAATATTTGCAGGGGTCTTGGTCCTCCTCCCACAGTAGAGTTTTGGTTTAAAAAAATGTAATAAAAAAAAAATATGGGCTGCTCAGTCTAAAATTCCCAAGCTATTTTTTGTCCCAGTCCGGGACTTTTATCATATTATATTGTAATATAATAATAACAACAACAACAACAGAGACCCACATCTTAGTGCATCTTACAGGAAGTCCCCGAGTTACGAACACAATAGGGACTGTAGGTTTGTTCGTAAGTCGCAACACTGCATTTGTAAGTGTAACTTCCGGTCGCAACACTGCATTCGTAAGTGTAACGTCCGGCTGTGCATGGATGTGGGATGTTCCGGGTGCTTGTTATGTTATCTGGGGCTCTTCTGGCCATGTAGTACTGCAGTACGGGATGTGTCCGGAGGTATCCATGACCAGCGTGGAGCACAAGTGGCCGGCATTTGAGGCCGTTCGTAACTCGGGTGTTTGTAACTCGGGGACTGCCTGCATTCTGATCGCACATTAAAAATGTAAGAGGCAAATAGGACTTTATAGATAAATAAATGCAAGGAGTACAGCATCTTATATACAATTTTTATTAATTATGAAAATAATGAATACATATATAAAATATACACAATACATATGCCAGGAACTATGGCAGAAAAGGTATGATCAGGACCGTTTTTAAAAGGCAGAGCAAAAGGGGCAGTTGCCCTGGGCCCCATCATTGTAGTGGGGCCCAAAGAAGCTGCCTCATACTTGCCAACTATCCCAGTTTAAATTCCCTTATCCCTTGAAGTTTTAGTCCCGTGCTGTGTCCCGATATCTCAGTGTAAACTTCTGCTGCTGCTGCAGCCCAGCTTTATGTAAATAGTCATGGACTGCGGCATTGATATGTAAATAGAGGTGGCATCCATATGTATATCATGTCCCCCTGAGGTCACAGCCCCCATCACTTCTGCTGAATGCTGCCCACTGGGGAGGTAAAGGAGCATGCTTGAAAGTCCTGCCTACAACTGTGGTCATTAGGCCTAACATCAGCCTGTTCTGCAAAAGTAAGCAAATTGGAGGTGGAACCCTTCTTCAAAATAACATGGTGCCACAGCACCCTGAATTTTGTTGCATGTGAATATGCAGGCATGCAGTAAATAGATGATGTGTTGTAACCTTTAACAACCAATCGGTGAGCAGTAATGCTGTGCACTAACCTCTTGCAACCAATACGTGAGCAGTAATAATGTGCAAGAACCTCTAACAACCAATTAGTGAGTGGTATAGATGTTCAGTAACCTCTAGCAAGCAGTGAACAGTATTGATGTACAGTAATCTTTAGCAACCAATCAACAAGCAGAAGTCATGTGCTGTAACCTCTAGAAAATAACAGACATAATGTGTGCTGTAACCTCCAGCAACCAATCAGTGAGTGGTAATGATACACTGTAACCTCTTGCAACCAATCAGTGAGCAGTAATAATGTGCAAGAACCTCTAACAACCAATTAGTGAGTGGTATAGATGTTCAGTAACCTCTAGCAACCAGTGAACAGTATTGATGTACAGTAATCTCTAGCAACCAATCAACAAGCACAAGTCATTTGCTGTAACCTCTAGAAAATAACAGCCATAATGTGTGCTGTAACCTCCAGCAGCCAATCAGTGAGTGGTAATGATACACTGTAACCTCTGGCAACCAATCGCAATCACTGCCTGATCTGATTCAGTAAACGGATTTTGAGTCTAGCTGCTATTTATTGTGTGTCTCAAAGCATGTGGAGAGCAAAATTGCGTGAAAGAGGGGGCCCAAGAAAATGTTTGTCCAGGGTCCAATCAATATTAAAGACGGCCCTGGGTATGATTCCTAAAGAGATGTACAGTAAGAGAGTAGAGGTTCATATTGTCAGTCTGCGATTGCTTCTCTGCAGTAATTAAATATGACCAGGGATGTTGTGGGGAATGTATAAAATTGCTGGCTCGTCTTTCCTTCCTTGAAGTTTATTGAATTGTTGTTTTTATTTGCCTACAGCTTTCATGACCTAGTTTTCCCCTGTGGAAATGATGCCGGTCCTCTTCCTGGTGTTGAACATCCGGAAATGTGGCGGTTAATAGATTCAGGCGTTTAGGCTCAGATCCAATGATAAAAAGCATGTGCATAGTGTACACTTCATGTAACATGCTTTGTGAATGGAGGAGAGTCTGTTGAATGACAGAATTCTCTCTCCAATTCACAGATCATGCTCTTTTCAATATATGAGAGGGGAGGAGGAGTGGGGTGGACCCCGTCAGGAGCAGTGATGTAAGAAACGCGATTAAAGTAAACGGCGTTACGTAACGCCGTTACTTTAGAGGGTAACGAGTAATCTAACTGATTACTCTTTCCCTCGCGGTAATGCCGTTCCCATTACTGGGGCGGCGTTACCGCAATTACTCGCCGCGATCCGCGGAGCCGTCCGCGGCCTTAGGAAAGGCCGCGGCTTCAGCCTAGCTCCGGAGCGGCGGCCATCTTGGTGCACCAAGATGGCCGCGGCTCCGGCCTAGCTCCGGAGCGGCGGCCAACTTGGTGCACCCGTCGGCCGTTTACAATGTGATTGCTCCGTCAAATGACGGAGTGATCACTTGTAAACAAACCAGCGTCAAGATGACGCCGGTTCCTCTCTCCCCTCTGTGTACAGATCTGTACAGTGGAGGGGAGAGATCGGATGCCAGCAGTGCCCAGCACATACCCTGCCAATACTCTGCAATACCAGCCAATACCCTGACAATACCCTGCAATACCCAGGTAATACTCTGCAATACTCTGCAACACTCTGCAACACTCTGCCAACACTCTGCAACACTCTGCAACACTCTGCCAATACTCTGCAACACTCTGCCAATACTCTGCAACACTCTGCCAATACTCTGCAACACTCTGCCAATACTCTGCAACACTCTGCCAATACTCTGCAACACTCTGCCAATACTCTGCAACACTCTGCCAATACTCTGCAACACTCTGCCAATACTCTGCAACACCCTGCCAATACTCTGCAACACCCTGCCATACCCAGCCATACTCTGCCATACTCTGCAATACCCCGTAATACCCATCCATACTCTGCCATACCCAGCCATACTCTGCAATACCCCGTAATACCTAGCCATACTCTGCAATACTCTGCCATACCCAGCCATACTCTGCAACACCCTGCCATACCTAGCCATACTCTGCAATACCCCGTAATACCCAGCCATACTCTGCAATACTCTGTAATACCCAGCCATACTCTGCAATACCCCGTAATACCCAGCCATACTCTGCAATACTCTGTAATACCCAGCCATACTCTGCAATACTCTGTAATACCCAGCCATACTCTGCAATACTCTGTAATACCCAGCCATACTCTGCAATACTCTGCAATACTCGGTAATACCCAGCCATACTCTGCAATACTCAGTAATACCCAGCCATACTCTGCAATACTCGGTAATACCCATCCAATACTCTGCAACACCCTGCCAATACTCTGCAACATCCTGCCAATACTCTGCAACACCCTGCCAATACTCTGCAACACCCTGCCAATACTCTGCCATACCCAGCCATATTCTGCCATACTCTGCAATACTCGGTAGTACCCAGCCATACTCGGCGATACCCAGCCGTACCCAGCCATGCTCAGCCGTACCCAGCCATACTCAGCCAATATTACAGTTGAGGAGATGACGTGGATATTACAGTGGGGGAGATTGTGGATATTACAGTTGGGGAGATTGTGGATATTACAGTGGGTGAGATTATGGATATTACAGTGGGGGCTTTATGGTGGTGGAATTTTCACAGGTTTTTGCAAATTCAATTATTATTTGCTGATCCGAAAAATGATCCAATCCGTGACTGTGATCCAAGCAACGATTCGATCCGTGAGTTTGGGGGGGACAGATGTACAGAGGGGGAACAGATATATGTGTGTGGGGGGGGAACAGACGTGTAGTGGGGTACAGAGGGGGAACAGATATACGTGTGTGGGGGGGACAGATGTGTAGTTGGGTACAGAGGGGGAACAGATATACGTGTGTGGGGGGGACAGATGTGTAGTTGGGTACAGAGGGGGAACAGATATACGTGTGTGGGGGGGACAGATGTGTAGTTGGGTACAGAAGGGGAACAGATATATGTGTTGGGGGGAACAGACGTGCAGGGGGGTGCAGAGGGGAAATAGACGTGCAGGGGGGAACGCGCCCCTTGCTTACAGTAATACTAGACCCGCCCCTAAGAATATAAAAAAAAAAAATCACAGTTACTTTTCTGAGTAACTAATTACTTTTCCAATGTAGTAACTGAGTTACTAACGCAATTACTTTTTTGGGAGAAGTAATTTGTAATGTAACTAATTACTTTTTTAAAGTAAGATGACCAACACTGGTCAGGAGCTTCTGCTATTGAGTTCACCCTGGAGATCCAACTGCTAAAAGCGCCAGAAGGGGGACCGGGCACCACGTGCAGAAGATTTCCAGGGGTCCAGCAGACTGCAAAACATGTGGCATCCTTCTTTACAGGTAAGTTAGGTCATTAAAGTTGTAGCTTTTAGCTAAACTGCAGCTTTAAAGTCAGAAGGTGTAAATATATCGCTCCAGGGAATAGTTGACGGGCAATAGATAATGGAGCACCAAAGGAATGCATGAAAAGATGATCAAATATGGTGACACTGATTTAGAGTTGGAGTCCAATAGACATGTGCACAACAGAAAAAATTGTTTATTTTCGTTTCATTTCTGTTCGTTTACGTTGATTCGTACCGATTCGTAATTTCGTAAGTCGTCGGTGTTCGTATTCGTAACGATTCGTATTTTCGTAAGAGTTATTTTTTCGTTGGTTCGTTTTTCCGTTAGTTTAATTTTCGTTTATTCGAAATTCGGACACATTCGTATTTTCGTAGATTTAGTTACATTCGTACTTTCGTAAGATTGATTTATTCGTACTTTCGTAACATTGTTTTCGTAGATTCGTAATCGGAGCATAATTCATAATGTTATGTAATGTGTATGCTATTATTACATTGTAAGAGACACGGAAAATTACGAATCGAAAAAAAAAAAAAAAGTTACGAATTTATAAATTTTTTCGTTCAATCCATTAGAAGCACGTTAAGCAGCGCCATTGTAAGAGACACGGAAAATTCCGAAAAAAAAAAAAAAAAAGTTACGAATGTACGAATTTTTTCGTTCAATCGATTCGAAGCATGTTAAGCAACGCCATTGTAAGAGACACGGAAAATTACGAATCGAAAAAAAAAAAGTTACGAATGTACGAATTTTTTCGTTCAATCCATTCGAAGCACGTTAAGCAGCGCCATTGTAAGAGACACGGAAAATTACGAATCGAAAAAAAAAAAAAAAAAGTTACGAATGTACGAATTTTTTCGTTCAATCCATTCGAAGCACGTTAAGCCAAAAGCTTAACCAGCCAGCCAAAAGCAGCGCCATTGTAAGAGACACGGAAAATTCCGAATGGAAAAAAAAAAAAGTTACAAATGTACGAATTTTTTCGTTCAATCGATTCGAAGCATGTTAAGCAGCGCCATTGTAAGAGACACGGAAAATTACGAATCGAAAAAAAAAAAGTTACGAATGTACGAATTTTTTCGTTCAATCCTTTCGAAGCACGTTAAGCAGCGCCATTGTAAGAGACACGGAAAATTACGAATCGAAAAAAAAAAAAAAAAAGTTACGAATGTACGAATTTTTTCGTTCAATCCATTTGAAGCACTTTAAGCAGCGCCATTGTAAGGGACACGGAAAATTACCAATTCAACAAAAAAAAAAAAAAGTTACGAATGTACAAATTTTTTCGTTCATTTTGATTTTCGTTGTTCCTGTTTTCGTTTTTTCGGATTTTCTTCTTTCGTAGTTCCGTCGTTTCTAATTTGGTTATTTCGGATTTTCGTTGTTTTTCACATTCGTTCGATTCGATAATTCGTTAAATTTTTTAGCGAATCATTCGTTCATTCGTACGATAACGAATGAACGAATATAACGAATTTTAGCGGAAAACGAAAAAAAAAAAAAAAAACGAATTGCACATGTCTAGAGTCCAATGTCTTTCAGAGGTAACACAAATCCCCTTTGCTTAGGGCTCTCAACTGACTGTTCTATGTCCAATATTATTGTTGAAGTCAGTGCTGTTTTCAAAGACAGTTACATGGAATGATATGATTGGCTGGGCAGGAAAAATAGGGGCATAAGTAATGGAGTCATTATTTTTTGCTGTAACTTAGCAGTCTTCCTAGCTGACTCTGGATATCTGGCACTGGATGCAACTTTAACATTAGATGGCATGCAGCTTCTCCAAAGCCCTGAAGAAGCGAGATTTGAGTAACCCCCAAAACGCATTGGCCTTAAACTCTAATGCCTCCCGCACACACGATAGGATTTTCCGACGGAAAATGTTCTATGGGAGCTTGTTGTTGGAAATTTCCGACCGTGGGTAGGCTCCATCGGACATTTTCCATCAGAATTTTCGACACACAAGATTTGAGATCTGGATCTCAAATTTTCCGACAGCAAAATCCGTTGTCGTAAATTCCGATCGTGTGTACACAATTCCGACACACAAAGTTCCACGCATGCTCGGAATCAAGCAGAAGAGCCGCACTGGCTTTTGAACTTAATTTTTCTCGTGTTGTACGTCACCGCGTTCTTGACGTTCGGAATTTTCGAAAAGATTAGTGTGACTGTGTGTACGTAAGACAAGTTTGAGCCAACATCCGTCGGAAAAAAAAACATGGATTTTGTTGTCGGAAAATCCTATCGTGTATACAGGGCATATGTTAAGAATTATTCGATCGTAGCGGATTATTAGGTTGATCTTTTCACCTCATGTTGTATCCATGTTCCCCTAGTGATTGGTGGGCCTCTATGACCCAAGGCGTAGATTAACCCCTTCACATCCCGCCCATGTACAGGTGGATCTCCCATCCTGGGTGGGCGTCATATGACGTCCTCCCATTCCCGGCCGCCTAGGGACCCGGTGCGCATGCCCGGCGGCCGAGATGTCCGCCGGGCACCCGCGATTGTCCGTTAAAACAACGGGACCGTGCGGGACCGTGGAGCTGTGTGTTTACACACACAGCTCCACGTCCTGTCAGTGGCGAGGAGACCGATCATGTGATCCCAGTACGGAGGAACACAGATCGGTCTCCTCCCCTTGTGAGTCCCCTCCCCCCCACAGTTAGAATCACTACCTTAGGGACCATTTTAACCCCTGCAGCGCCCCCTAGTGTTAACCCCTTCCCTGCCAGTCACATTTACACAGTAATCAATGCAATTTTATAGCAACGATCGCTGTGTAAATGTGAATGGTCCCAAAAATGTGTCGAAAGTGTCCGAAGCGTCGGCCGCAATGTCGCAGTCACGAAAAAAAAAAAACGGGACCGTGCGGGACCGTGGAGCTGTGTGTGTAAAAACACAGCTCCACATCCTGTCAGTGGCGAGGAGACCGATCATGTGTTCCCAGTACGGAGGAACACAGATCGGTCTCCTCCCCTTGTGAGTCCCCTCCCCCCCACAGTTAGAATCACTACCTTAGGGAACATTTTAACCCCTGCAGCGCCCCCTAGTGTTAACCCCTTCCCTGCCAGTCACATTTACACAGTAATCAATGCAATTTTATAGCAACGATCGCTGTGTAAATGTGAATGGTCCCAAAAATGTATCGAAAGTGTCCGAAGCGTCCGCCGCAATGTCGCAGTCACGAAAAAAAAAAATCGCAGATCGCCGCCATTACTAGTAAAAAAAAATGCAATTAATCTATCCCCTATTTTGTACACGCTATAACTTTTGCGCAAACCGATCAATGTACGCTTATTGCGATTTTTTTTTACCAAAAATATGTAGAAGAATACGTATCGGCCTAAACTGAGGAAAAAAATTGTTTATTTTTTTAAAAATGGGATATTTATTATAGCAAAAAGTAAAAAATATTGTGTTTTTTTTTTTCAAAATTGTCGCTCTTCTTTTGTTTATGGCGCAAAAAATAAAAACCGCAGAGGTGATCGAATACCACCAAAAGAAAGCTCTATTTGTGGGGAAAAAAGGACGTCAATTTTGTTTGGGTGTAACGTCGCACGACCGCGCAATTGTTAGTTAAAGCGCCGCAGTGCCGAATCGCAAAAAGTGCTCTGGTAAGGAAGGGGGTAAAATGGCCAGGTGCTGAAGTGGTTAAAAACCACATGTTCATCACAAGGCTACAATATCAAGTAATAAAAATGTTGCAGCTCTACTTCCAAACCAGTTTGCCAATACTTTACACTGTGAGTCCATCTGCAGCCGCACTTTCCATGCCTCTCGCTTTACTGTGTGTATACAGAGATGACAGACTGAAACGCCATAAGAAGCCCATTGGGTTACTATGGGGGCCAGTACTATGTACATAGGGGGGATACCTTCAGAGGGACCTTTCACCACTGCAAAACCCAGACATTATACCAAAAGAACGCCAACCAATAGAGAAGAAGAGTTATGGCAGTTATGGCGAATGCTATCAGTTTCATCCTCAATCCACAGATCTGAAAAAGAAAAGGAGGACAATATGAATATCTTGTGTCAATATTATTATGTTTTTTTTAATATATAAATAAGGATGAGCACACATTACACTCTGATTGTACAATCTCTATAAATCTGTATGTTGATGGGTGTAATGCGGCGTACACACGGTCGGAAAATCCGACCACAAAATCCATCGGATTTTTTCCGACGGATTTTGTCCGACACTGGTGTTGCGTACACGCGGTCGGACAAAGTTGTCGGAAAATCCGATCATTCTGAACGTGGTGACGTTCGTTGCGTACGACGGGACTACGTAGAGGCTAGTAGCCAATAGCTTTGGTCTTGTAATGTGATCTGAGCATGCGTGGCACTTTGTCCGTCGGAATTCGCTACACACGATCGGAAAAAGTCCGATAGGACTTTGTTGTCGGAAAATTTGAGAGCAGGAGATAAAACTTTGTCCGATGGAGCCTACACACGGTCGGAATTTTCGACAACATTGTCCGATAGGACATTTTCCGTCGGAAAATCCGACCGTGTGTACGGGGCATTACTGATGCTAGTCGATGTATATGCAGCAAACTGCTGAGGCTAACCTGATTTGCCCGCAATGCCAATGCATACCAACAGGTCCTTCTGCCATCCAAAGAGATATAAAGCCAAGAAGGTCAAACAAAGCTTCAGAAACATCATCTACATTACACCATGGAAATGGAACTCCAGCTTTATTTTTATTCCTCCCTCCCTGTGTTGTCAAAGTTCTACTTACCCTCTCTGTGCTCCAGTGCCATCCCTGTTTTCCTCCTCGGCCCAGCTCCAGCAGTCCTCTTTGGGCATTCTGCCCACTTCCTGTAAACCTAGTCCATCATATTTTACACACCCCCTAGGGGCCATGTTTTGCATACATGCTAGGCCCCTTAACCACTTCAGCCCCGGACAAATTGGCAGCCAAAGGACCAGGCCCCTTTTTGCGATTCGGCACTGCGTCGCTTTAACTGACAATTGCGCGGTCGTGCGACGTGGCTCCAAAACAAAATTGGCGTCCTTTTTTTTCCCACAAATAGAGCTTTCTTTTGGTGGTATTTGATCGCCCCTGCGGTTTTTATTTTTTGTGCTATAAACAAAAATAGAGCGACAATTTTGAAAAAAATGCAATATTTTTTGCTTTTTGCTATAATAAATATCCCCAAAAAATATATAAAAAAACATTTTTTTTTCTCAGTTTAGGCCGATACGTATTCTTCTACATATTTTTGGTAAAAAAAAAAAATCGCAATTAGCGATTATTGATTGGTTTGCGAAAAGTTATAGCGTTTACAAAACAGGGGATAGTTTTATAGCATTTTTATTATTATTTTTTTTTTACTAGTAATGGCGGCGATCAGCGATTTTTATTGTGACTGCGACATTATGGCGGACACATCGGACATTTTTGACACATTTTTGGGACCATTGTCATTTATACAGCAATCAGTGCTATTTAAATGCATTGATTCCTGTATAAATGACAGTTGTAGTGAAAGAGTTAACCACTAGGGGGAGGGGAGGGGTTATGGGCTGTGACGTGTGTGTTTTTTTACATTAGGGGGCGGGGCTGACGTCTGACGTCACTGATCGGCTTTCCCGATGACCGGGAACAGCCAATCAATGACAGGCAGAGTAGGAAGCGCGGGGAGAGGTTTGTTTACACAGACCTCTCCCCGTTCTTCAGCTCCGTAACCCGATCGCGGGACACCAACGGCGATCGGGTCCGCTGGTCCCTCGGCCGGGGTCACGGAGCTCCCGACCGGATCGCGAGCGCGCCGCTGGCGGCACGCGCGACACACGGGCAGGCATTTAAAGGGCCACGTACAGGTATGTGGTTTAGCCTGCCCGTGCCATTCTGCTGACGTATATATGCAGTGGGCGGTCGGGAAGCGGTTAAAGGGGTGTTCCGGGAACATACACATACTGCAGCTGCTGGCTTTTAATAAATGGACACTTACCTTTCCTGCTGTCCCTCGATGTCGGCACCGCAGCTGATGTCTGCCACCGCCATTGTGGGTAAGGTAACCCAGCAGTGTAGCCTTAAAGGTTCATGCCGGGAACCCTACTCGAATGCGCGAGACCCTGCTCCTCTCTCCTATTAGCCCGGCGGGCGAGGGAGGAGGAGGGAGCCCAGCGGTGATGTCACGGCGTAATCGCGCCGCGGCGTACTTCCAGAAGTGGGAAAGGATACCTGTCGAAGACAGGTATCCTGTCCCCCCTCTCCCCCGAAAAGGTGCCTATTGCGACACCAGAAGGGGGAAGGAATCCGTTAAGTGGAAGTTCCACTTTAGGGTGGAGCTCCGCTTTAATTAAGCCGCCGGGGGTGGGGCGAAACATGTTAGAGATATGGTCTGAATGAATCGAACCAAGGTTGCTTTTACTTGCTTACCACTCAGGCCGGGTGAGGGGTGTGACAGTTGGGCTACCTCTTTCTATTTTTTTATCATCACAGTACTCCAGGACTGAGCGGTGCTCACACACTATTACATGAGTGCTGCTAAAGTTGGTCATACATGGATCAAAATTCGATGTACGTCGGCACAATGGCACGGCTGCGCAAATGGGCATGCCTGTATGTCCCCTTTAAGACGCGGCTTAGTGGGCGCGCGCCCGCCACCTACTCCATGAGCGTGCCCACGGGTCCCGCGGACTCGATGTCCACCGGGGGCCCGCGATCGTGTCATGGAAAGGCAGAACAGGGAGATGCCTTTATAAACAAGGCATTTCCCTGTTCTGCCTAGCAACATGACAGAGATCTACTGCTCCCTGTTATCGGGAGCAGTGATCGCTGTCATGTGAGTGGAAGCCCACCCCCCTCACAGTTAGAATCACTCCATCGACCCCAAGTGTTTAACCCCTTCCCTACCAGTGTCATTTACACAGTAATCAGTGCATTTTTATAGCACTGATCGCTGTATGAATGACAATGGTCCCAAAAATGTGTCAAAAGTGTCCGATGTGTCCGCCATAATGTCGCAGTCATGATAAAAATTACTGATGGCCGCCATTACTAATGAAAAAATTTATAATAAAAATGCCATAAAACTATCCCCTATTTTGTAGACGCTATAACTTTTACACAAACCAATCAATATACGCTTATTGCTATTTTTTTTTACCAAAAATATGTAGAATAATACTAAACTGAAAAAGAAATTGGTTTTTTTTATATATTTTTGGGGGATATTTATTATAGCAACAAGTAAAAAATATTGCTTTCTTTTCAAAATCGTTGCTGTTTTTTTGTTTATAGCGCAATTTTGTTTGGGTTTAACATCGCACGACTGCGCAATTGTCAGTTAAAGTGACGCAGTGCGTATCACAAAAAGTGCTCTGGTCAGGAAGGGGGTAAAATCTTCCGGGGCTGAAGTGGTTAATGCTGGCAGGCACCTCCCCTTTATATTTACACTTGTGGTTTGCGCATTCATTTTTTTCCCCTTTATACATTATTGGTCCCCTAAATGCCCACCAGTGCTGCAAATCCATGCCCACCAGTGCCATCTATAGGTGCCCATCAGTACTGCTAATTAGTGCCCACCAGTGCCACCTATCAGTGCCTTCTGATCAGTGCCCACTAGTGCCGCCTACCAGTGTCCACCAGTGCTGCCTCTCAGTGCCGCCCATCAGTGCCGTCCATCAGTGTAGCGTCATCAGTGCCTCCTGATCAGTGCCCATCAGTGCCACCTATTAGTGCTGCATCATCAGTGCCCATCAGTGAAGGAAAAAAATGACCTGCTTGCAAAATTTTATAACAAAATATAAAAAATGTTTATCAAAAAAATAAAATAAAAAAAGTGCTGATTAAATACCACCAAAAGAAAGCTATATTTCTGTGAAAAAATGATAAAAATTGTATTTGGGTACAGATGTTGTATGACCGCACAATTGTCATTTAAAGTGTGAGAGAGTGCTGAGAGCTGAAAATTGGCCTGGGCAGGAAGGGGGTAAAAGTGCCCAGTAAGCAAGTGGTCAACTCTTTATTCTCCTTCTCCATTTAATTATTATTTTCCTGCTGATTATTTATTTTGTTCACTTCTATTTGATAAACTATTAATAATTAAATTGAGAAGGAGAATAAAGAGTTGACCACTTGCTTACTGGGCACTTTTACCCCCTTCCTGCCCAGGCCAATTTTCAGCTCTCAGCACTCTCTCACACTTTAAATGACAATTGTGCGGTCATACAACATCTGTACCCAAATACAATTTTTATCATTTTTTTCACAGAAATAGAGCTTTCTTTTGGTGGTATTTAATCAGCACTTTTTTTTTTTTTTTTTTTTGATAAACATTTTTTATATTTTGTTATAAAATTTTGCAAGCAGGTCATTTAATTATTATTTTCCTGCTGATTATTTCTTTTGTTCACTTCTATTTGATAAACTATTAATAATTAAATTGTTTTGCCTTGTTCATTAATATTTTTATACCTTTACCATATATTTACACGTTTCACATTAAAAAAAGCGCAAAAAAAATAAATACATTTATTTAATTTGTAAATAACTTTTTAATACTTTGTACCATTGCTGGCAAGTGAAGTATAAACAAAACAGTTGCGGTAGGTATCGGTAACTGGTATCGGCGAGTACTAAAAAAAAAAAGTATCGGTACTTGTTGTAAAAAATAAAAATAAATCCCTAAAGTACTTACCATTGTATAATTTGCGTTGATCGATGATCTAGGTGGCCGGGCTGCTGTCAAAACAAAAATCTGCATTTCAGGTAAATTCATCACCAGGAATAAAATGTACATTGTATATCATTGTGTGATTATCAACATAACCCAATGGGGGTGGGCTCAGGGCTGGGACAAGGGGTGGGACAAGGGGTTGGCTCAGGGCTGGGACAAAGGGTGGGCTCAGGGCTGGGACAAGGGGTGGACTCAGGGCTGGGACAAGGGGTTGGCTCAGGGCTGGGATAAGGGGTGGGCTCAGGGCTGGGACAAGGGGTGGGCTCAGGGCTGGGACAAGGGGTGGGCTCAGGGCTGGGACAAGGGGTTGGCTCAGGGCTGGGACAAGGGGTGGGCTCAGGGCTGGGACAAGGGGTGGACTCAGGGCTGGGACAAGGGGTGGACTCAGGGCTGGGACAAGGGGTGGACTCAGGGCTGGGACAAGGGGTGGACTCAGGGCTAGGGCAAAGGGTGGGCTCAGGGCTGGGACAAGGGGTGGGCTCAGGGCTGGGACAAAGGGTGGGCTCAGGGCTGGGACAAAGGGTGGGCTCAGGGCTGGGACAAGGGGTGGGCTCAGGGCTGGGACAAAGGGTGGGCTCAGGGCTGGCACAAAGGGTGGGCTCAGGGCTGGGACAAAGGGTGGGCTCAGGGCTGGGACGAAGGGTGGGTTCAGGGCTAGGACAAGGGGTGGGCTCAGGGCTAGGAGAAGGGGTGGGCTCAGGGCTGGGACAAGGGGTGGGCTCAGGGCTGGGACAAGGGGTGGGCTCAGGGCTAGGACAAGGGGTGGGCTCAGGGCTGGGACAAGGGGTGGGCTCAGGGCTAGGACAAGGGGTGGGCTCAGGGCTGGGACAAGGGGTGGGCTCAGGGCTGGGAAAAGGGGTGGGTTCATGGCTGGGAAAAGGGGTGGGCTCAGGGCTGGGACAAGGGGTGGGCTCAGGGCTAGGACAAGGGGTGGGCTCAGGGCTAGGACAAGGGGTGGGCTCAGGGCTGGGACAAGGGGTGAGCTCAGGGCTAGGACAAGGGGTGGGCTCAGGGCTGGGACAAGGGCTGGGACAAGGGGTGGGCTCAGGGCTGGGACAAGGGGTTGGCTCAGGGCTGGGACAAGGGGTGGGCTCGGGGCTGGGACAAGGGGTTGGCTCGGGGCTGGGACAAGGGGTGGGCTCGGGGCTGGGACAAGGGGTGGGCTCGGGGCTGAGACAAGGGGTGGGCTCGGGGCTGAGACAAGGGGTGGGCTCGGGGCTTAGACAAGGGGTGGGCTAAGGGCTGGGCTCAGGGCTGGGACAAGGGGTGGGCTCAGGGCTGGGACAAGGGGTGGGCAGGAGGGGCAGCTGCCCTAGGTACCATGGCATCATGTGAGTTGGAAGGGTGCCACAAGGAGATTGGGTGGGGGGTTTGAGGGCAACAGGAGGTAAGAATTTAGGGTGTAGTCCCTCAAGCTACTAAGTGAATAAATACCAACTTTGCAAAAGTGATAAATGAAACTACTGCTGAATCTAAAGTGTTCACAGTACACATGAATAATAGTAAACATAAAAGTGATCAGCGCAATTTCTCAAATATAAAATATACATACAAGTGAATATTGGAAAAGTGAAAACAGAACATCCAATATTGTAAAAAGCGCATTTGAAATAAAACAGCAGCGTTACAGACGCCTCTCATGTCACTTCCGGTCTGCTACTCCGTTTCCGGCCACACCCTACGCGTTACATCACGTGCCTCCCCCTGATGAAGTCATGTGATTTAACGCGTAGGACGTGGATGGAAGTGACGTGAGAGGCGTCTGTAACGCCGCTGTTTCTATTTCAAATGCACTTTTCACTACACTTTTATGTAAGCTTTCAATTAGCTTTTAATAAATCTTCAGTTGTTTATATACGATTTTACACTATGGGAGGCATTTATTTCATTCCCACATGCTATCTGGAATACTGAGCGATATACCAAGAGCCGACAGCCGGGAGCCCTCCAAGTGGGAGTTCGCCATCACCATATTTATTAAAGTGGTTGTAAACCCTAAAAAAATAAAATAAATAAAAAAACCTGCAAGACAAAGGCATAGGTATGCATACTAGCTCATTATGAATGTCTTACCTGAGATAGAAGCCCCTGCAGCGGTCCTGGTTCACCGCTCCGGCGGCCGACATCGCTCCCGGAGTTACTTCCGGGTATCGCGGGCTCCGGCGCTGTGATTGGCCGGAGCCACGATGACGTCACTCCCGCGCATGTGCACGAGAGCAGCCAGTAACGGCACAGGTTAACCGAAGCAACGGCACGTACTGCCATTGCTTCAGTATGCATGTGCCGATGACGTCGACACATGTAGATACAGGGGATATCTCCTCAAACGGGCAGGTCTAGGAGATATCCAGTGTAGCTACAGGTAAGCCTTATTATAGGCCTTATTAGAGGCTTACCTGCAGTAAAAAAAGTGGTTGCAAAAGGTTTACAAGCACTTCAAGGCTGATTCCTCACTTTATAGAGGTGAGAGTTTTGTGAGCACTAAGCAGGTGTGTGACGTCACGGGAACGTCTAACTGGAAGGGCTGTTTATATACATGTTTGGATGAACGTTTCCGACTTTGCACTTTATTTTACTTTACAATATTGGACGTTCTGGTTTCACTTTTCCAATATTCATTTGTATGTATATTTATATTTGAGAAATTGCGCTGATCACTTTTATATTTACTAGGGAGGTAAGAATTGTTTTTTGGGGGGGGGGGGGGGGGTGCTAGGAAAGGTGATTTAGAGGGATCTGGGAGATGAGGGGGGGGGGGGGGGGGGAGAGGATTCGGGGGGTTTGTGGTAGAATAGATGATATGGTAGAGGGGGGAGGGGATTTGTGATAAGATTTGTGATAAGAGAGTAATTCTTTTTTTTGGGGGGGGGGGGGGGGGGTTATGCCAGTAGGGATGAAAGGGGGGTATTTTGGAGAAGGCATGCTGTGGTACTAAGCCATCAGTAGCAGATTCTTTAAGTCATGTGAGATGCGAGGTGGAGCCTCCATGGATCGGACTTGTTTTTCTATAGCTATAGACCTGAAGACGCACATTTGTGACGAAACGTCAGGGCAGGACCAGGGGCGAGTGACGGAGCATTGTAGATGGAAGGGTGGCCGCCATCTTGTAGGTAGGAAGCGCTGGACGCTTTCCTATTCACTGCCTTTGATTCATTTTTTACATGTGAGTTCATATAGATATCTTTTATTAACCACTTAAGGACCGCCTCCTGCACATTTACGTCAGCAGAATGGCACGGCTGGGCAGATCAACGTACAGGTATATTGCCCTTTAAGAGCCCAGCCGTGGGTCGCGCGCGCGCCACCGGCGGCGCGCTCACGACCCGGTCCTGAGCTCCGTGGCCGCGGGACCAGCCGACCCGATCGCCGCTGGTGTCCCACGATCGGATCACAGAGCTGAAGTACGGGGAGAGGTCTGTGTAAAAAAAACCTCTCCCCGTGCTTCCTACACTGCCTGTCATTGATCGGCTATTCCCTGTCATCGGGATTCGGGAAAGCCGATCAATGACGTCAGACGTAAAGCCACGCCCCCTACTGCAAAAAACACACAGTGACGTAACCCCTCCCCGCCCCCTAGTGGTTAACTCCTTCACTGCCAGTGTCATTTACATAGGAATCAGTGCACTTAAATAGTATTGATTGCTGTATAAATGACAATGGTCCCAAAAATGTGTCAAAAATGTCCGATGTGTCCGCCATAATGTCGCAGTCACAATAAAAATATCTGATCACCGCCATTACTAGTAAAAAAAAAAAATATTAATAACAATGTATTAATTACCAATTTTATAAACGCTATAACTTTTGCGCCGAATCGCAAAAAGGGGCCTGGTCCTTTGGCTGCCAATTGGTCCGGGGCTGAAAGTGGTTAAATAAATTTACCCTGATTTGGATGTCTGCGCAATGAAAACATTAATTCTTATTTTCCGTTTATGTGGCCGTTGAACGTTACCATTGCAAGCTTATACTTTGGTCAAGTTTATTGCTGGGATTTGGTCAAATAGCTTCTGAGGAAGCACTCTTTGATACAATTAGGCTGAACGTCTGATGAATGGGATAATACGAGGATCTGATTCAATCTGTTCATTGCGAGTTTTGAACGTATTGGCGGTAAGAGTCAGTGTTATCGGGTGTTGGTGACGGCTTTCCTCCCCTTCTTCACTACAGCCTTACATTCAGCTTTGATGGACTTGATTGTTATTAATATATATTTTACAAACTTTTTTGTTTAATACCACCATTTTTTTTTTATATAAAAAGAAAGTGCTACACTACCTCTTTGTGGTAAAGAGGTAGTGTAGCACTTTTTTTTTATATAAAAAAAAAATGGTGGTATTAAATGAAAAAGTTTGTAAAATATATATTAATAACAATCAAGTCCATCAAAGTTGAACGTAAGGCTCTATAATTGTATCCAACAATATTGTGAATGAATAAATGATTTGTATAGCGCTGCAAATGCGAACTGAATCGCCTCAAGGCGCTTGTCTGCCCCTGTTTTCCTGCTGTATTAGAAGAGGTGGGTCTTTAGTTTTTTCCTGAAGGCCTGATGGTTATCTTCTAAACGGATGTTGTTTGGTAGAGCGTTCCATAGCCGAGGTCCCTGTACTGCGAATCTTCGTTCTCCCTTCGATTTGTATCGAGCTTTGGGGATGAGAAGGCGGTTTTGGGTTGTCGATCGAAGGCTGCGATTCGGTATGTATTTTTCTATTTTCTCACAAAGGTATTGAGGCGCATTTCCTTGTGTACATTTGTGGGTGAGGCAGAGGGTCTTGAATGTGATCCTGTCTTTTACTGTGAGCCAATGGAGGGTCTTTAGGGATGGGGAGATGGATTCTCAAGGTTTCTTTCCGGTGACTAGTCTTCCTGCTGTGTTCTGGATGACTTGTAGGCGTGCAATCTGGTAATCCTATGTAGAGGGAGTTTGCGTAGTCGAGTCGCGAATTGATGATTGTTCCCACTACTACTGCTTTCTCCTTTTCCGGAATGAATGAATTGTGTCAGCAGCTAGACATGTGCAATTCGTTTCGTTTTTTTTTGTTTTCCGTTAAAATTCATTATATTCGTTCATTCATTATCGTACGAATGAACGAATGATTCGCTAAAAATTTTAACTAATAACGAATTATCTAATCGAACGAATATGAAAAACAACGAAAATCCGAAATAACCAAATTAGAAACTACGAAAGAAGAAAATCCGAAAAACGAAAACAGGAACAACGAAAATCAAAATGAACGAAAAAATTTGTACATTCGTAACTTTTTTTTTCGATTCGTAATTTTCCGTGTCTCTTACAATGTAATAATAGCATACACATTACATAAAATTATGAATTATGCTCCGATTACGAATCTACGAAAACAATGTTACGAAAGTACGAATAAATCAATCTAACGAAAGTACGAATGTAATTAAATCTACGAAAATATGAATGTGTCCGAATTTCGAATAAACGAAAATTAAACTAACGGAAAAACAAATTTACGAATCGTTACGAATCAACGGAAACGAAAGAAACAAAACTAAAATAAACACATTTTTCTATTGTGCACATGTCTATCAGCAGCTATTTCTTTTTATGTTTTGTTTATTTTTCCTATTAGCGCAAACAAATCTTCTTTTTTATAGATCTGGAGAGTTAGGAGATAAAGTCAAAACTCCCAATTCGTTGTCGTGTTCCTCAAACCATTCCTGAAGCATATTTGCGGCGTAGCGGGGAGCATTATCCTGCTGAAAGAGGACCCTACCATCAGGGAATACTGATGCAGGTTTTTTTTTTTTCTGCGAGAGCTTGGCGGGGAAAAAAATGTCTCTAATGTCGCACATGCATGCTCGTTTATGCATTCTACTGGCCGGAATATGTATTTATTCTATTCTAGATATTTACCCTTTTATGTGCATTTACAGTACACGTGTTTACATGTATACGCAAATGAATTATGCTCATAGGCTTCTCTCTGAACGCAGCTTTGCCACTGATCCCAACTCCCCGCCAAGGAGTAAAGAAGGAATAAAAATAGAGAATACATGGGAGAGAAAAAGAGGGGGGGGGGGGGGGCAAAGAAAAAAGGGAGAGAAAGAATAAGGCCCCATGCACACGAGACGCAGATGCAAAACGCATGTTTTAAAAAGCAGAATCCTGCGCTTAAAAACGTGCGTTTTGCCGCGTTTTCATGCCGCGTTTGCGTCTATAAGCGTTTGTAAAGATAACATCATATAGACGCTCCCCGAGCTCAGAAATCATGTATTATTAACTATTTCTGCCATTTTGATCAGAGTGAGCAGCAGAGAGAGAGCCGTTATACACTTGCATTTGCCGCTCTTTTTGTGTTTTTTTTTTGGAAATGGATCCCATATTGAATATATGTCAGGAAATGCTCCTGATGTCGCTCTTGATGAGGCAGCAACGTCGTTGCAAATTGCGTGAGAGGTCCAGAGTCAGAGCTCGTCGATATTGGACCCATCCGTTGATGGCACAGCGAATGTCCGTTGGATATTATTTAAATAGCATTGATTGCTGTAGAAATGACAATGGTCCCAAAAATGTCCGATGTGTCCGCCATAATGTCGCAGTCACAATAAAAATCGCTGATCGCCGCCATTACTAGTAAAAAAAAAAAAATATTAATATAAAATGCTATAAAACTATCCCCTATTTTGTAAACGCTATAACTTTTGCGCAAACCAATCAATAATCGCTATTTGCGATTTTTTTTACCAAAAATATGTAGAAGAATACGTATTAGCCGAAACTGAGGAAATTTTTTTTTTTTTTTTATATATTTTGGGGATATTTATTATAGCAAAAAGCAAAAAATATTGCATTGTTTTCAAAATTGTCGCTCTATTTTTGTCTATAGCGCAAAAAATAAAAACCGCAGGGGCGATCAAATACCACCAAAAGAAATCTCTATTTGTGGGAAAAAAAGGACGCCAATTTTGTTTGGGAGCCACGTCGCACGACCGCGCAATTGTCAGTTAAAGCAAAGCAGTGCCGAATCGCAAAAAGGGGCCTGGTCCTTTGGCAATGGCCAATTGGTCCGGGGCTGAAGTGGTTAAACCAATTTTTTTTTTGTATTTTTTATGGTTTACCATCATATTTCTGAGTTTTCTGGTCCAAAAAATTGTGTTCCTTTAAAAACGCTTATAAACGCAAACGCGGCTAAATGCGTTTTGCATCTGAAACGTGGAAAAGCAAAGTGTCTGAACCCATTTTTTTGCTTCTGGAAAAACGAGGTTAAACGCAACTGCATAGAAAACGGGAAAAAAACGAGACTGTGTACATGGACACATAGGATAACATTGCAAGCATTCAGGGGCATTTGAAAAAAGTGTCCAACTACCTCTGAACGCGCGTTTAACAGAATCTCGTGTGCGTCTCGTGTGCATGGGGCCTTAATAGAAAGAACAAGAAAGACGGCAAGAGGGAGCGATGGGGGGAAAAAAAAAGAAATTAGGATAGAGAGAGAGCTAAAAGGGAAAGAAAGGAGAACAAAGAGAAAGAGAGGTCCATCCTAAAATGTACCATAAGGGATTTTAATACGGTGGAAAAAAAGTGGAAGGGACTCGGGGAGCGCTAAATGTCCGTGGGTTAGAGGCGCAAATTACTTGTCTTGCCTTGGGTGCTGACAACCCACGCTACGAAAATTTTACTGTTAGGGGTCCCCACAACCTGGGAAATTTTATCAAGGAGAGTAGCCACTCGCAGCTGAGCGCTTCACTGCCGGATAAACCTCTAGCCAGAGATCTAGCAGCCAACATGTGATCCAGAAACTTTGCAAAGTCTCTGCCACAGACTATAAGTGTAACTGAAGATGAAAAGGAACCTTTCCCACAGTACCTGGAACTGTCTCCTTGGCAGTACTGTGTGAAGTGCGGATTCTTTAGTGTCCATACAACTGCAGCTCCCAGGCTCTTACTGAGTAGCCACCAGCTTGTTGGCCCTCCTCCGAAGAGTCCTCCCCTGATCACTTGTACGAGTTGCCGTGTCCCTCCAATACCGAGAGCGCACCGGGACACCTCCGAATCCTCTTTCAGTTACTGGGCCTCGGACTAGCCAGTTCCGAGACTTGGGAACAGACGGATCCCCACCCCAGACCATGAGGGCCTCTGGGGCTGGTCAGATTGACCATGCTTGCGGGACGGCAAATGCTCCTAGGCCCGGGACCCCTCGCGGGGCCAGGAACACACAGCTACGGCCGAACCCCGAACACATGACTTAAGCACCTTAAGTACCTCTTTCTAGACTATGCAGCAGCGCCAGACGCGCCTACTGATTGGCTCCGGGAAAGATTGGTACCTAAGACCAGGCCTGGTTCTCAGCCTGTCATGGGTGCCTCACTGCACCTATGACCAGGCGGAACCTTAGCCCAGCCCAGCCAGACTGATGCCAAAGTAAACCTGTACAATTAACCCCCAGAACTCCATTACAGTTCTAAGGAAAAAACAAAATTTCCACTTTTAGCGCACACTTGTTGACAAATAAAAATTCTAAGAAGACTAATGCCCCGTACACACGGTCGGAAACTCAGACGGAAAATGTCCTATCGGACCATGTTGTTGGAAATTCCGACCGTGTGTAGGCTCCATCTGACTTTTTCCGTCGGAATTTCCGACAGAAAAAGTTTGAGATCCTGCTCTCAAATTTTCAGACAACAAAGTCCTATCAGACTTTTTCCGATGGTGTGTAGCGAATTCCGACGGACAAAGTGCCACGCATGCTCAGATCACATTACAAGACCAAAGCTATTGGCTACTAGCCTCTACGTAGTCCCGTCGTACGCAACGAACGTCACCAAGTTCAGGATGATTGGATTTCCCGACAACTTAGTCCGACCGTGTGTATGCAACACCAGTGTCGGACAAAATCCATCTGAAAAAATCCGACGGATTTTGTGGTCGGAATTTCCCCCCGTGTGTACGGGGCATAAGAAGCTACACATCTCTGTGAAGAATGCAAAGCCTGTCCAGAAGAGGCAACGGCTGGTCTAGATTAGAGATGTGCACTCTGTGAATGAGGACCCCCAACATTAATCAGATTTTGGTTATTTTGAGGTGGCCTCCAGGTGGAATTTGGGATCTTAAAGTAAAAGAAACTCACAAACATTGATTTAGGGCACCGGCGTGTGGGATCCCACCATGGATAGTCTGACCACCACTGGTATTGGTAGTTGGATCTTTCCAGAAATTGCAGCTATGATGGAGAAACCTTCCTACCTTGAATGATTTCCCTTATCCTCCGTTTGTTGGAGATGTTCACATGGTCGGTGCCGGGTTTTGTCGCTGGGGTGAAGAGGAAGAGTTCATGGGCCATTCTGTGAATTCTGGGCTGAGCCATCAGGATTCGGGTCTTCTCCTCATCGCTGTTGTCATCCAGATCATCAATCACCACAATGACGTTCCTCTTTCCTGTGAGTAGAGCATACATTATCTAGGTAAAAAATAAAGGTGTCTGACCTACATCGAAGGCTGAATAAAACGAACTAGTGATAATAATAATAATAATAATAGTGTATGTGTGGAAAAAATGAAGAAACAAAAAAGCATATTTAGTCCACCTCAGCAATGCCTGCACATTCCCTCAAACTTTGTTTCATTACAAACACTGTAAGTGAAGAAAAAGACCTATTGGTCCACCAGAAACTGGGTTTCTGGTGGACCAATAGGTCTTTTTCTTCACTTACAGTGTTATCAAACATTTGTTGGCGGAAAGTCCGACAGCAAATGTTCGATGGAGCGTACACACGGTCGGACTTTCCGACAACAAGCTTACATCGAAGATTTCCCTTTGGAAAATCCGACCGTGTGTATTAGTCCGGAGGGTTCAATATTGAGTTGGCCCACCCTTTGCAGCTATGACAGCTTCAACACTTCTGGGAAGGCCGTCCACAAGGTTTAGGAGGGTGTCTATGGGAATGTTTGACCATTCTTCCAGAAGGGCATTTGTGAGGTCAGGCACTGATGTTGGTTGAGAAAACCTGGCTCGCAGTCTGCGTTCTAATTCATCCAAAAGGTGTTCTATCGGATTGAGGTCAGCACTCTGTGCAGGCCAGTCAAGTTCCTCCACCCCAAACTCGCTCATCCATGTCTTTATGGACCTTGCTTTGTGCACTGGTGGGCAGTCTTGTTGGAACAGGAAGGGGCCGTCCCCAAACTGTTCCCACAGAGTTGGGAGAATTACATTTTCCAAAATTCCTTGGTATGCCGATGCCTTAAGAGTTCCCTTCACTGGAACTAAGGGGCCAAGCCAAGTTCCTCCACCCCAAACTCACTCATCTGTGTCTTTATAGACTTTGCTTTGTGCACTGATCCAAACCATTTGGTGGAGGGGGGATTATAGTGTGGGGGTGTTTTTCAGGGGTTGGGCCCCTTAGTTCCAGTGAAGAGAACTCTTAAGGCGTCGGCATACCAAGACATTTTGGACAATTTCATGCTCTCAACTTTGTGGGACCAGTTTGGGGACGGCCCCTTCCTGTTCCAACATGACTGCCCACCAGTGCACAGAGCAAGGTCCACAAAGACATACCACCCACAAAATGTCTCCTTCGGGTACACATCCCCTCCCCATCACTTCAAATCCCCCCTCCCAGCACTAATCCCCCAATAAAAAAGTTTCCCCTCACAGCACATATCCCCCTTCCCCTTTGCCCATATCACCTCTCCTAGCACAACCCTCCCTAAATCCCCCCTCCTAGCACAAATCATCTTCCCCATCCTCCCTCCCAACACAAGCCCCATTAAAATCACAACTCCTATCAATTATTACCCCCTGCACCCCCCCCCCCCCCCAAAACGGCCCCTCCCAACACAAATTTCATCCCCCTCATTCTCCTTTCAACCCCCCCCCCCCCACATGTAAAAACACAGTGTATTAAATATATATATATATATATATATATATATATAGTGTATGTCTGGGCAGAAGAAAAGAAAAAAAAAAAATATATATATATATATATATATATATATATATATATATATACATACACACACACACTGTATATATATATATATATATATATATATATATATATATATATATATATATATATATATATATATATATATATATATATATATATATATATATGTAAAATTGAGTAAAACCAAAAAAAAAAAAAAAAACGCCCTTCTGGTTCACCCCTCCGCGCTTATTGGATAGAAACCTCTTAAACCATGGATAAAATCGAATGTATGTAAGTATAAAAATATAAATAATATAAATATATAAAAATCTAATTGGATCACGTTTATATAAATATATGAGTTCAGTTCACCACTGATATCTTAGCAGCCGCTTAAAAAATCGCAATCATATGAAATATGGCAATATTGTATATTATGAACAAGAAATGCTATTGGCTCAGTCTGTATACTATTGCAGCAGCGCTTTAGTCCTTGTTATCACCCAGGACCATATGGTAAAGAATACAGTCTAGCTTTAAAGAGATATTTCCGCGTAGTGCTTCCTTGGATAAAAGTAGTGACAGCTCCCACCGTATACTTCAATAAATCCTTCACCACGGAGGAAGTCAGATAACGACGAAACGTCAGGGCAGGGATCTACAGACCGGAAGTGAAGTGTGTGCGCCTTGGATGTGCGTCCCAGGACAAACAAACAAACAGGATACTGAATTGCTGTTCTATGCAGCAGGGAGGATCAGTCCCGGAGGAATTCGCACAGAAACAGGCATAGTGACACACACGTTTTTAATGCATATGATTAACCATTTCATGGTACGCATTCTGTATTAGGGGGGGAGGTTTTTTCTGCATCTAAATAAAAAGCTTTTAAAACAATATCACACTATTGCAATACCCCTTTGTTTTTGCGAGGAATTATGTGTACATGATCCAGCCACGCACTGCAGAGGAGACAGAACGTGGGAGGAACGCTAATGCATAAGTGATTTATTGAAAGGCTTATTTTGACCAGTGGTCTGGTGAGTGTATCCCCAAAGGGGAGTTTTATTCCACACGTGGTGAAGGATTTATTGAAGTATACGGTGGGAGCTGTCACTACTTTTATCCAAGGAAGCACTACGCGGAAATATCTCTTTAAAGCTAGACTGTATTCTTTACCATATGGTCCTGGGTGATAACAAGGACTAAAGCGCTGCTGCAATAGTATACAGACTGAGCCAATAGCATTTCTTGTTCATAATATACAATATTGCCATATTTCATATATATATATATATATATATATATTTATATTTATTTTTTTATTTTTTTTATTTACTTTATTTTTTTTCCTTCTGCCCAGACATACACTTTAACTTCAAAGCTTCAGTTATGTAATATTTTTTTTATTACCCAGGGTCCTGGACAAGTTCTCCAGCTCATGGTCGTAGAGGGCGTCTGTGACATCGGTTACGTTGATGCGCCCCCTGGTCCTCGAGTGATATAAAATGGCGAAGGTGTAATTCTGAGGGTCTATTTTGCTCGTATTACCGATCAGGACAGATTCCACATCCCATCCCAGATTCCACAGGAAGGTGCAGAGGAAATCTGTAAGCCATTTGTAGATTTTTGGATCATCCCTAGAGAAGATGCCGACCGTCATGGTGATTCTGCAGAGAGGGAGAGGCAATATCCAACACAACAATCAGCAAGACACAGAATACACGCTACAACAATTCTCTGCCCTACTACACCTACAGGCATCGCTCTGCCATTGCCAGCAGGCTTCCTTGACAATCTATGCAGGTGCCCGCAGGATTATTGATGTGCCTATCATGTCTATCATCAAGTGAGGGCATATTGGCTTTCATCTTTTTATACTAATGAAAATCTACACTTAGATGGTGGCGCCCCCTGTCCTATTTTCTTTTTAAGTACATCAGCACAGCACATCATCCAACACTCTGATCAGAGGTGCTGCAGCCATCTACAAGACTGACTTTCTTTTATTGGACTATTTCTTCAATAGACACATTATTTTTATATATTTAACCCGCTCCCCGTTACCTCTAATCTACTCATCTACTAATCTACATTTTACTACTAATGCTATAGTAACAATTCAGCCATCACCGCCAATCTCCTGCCAGTTCAACAGACAACATCTACAGTATTTATTTATTATATTCAGATTGATTTGTTGATTTTTCTTTATTATATTTGTTTGTTAATTTTTAGTTAGTGCCGGTTCACATCTACGCTTCAAAGTCGTGCGACTTCATTGCGGCTTGCTTGTGATTTCATCAATAGAAGTCAATGAAAATCACAATGAAGTCGCCCAAAAGTAGTGCAGGGACCTTTTTCTAAGTCCCTTATGCGGTGTACACACGGTCGGAATTTCCGATGGAAACAGTCCGATGGGAGCTTGTCAACGGATTTTCCGACCGTATGTATGCCCATCGTTTTTTTTCTGTCGGAATTTTCGACGGACTTTGGATTGAGAACCTGTTCTCAATTTTTCCTACGGAAAACCTTTCTATCGGATTTTCCGATCGTGTGTATGCAATTCCGACACGCAAAATTCCGACGCATGCTCGGAAACAATTTGACGCATGCTCGGAAGCATTAAACTTCCCTTCTATAGTGCTGTCGAACGTGTTTTATGCCGCTGTGTTACTGACCGTTGGAATTTGGTGTGACCGTGTGTAGGCAACACAGCTTGAGCGAAATTCCGTCGGAATTCCGACGGGAAAACCATAAGAGCTTTTTCTGACGAGAATTCCAACCGTGTGTACGCGGCATAAGAATGGTTCTGTTGCCAATATTTGGGTGCGACTTGTCATGTGACTTTGACTTCCGAGACTTATTGTATGTATTTATATGAATGTGTTGATTTGTAATTATTATATGTATGTAGATTTATATGTTGGTTTTTATTCAATATATGGTATATCATTCCCCACATCTATTACCTTTTGTACCATTACCCCCCTCCCTTTAGAATGTAAGCTCTACGAGCCGGGCCCTCCCGTCCCTTCTGTATTGTACTGTAATTGTGCTGTCCCCCCTACACATTGTAAAGCGATGCGTAAACTGTTGGCGCTATATAAATCGTGAATAATAATAATAATAAAATAATAATATTATTATTATGTATTGGTTGGTTTTTATTATATGTATTTATAGTTATTTGTTATTTTTTATTAAATATATATTTTTTTTACATACAGTAAATATTATCTACCGCCCTTTTCGTGGTTTCCAAAGCCATAGATGAGCCCCCCTCCCCCATACATCCTCAGGATGACAACCTCTGCTCTATAGACCCCGGACAGTTGTCATCACACCCGGGAAAACTCTGCAGGGACCTCTGAACCTTGTAGTGTCTCCATATAGAAATATTTACAATGTAACCATAGAGATACAATGTGATCATAGAGATACAATGTGATCATAGAGATACAATGTGATCATAGAGATACAATGCGATAATAGAGATACAATGTAATCATAGAGATACAATGTAATCATAGAGATACAATGTGATCATAGAGATACAATGTGATCGTAGAGATACAATGTGATCATAAAGATACAATGCGATCGTAGAGATACAATGTAATCATAGAGATACAATGTGATCATAGAGATACAATGTAATCGTAGAGATACAATGCGATAATAGAGATACAATGTGATCATAGAGATACAATGTAATCATAGAGATACAATGTAATCATAGAGATACAATGCGATCATAAAGATACAATGTGATCATAGAGATACAATGTAATCATAGAGATACAATGTAATAATAGAGATACAATGTGATCATAGAGATACAATGTGATCGTAGAGATACAATGTGATCATAAAGATACAATGCGATCGTAGAGATACAATGTAACCATAGAGATACAATGTAATCATAGAGATACAATGTGATCGTAGAGATACAATGTGATCGTAGAGATACAATGCGATCGTAGAGATACAATGTAATCATAGAGATACAATGTAATAATAGAGATACAATGTGATCATAGAGATACAATGTGACATAGAGATACAATGTAATCATAGAGATACAATGTAATAATAGAGATACAATGTGATCATAGAGATACAATGTGATCGTAGAGATACAATGTGATCATAAAGATACAATGCGATCGTAGAGATACAATGTAATCATAGAGATACAATGTGATCATAGAGATACAATGTAATCGTAGAGATACAATGCGATAATAGAGATACAATGTGATCATAGAGATACAATGTAATCATAGAGATACAATGTAATCATAGAGATACAATGTAATCATAGAGATACAATGTAATCATAGAGATACAATGCGATCATAAAGATACAATGTGATCATAGAGATACAATGTGACATAGAGATACAATGTAATCATAGAGATACAATGTAATAATAGAGATACAATGTGATCATAGAGATACAATGTGATCGTAGAGATACAATGTGATCATAAAGATACAATGTAATCATAGAGATACAATGTAATAATAGAGATACAATGTGATCATAGAGATACAATGTGACATAGAGATACAATGTAATCATAGAGATACAATGTAATAATAGAGATACAATGTGATCATAGAGATACAATGTGATCGTAGAGATACAATGTAATCATAGAGATACAATGTGACATAGAGATACAATGTGACATAGAGATACAATGTAATAATAGAGAGACAATGTAATAATAGAGATACAATGTGATCATAGAGATACAATGCGATCATAGAGATACAATGTGATCATAGAGATACAATGCGATCATAGAGATACAATGTGATCATAGAGATACAATGTAACCATAGAGATACAATGTGATCATAGAGATACAATGTAACCATAGAGATACAATGTGATCATAGAGATACAATGTGATCGTAGAGATACAATGTGAAGATATGTTTTTCCCTTTTGCTCTCTGATAGTATTGAGTAATAATGGACAATGCTGAGACAAGGGTCTCCCAGGAGGATTCAAGAATCTCATTTTGTCCCCCAAAATATAAAACCAGCCCCCCTATAGATACAGAGAGGGGAGCAGTACCTGATCTATAGTGTCAGTCCTGGAAATGAACATTTCAGTCCTTCCTGCTGGTCACATGACACTCACATTCCACCAATTTACTTTCACATTCACTTCTGTTAACCCTTCTGTAACCCCGACTGTCTGCAATTATACATCTTCATAGGAAGTGATATAGAGAGATTGTGCTATAAATATCTGCGATATGTTTGGAATGTTTATGGGGCTCGTTCACCTCTCTGTGGGGGGAACTCACAAATAATTATCATTTGCAATAAATATTGCAAGTAACACAGGAATCCAAATCAACCGCCCCTATTCGGACACCTCCCACCGCGCTCAGGTAATAACGGCCCTAAACTATAGCTGCCACTTAAACATAAATTATAAAGGTGAATTTGTGTGAAAAATCTTAAATTAAAAAGACTTAAAACAAATAGCGGCGCTGTAATATATATCACACTTCTAAACACACAATATTCCAGTGAGAAAATGTAAATATAATAAACTCGACATATATGTGTATAACACACCAAATACTTGCCCAGTGTTCTATATAACCATAAAATACATATACAAAAATTAATACATATATGTGTAAGATGATTGGCAACAGCCAATCAAACTCAAGCAAAAAAGAAAAATATTAAATAAAGTTCGAATAACCGCTGGTGGTTAGTGCAAAAGTTCAAAGATGAATAATTGGAGTGAAATAAATCAATCAAATAAAATCTTCTGTGCTCTTCCACCACACCACAGTGACTTGTGCCTCCTCCCCAAAAGAAACGCACTCACCACAAAAGTATGCCCACACTTTCGTGAAGGGCCACTGCGCATAAAGGTCCCTCCAAGGGGGGTCAATCGAATTCCCACAGATCAAATGATGTGATTGGTTAATTGGTTGGCTGGTTAGGCTGTGCGCTGAAGCTAAAAACCCTTCATGTCCTGCTACGACCTGCGACACTGGTTACGATTGCCATAAAACTGTACTTGCCAACGGTGCAGTTTCTTTAAGTTGTATTGATCCATTGATGACAAAAAAAAAGCAAGCTCTGTTTGTATGTATACAGCCTCTCCCCACCAGAAAGATGGCCGCCGTGTCCCAGCATGCAGTAGCGTCACGTTGCAGACTCCTCCCTACATCGTTTCGTGAGAGAATCACGTCAGCAGGGTGGCGACACCCTGCTGACGTGATTCTCTCACGAAACGATGTAGGGAGGAGTCTGCAACGTGACGCTACTGCATGCTGGGACACGGCGGCCATCTTTCTGGTGGGGAGAGGCTGTATACATACAAACAGAGCTTGCTTTTTTTTTGTCATCAATGGATCAATACAACTTAAAGAAACTGCACCGTTGGCAAGTACAGTTTTATGGCAATCGTAACCAGTGTCGCAGGTCGTAGCAGGACATGAAGGGTTTTTAGCTTCAGCGCACAGCCTAACCAGCCAACCAATTAACCAATCACATCATTTGATCTGTGGGAATTCGATTGACCCCCCTTGGAGGGACCTTTATGCGCAGTGGCCCTTCACGAAAGTGTGGGCATACTTTTGTGGTGAGTGCGTTTCTTTTGGGGAGGAGGCACAAGTCACTGTGGTGTGGTGGAAGAGCACAGAAGATTTTATTTGATTGATTTATTTCACTCCAATTATTCATCTTTGAACTTTTGCACTAACCACCAGCGGTTATTCGAACTTTATTTAATATTTTTCTTTTTTGCTTGAGTTTGATTGGCTGTTGCCAATCATCTTACACATATATGTATTAATTTTTGTATATGTATTTTATGGTTATATAGAACACTGGGCAAGTATTTGGTGTGTTATACACATATATGTCGAGTTTATTATATTTACATTTTCTCACTGGAATATTGTGTGTTTAGAAGTGTGATATATATTACAGCGCCGCTATTTGTTTTAAGTCTTTTTAATTTAAGATTTTTCACACAAATTCACCTTAATAAATATTGCAAAAAAGAAAGAAAATGAGACAAATCATTAGTCAATTCACTATAATACAACCCCCCCACATACATACATATGATATCTCATGGTACAGACAGATGATATTGTAGAAATGTACAAAACAACAATGAGGGGAACTCCATACTGAGCAGGAAGTTACAAGAATACAATGAATATTGGTGTGAGAACACAATGGGGGTTATTTTCCAAAGGCAATTCCACTTTGCACTACAAGTGCAAACTACAAGTGCAAAGTGCCCTTGAAATTGCACTGAAAGTGCACTTGGAAGCATGGGCGTCCGCAGGTAGGGGCCAGGGGGGTCAAGTGCCCCCCCCCCCTGGAATCAGGGATCAGATCTTAAATTCAGCACAGTTGTGTCTCTATCAAGGTGCTGCACCCGGATACCACCCACCAGTGGGGTGACACCATCAAGGTGCTGTCAAGTTCCCCCCCCATCAGTGTAGTGTGACTTTGGGCTCTTTTCCCTGCTCAGTCCAGCAGAGAACTTGGCGGTGCTGTGACGGAAGAAAGGCGAGCTGCGGGCTATCCGTGGTTTCCCCCGCTCGCCCCACCCATTCTGTCAGGCAGAAGAGACGGCGGCTCTCACCAGGTTCTCCAACCAGCTTCCTGCCCGCTCCGTTCCTTCCCTATTGACCCTAACTGAGGGCCAATCAAAGGTGACTAGGAGAGGCAAGCTTCATGGGACATGTAGTCCCAAAAGATTGGGGGGCCCATTTTCCACAGGGAGGAGGCTACAGCTCGATCAAGAGAGAGATTGAGAGACTGCAGCCTGGAAAAAAGCTGAGGGAGAGAGTGCTACAGGACAAAGAATGAGGAGTGTGCTAGGCGGAAGACAGAGAGAGAGCCACACTGCCCAGCGTCACAAGAGAGAGCTGCCCCCCCTCCCGCCTGAACCGTACCAGGCCACATGCCCTCAACATTGGGAGGATGCTTCGGGGGTCTAAGACCCCCAAAGCACCTTGTCCCCATGTTGATGAGGACAAGGGCCTCATCCCCACAACCGTGCCCGGTGGTTGTGGGGGTCTGCGGGCGGGGGGCTTATAGGAATCTGGAAGCCCCCTTTAACAAGGGGACCCCCAGATCCCGGCCCTCCCCTGTGTGAAATGGTAAGGGGGTACACCATTTCAGGCGGTTCAGGCGGGAGGGGGGGGCGCTCTCGTCCCCCCTCTTTTCCTGCGGCCTGCCAGGTTGCGTGCTCGGATAAGGGTCTGGTATGGATTTTGAGGGGGACCCCACGCCATTTTTTTGGCTGGGTTTCCCCTTAAAATCCATCCCAGACCTCAAGGGTCTGGTATGGATTTTGAGGGGGACCCTACGCCATTTTTTTTTGGCTGGGGTCCCCCTTAATATCCATCCCAGACCTGAAGGGCCTGGTTATTGAATTTGGGGGGACCCCTACGCTTTTTTTATTTTTTTTTATCAATGACTTTTTTTTTATAAATGGCTTTCAATGAATGACTGTTCTCTGTATTACGGGAGCCGACAATTCATTAGCCGCGAGTGATTTTAAATAGCTTTCTTTTCTGCAAAAATGACACTTTTTGCAGAGACAGTTCTAAGCACTGGAAACATGCGCCCCTTTACAGGCATACTATAGACACCCCCCAGGTACGAAATTTAAAGGAATATTACACTTTTATTGTTTCACTTTAATCATTATTAAAATCACTGCTCCCGAAAAAACGGCCGTTTTTAAAAGTTTTTTTTGCATTGATACATGTCCCCTGGGGCAGGACCCGGGTCCCCAAACACTTTTTATGACTAACTTTTTAAGAAAAAATGACTTCAATGACTGTTCTCTGTATTAAGGGGGACGGGAGCCGACACTTTATTATAGCCGTTCGGGTCCCCATTGACTTCAATGGGGTTCGGTGTTCGGGGTCAAGTTCGGGTCAAGTTCGGTCCCGAACCCGAACTTTTTTCTGAAGTTCGGCCGAACCTGCTGAACCCGAACATCCAGGTGTCCGCTCAACTCTACTCCTCAGTCCTCAGCCCATGTGTGTTGTCTCCTCAGTCCTCAGCCCATGTGTGTTATCTCCTCAGTCCTCAGCCCATGTGTGTTATCTCCTCAGTCCTCAGCCCATATGTGTTATCTCCTCAGTCCTCAGCCCATATGTGTTATCTCCTCAGTCCTCAGCCCATGTGTGTTATCTCCTCAGTCCTCAGCCCATGTGTGTTATCTCCTCAGTCCTCAGCCCATATGTGTTATCTCCTCAGTCCTCAGCCCATATGTGTTATCTCCTCAGTCCTCAGCCCATGTGTGTTATCTCCTCAGTCCTCAGCCCATGTGTGTTATCTTCTCACTCTACAGCCTGCAAAGAGTAGGGCAGGGATTACTTTCAAAATTGGTGCAAAAGGGCTGTTCCTAGAACCCGCGGCCGCCCACTTTGCCTCTTTGCAGCCGCCCATTCAGTTCATAGCATGGCTAGGGGGCAGAGACTAAGGTCAGCTGACTGGTGAGGAATGTGAAGTGGGAGGGCCTGGAGGAGACCCTATCTTCTGATTTTGGCATAGGTGTCACTGCTACGAGATACCACAAAGTCGGAGACACAGTGAATCCGGAGACTATAGGAATCACACACCTGGAGCAATCTGGGAACCATTAATCCCAAGCCAAGTCGACAGATCACAAAACCAGTATGCATCATCCAAGGGATGTCTAATCTGTAGGTTTCACATAAAAATCACTAGTAATTTTATTTTCCGGAATCCTCAATGGAGTATCCAAAACAGAAATCTTTCCATAACCCTTAAAATGTCATATTAAAGTTTAGCGCAAGAATGAGATAATTAAAAAAAAAAATGAAATCATGTCAGTGACTCAATGTCAATGTTTTGAAGCTGTTGCAAATACAGTGGGTGTATTGTGCCATCTGCACAGTGTACACCTGAAGCTACCCTAATTGAGTACCTGTGCGACTACGGCACCAGGACAGGGTCAGGGGAGCATTTGATGGGACACTGGTAGCATTTAACAGGCACACTGGCAGCATTTGACGAGCACACTGGCGGCATTTAATGGGCACAGTGGCAGCATTTGATGGCAGAGTTTGATGGGCACAGTGGCGGCATTTGATGACAGTGGCAGAATTTGATGGGCACACTGGCAACATTTGATGGGCACAGTGGCGGCATTTGATGGGCACAGTGGCTGCAATTTATGTTTTTTTTTTCTGAAATTTTCAGTTAGCTTGTGCCCCCCTAAAAATTTTGATCACCAGCCGCCACTGGTTTATATGTGCGTGCATATATATATACGTGCGTGTGTGTTTTTTAATATATATATATATATATAGTATATGTGTGTTTATTATGTGTGTGTGTGTTTATATATGCGTGTGTGTGTGTGTGTTTACATGTATGTATGCACATTTTATGTATGCACTTTTAATACTGACCCCCTATATTTGTACAATCAGAAAATTGTTATTTATTTTTTTTGCTTTTTCATAGTACCAGCAAAATAAATGCTGTTCCTCCAAAAAGCGATCCATACTCAGATGGCTTTTCAGAGGCATTTGAAAGCCGGTAAAGAGGCAAAATGTTGCCTGAATGCCTCTTTTAACCCCTTAAATGCATCATGCAATGCACACAGTTGCAGGATGGCTGCAGTGCAGCCCCATTCACCTAGGGGTATACTTCAAGTGTGCCCTGACTGGAACAAGATTGTGAAACACCGACATAGAGGAACCCATCCCTCCATTTTCCTCCTGCAGTCGCTGAATGCCTGTGGGAGGGAGAGGAGGAGAAGCGGGGGAAATGGAGAAATCGGTTCCTATATATGCAGCCACCCACTTGTGACTGGGCCTTGGTGTTCCACCATCGGGCTCGGAGAAAAGAGCCCTGTCCGGGGGTCAGGGGGGCCCTCCATGGTTTCTTGCATCGGGGCCCTGAGGGTTCTAGTTACGCCACTGACTGTGCACAAAGCGCCATAAAGACAAGGTTTGAGCTCAACGACTGATACGGTTTCACTGGGAGGTCTGCTATGCCCCTGTCCCAGACAACTGTTTACACCTATCTCTGCAATACAGAGAATTGAGTCCCTTATGGATACGATAAGGGGATGGGTGAGGCTCCTTCAATGACAAATGGCACCTATGGGATTGGTTTTTACGCATTCACTCTGAACTCTTCTGTTGTTAATGTTTTGCCTCAATTGGTTATAGCCTCCTTAATATTTCTGGTGTGCCCGCCTCCCCCTAGGGGATTTAGTTTCCCTGTTTAAAACCTTTTCCATTGGAACTGTCCATGTCTATCTTCATGGTACCTCTTTTATACAGTACATGTGATGCGTAATACATTATGCTCCCTTAAATGTTATTTCTATAGTCATGTGGCATATTCATATCCTACTCTGTTCTCTGATTTTTTTCTGTCTTTACTTTTCTTATGCATATATGTCAAATGTTAATTTGTTATAAAAAAAAGTTGGATTGTAACAATGTAAAAACGGGGGTCCACAACCCCTTCGATTGCGATCTACCCATCAATCGTGAGAGGGCGACGGGTAGATCTTGTGTCCGCAGTGCTGACCCCCGCTGTCCAAACCATTCCTTCCCGACTCCGGAGCAGAGCATCACACACACAAGCAGCTGGCTCTGCAGCACAGCTTCACTGTCTCCCGTGTGATCCACCCCTCACATTCGTGCCGCCCATTTTCTACATCTCATACAGGCACTCATTATGGATGTGAGGGGAGGGACCGAAGGCAGCAGGTTGGAACAAGCAGGTAAGGAACTGATCATTAGGGAAGGGCAAACAGTTGTGGGCTGTATACTCTTGATCTGTTAATGCTGAGCTGTAAACTCCTGACCATTTAATGCTGAGCCATATACTCCCGACCTGTAATGCTGAGCTGCATACTCCTGATCTGTTAATGCTGAGCTGTATACTCTTGATCTGTTAATGCTGAGCTGTATACTCTTGATCTGTTAATTCTGAGCTGTATACTCTTGATCTGTTAATTCTGAGCTGTATACTCTTGATCTGTTAATGCTGAGCTGTATACTCTTGATCTGTTAATGCTGAGCTGTATACTCTTGATCTGTTAATGCTGAGCTGTATACTCTTGATCTGTTAATGCTGAGCTGTATACTCTTGATCTGTTAATGCTGAGCTGTATACTCTTGATCTGTTAATGCTGAGCTGTATACTCTTGATCTGTTAATGCTGAGCTGTATACTCTTGATCTGTTAATGCTGAGCTGTATACTCCTGATATGTTAATGCTGAGCTGTATACTCTTGATCTGTTAATGCTGAGCTGTATACTCTTGATCTGTTAATGCTGAGCTGTATACTCTTGATCTGTTAATGCTGAGCTGTATACTCTTGATCTGTTAATGCTGAGCTGTATACTCTTGATCTGTTAATGCTGAGCTGTATACTCTTGATCTGTTAATGCTGTGCTGTATACTCTTGATCTGTTAATGCTGAGCTGTATACTCTTGATCTGTTAATGCTGAGCTGTATACTCCTGATCTGTTAATGCTGAGCTGTATACTCCTGATATGTTAATGCTGAGCTGTATACTCCTGATATGTTAATGCTGAGCTGTATACTCCTGATATGTTAATGCTGAGCTGCATACTCCCGATATGTTAATGCTGAGCTGTATACTCTTGATCTGTTAATGCTGAGCTGTATACTCCTGATCTGTTAATGCTGAGCTGTATACTCCTGATATGTTAATGCTGAGCTGTATACTCTTGATCTGTTAATGCTGAGCTGTATACTCTTGATCTGTTAATGCTGAGCTGTATACTCTTGATCTGTTAATGCTGAGCTGTATACTCTTGATCTGTTAATGCTGAGCTGTATACTCCTGATATGTTAATGCTGAGCTGTATACTCCTGATATGTTAATGCTGAGCTGTATACTCCTGATATGTTAATGCTGAGCTGCATACTCCCGATATGTTAATGCTGAGCTGCATACTCCTGATCTGTTAATGCTGAGCTGTATACTCCTGACCGGTTAATGGTGAGCTATATACTCCTGACCTGTAATGCTGGGCTGCATACTCCTGATGTGTGAACGCTGCGCTATATACTCCTGACCTGTGATCTTTAGTTACTCCTGACCCGGATAAGTTCATATTTTTACATTGAGATTTGTATTATATTTTTCTAAGGGCCAGTTCACAAAAGAATGTGGTGCAGGAAACATGCATTCCATGCACGTTTCCCGCACTGCCGGTGAGCACACTGCCTTTGCAATCTGCATGCAGGTGCCAATATATTGGTAACAGCACCCCAAAAGCAGATAGCAAATGCAGTGCATTTGTGGGCACCATATTGCACGGTTCGGCAGTACCCTGTCATTTGCTGCAGCGTGCTTTTAATAGTAAAAATTTCCCTAGAGGGTTTTGTATTGCAGCAAACAAATCCAAAATAATTCAATAAAAAATGTTTATTAAAAAGAGTAGTATACACAAGCACAACTGTCTGTGAAGACATGAGCTCTAAAAACCAAAACTAGAAGGCATAAAATGCATAATTATACAGTGGTACAATAGACATACAAATGGCATATTAACTGTAGAAAATCATACAGAGAAACCAACGTGTTTTGACCATGTTATAGTGGAGGTCCTTTTCAGGGGGGGGGGGGAAGAATATAGACTTGTGAGGAATACAATATATCAATAAGTACATTGAAAGACAAACAGTAAAATCTATTAATTAGTAAAAAGTACAGAATAAGTAATAAATATAAATAATTTATATTTACCACTGACTGCTTTATTTCAAGCCCTCCATAAGCTATGCCTGAGATTGTTACCTGATGATACAGACAGCGCAGCAAAACCAGAATGGCGCCCGCCCCTCACGGGCACACACACCCACCATGCCACGACAAGAATCTACTAGTGGCTGCACTTATGCAGGAACCAGAGGGAGCAGGGGAAGAGGGCGGGCGAGGAGAAAAAAGGGGGAGGAAGGGAATGCCGCCCGGCAGGCATGGAGGTAGGGGTCAGGAGAGCCTCACAGGCCCAGAAGGAATCCCAGTTCACTGTGAAAATTGAATAGTTACTCCAATTAGTACATTTCAGGGGTAATACCATAAACTAAAGCAACACCTAAGTGCCAGTAGAAAGGGCAGAGGATAATGAATAGAGGCCTCACACAAAGAAGTGTGGGATAGTGCAAAAGGGTAAAAGAGTGAAAATGTTAAAAGACACTAAAAGTGAACCAGAAACTAACCCCAAGAAAACCACGAGTGGAATGGTGATGATGAGGATAGAAAGCAATATCATGAGTGCTAAAACAAGAGGCACCAACAAAAGTGGGTTAAAAGTGAACCTGCCAAAGCAAAGATAAAACAGGCAGTGATGAGAAATGGGACAGTGGGAGCAAGGAAAATACAGTTGGAAGAAGAGAGAAAGGTGACCAGTGACAAAACATATGTGAATGAAAAGGAACTCCAAAGTGAAAGAAAGAGGAAATAAGATGAGAAAAGAGACAGAAAGGATGGTACATAAAAGGAAATAGGAAGGGAAAAGGGGGAGAAGTGGATAGGGAAGTGAAGTGTGAAAGGAAAAAAAAAAAGAGAAAAAAGAAAAAAAAGAAAGAAATGAGAAAACGAAATTGAAAAAAAAAAAATATTGATAAAATTCCATCAACATTGCCTCCGTCCCCTCCCAGACAATGAAGACATCGTCGATGTACCTCAGCCATATCTTGATGTGGCTGGTGTACTTGACGAGGTCAACATCACCCAGGGAGGGACTACTCCCACTCCCCCAGGTACAGATTGGCGTAGGATGGGGCACATGTCCCCATCGCTACGCCCTGCACCTGAAGGTAGTGGGAGCCGTCAAATAAAAAGATATGGTTGAGTATGAACTTCAAACCATTCAAAAAAAAAAAAAAAAAGGCATTAAGGCGAATGTTTTGTGAATATCAAGCATTTTACATAGGGAAAACTAGGCAGGAATTCAAGTGTCGTATTGCCCAACATATCTACAGCATGCAAATTGGGAATTTACACTTACCGTTGGGCAGACACATGGTGTTAACACACAAATACATCATGCCCAAAGTCTCCTTCGCTGCCCTTGACCAAATTCACATTCCGGTCGGGGGGAGGGCGATTGGAACAAATCCCTTTTACAGCGAGCGCAACAATGGATCTTTCAACTGCAGGCAACAGTATACCTTGGCCTCATTGAGTCCATCACTTTTGCCCCGTTCTTAAAGGGCTTTGTTTCAGGTAAAACACAATAATATCTTCCCAAACAATTTTTGGTGCCAGAACGAATTTATGAGCATTCTAATATCTATGTTTGTTACGCTTGCCATTTACTATATTTCTTTGAACGCGGTATTAACTTGATACTCATTACTCTGTAATAATTAGAATAAACTTTTTTATTGTCAAAATTAGTAACATTTTTGCCATTAAATTTTAATGTCTTTTGTTTGTTCCCATTTTTATGATCCGGCTGCACGGTGTACACCTTTGGCGTTTGTCCCTCTCGTGGACTGCCTGCTCTCCTGGGCCCCGTCGAACCTCCCGGCAGGCAGCGGGGAATGGCGACAGATGGTTGCTGCCGTGTCCCTTAGTTTTGCTTAGCTCACTGTGGCCTTACCCTTTGGCCACTGGGGGCCGCACTGGTCTGCCAGTGGTGTCCCAAAATCCTCCCGAACAACTAGCGGCTCACAGTGAATGCGCAAACTGGTGCACGGTGCGTCGTGTTGTCACACACATTTGCGACGAGAACGACGGCGGTTGCCAGGGGGTCTCCCCCCCTTCCGGGACACAGGGGAGGCCATGTGGAGGGTGCCATTTGATGGCGTTTCTCCATGTCAGGTTGGGGGGGTATTGGTGCACGGATAGGCGGCATGTGGATGGGGGGGTGGTGGGAATGTGGGTGTAAGTGTGGGGGGGCTGGGGGCTTGTGTGGTAATGCCCAGACAGAGGACCTCCTTGGCCAATTAATGCCCTATATAATCAGGCAGGCTGTATGCTAGTCTGATTCCGACCCAGGGCTGTCTGGATTAATTATGGAGGTCCACCCATAATAGTAAGAAGCATGCTGCATACTCACTTATCTACTCTGCCACAATATGGGGATTCTCTATTTAAATCATACAATGTTGATTTATAGATATATTCCATTCACCAGTCTATACCTTTCAATCTTGAGGAGTGTCCGTAAGGACTTGGCTCTCTTCCTATTGATATATAATTCTTTCTGATTCAAGGTAATTCTAGGATTGAGCACCATTCTTTCACGATTGTTTTCACTCCTTTCACTCATCTGTTTACTCTTGTTTTATACTTCACCTCATGGTCCCATTCCCAGGGGCCATCCTATTAATGTTTTTTCACCCCTTCACTTTCCAGCGTTGTAGCGTTTTTCAATTTTATTTTCTCATTTCCTGTCACACTTCCCTATCCACTTCTCCCCTTTTCCCTTGTCCCCCATTTTTTCCTTTTCCCTTTCTATTCGTACTCAACCATAACTTTTTTTCTATTTGGCGGCTCCCACTACCTCCAGGTGCAGGGCATAGCGATGGGGACATGTTGTGCCCCATCCTATGCCAATCTGTACCCGGGGGAGTGGGATCGGTGCCTCCTAGGCGATGTTGACCTTGTCGAGTACACCAGCCACATCAAGGTATAGCTGAGGTACATTGACGATGTCTTCATCGTCTGGGAGGGGACTTAAGCAATGTTGATGGAATTTATTTAATTTTTTTTCAATTTCATTTGCTCATTTCTTTTTTCTCTTTTTTTTCCTTTCACACTTCACTTCCCGATCCACTTCTCCCCTTTTCCCTTGTCCCCCATTTTTTCCTTTTCCCTTCCTATTCCCTTTATGTACCCTGCTTTCTGTCTGTTTTCTCATCTTATTTCCTCTTTCACTTTGGAGTTCCTTTTCATTCACATATGTTTTGTCACTGGTTACCTTTCTCTCTTCTTCCAACTGCATTTTCCTTGCTCTCACTGTCCCATTTCTCAGCACTGCCTGTTTGCTTTGGCAGGTTCCCTTTTAACCCACTTTTGTTGGTGCCTCTGGTTTTGGCACTCATGATATTGCTTTCTAACATCATCACCATTCCACTAGTGGTTTTCTTTGGGTTTGTTTCTGGTCCACTTTTAGTGGTCTTTAACATTTTCACCCTTTTGCACTATCCCACACTTCTTTGTGTGAGGCCTCTACTCCTTATCTTCTGCCCTTTCTACTGGCACTTAGGTGTTGCTTTAGTTTATGGGATTACCCCTGAAATTACTAATTGTGTAACTATTTAAAATTTTCACAGTGAACTGGGATTCCTTCTAAACCTGGCGACCCACCTTTGAGGGTCTCCTAAACCCCTTCCGCCGTGCCCGCCCAGCGGCTTTCCCTTCCTCCCCTTTTCCTCCTCGCCCCCTTCCCTTGCTCCCTCTGGTTTCTGCATGCGGCCTCTTGTAGGTTCTTGTCGTGGCCTGTTGGGTGTGTGTGCCCGTGAGGGGTGGACGCCATTCTGGTTTGACTGCGCTGTCTGGATCATCGGGTAACAATCTCAGGCATAGCTTATGGAAGGTTTGAAATAAAGCTGGTCAGTGCTAAATATAAATCTTATTGCTTATTCTGAACTTTTTACTAATTAACACATTTTACTGTTTGGATTTCAATGTACTTATTGATATATTGTATTCCTCAGAAGTCTATAATTCTTCCCCCCTGAAGAGCTCCACTATAACATGGTCGAAACGCATTGGAGTTTCTCTATATAACTTTCTACAGTTAATATGCCATTTGTATGTCTATTGTACCACTGTATAATTATGCATTGTATGCCTTTTTGTTTTGGTTTTTAAAGCTCATGTCTTGACGGACAGTTGTTGTTACTCTTTGTAATAAACTATTTTTTATTGAATTATTTTGAATTTATTTGCTGCAATACAAAACCCATAGGGAAATTTTGCATATACTATGTTTTCATCGGGGCATGCGGCTAATTCTTGCTCACGTTCTTGTATCGCTTTTTTGTTCTCTGTAATGCATGCATTACTTTTTTTGCATTCCAGTGTGATTTGCAGCCCATTCACATGAATGGGCTGTCAAAATGCACCACTTGGGGACAACGTTGGAAATGCACAGGAGTGTGTGCCACAGTACTGTGTGATCCCAGAGTGAATTAACCCCAAGTTCTCTTCAAAAATGCCTTACTTTTTAATTGCCTTGCTAGGTTAGCACCCAAATATAGTCTGCTGTGCCTGGTGATCTTTGATTTCTCACATGTTGTTCATGTAGATCTCCACCACTCTAAAGGTTGCCTACCCCTGCTGTGAAATCCCTAATAAAATAATTACAATTACAAAAAATACATTTTGACCAGTTTGTTGTGGGGAAACTTGGGTGTCCTGCACAGAGCCCTGACCTCAATTGAACACCTATGGAAAGAATTAGAGCGCCAATGGTGAGCCAGGTCTTCTCATCAACATCAGTACCTAACCTCACTAATGGCACACATTCCCACAGACACCCTCCAAAATCATGTGAATTTTTGTATGAATTTAGGGCCGGTGCTACCACTATGCCGCCTGGCCTTTGGTTTTGCTACTGTCTTCTCTCTGCAGCAAGCAACTAAGTTTCAGCATCAGCAGGCAGCCGCCGATTCGTTCGCACATAGTGTCAGGGGTGCAGCGGCAGCAGAGGACTGTGTCTGTGTCTTGACTCCCGAATGAATGGAAGCAATCAAACATTCATTGATGAGCGCTGGTGAGGCTGCATTGGATGGGCGCTGGTGAGGCTGCATTGATGGGCACTTCATTAAAATGGTGGGGTATACATTCACAGAGGAGGAGGAGTCAGAGGTGGAGCGGGGGGGGGGGGGGCAAAATGATTTTTCTCCTAGGATATCAAAAATCCTTGCTCCAGGCCTGTATGAATGCTCATGGTGTTGTAATAGGATGTCCAACAAGCCAATATTAGGTGCAATTATCAGTAGTCCACAAACTATTGCCCATATAATATTTAAATCGGCTTTAAAAAAAAATAAAAAATAAAAAAAAAACATAAAAAAAATGAAGTAGAAAGGAGCACTTAGTGAAACACAATGAAAACATATGTCTGATGATTTTTAGATTTTTATTCATGTGAATAATCCAATTAATGTCATTCTGGCTTTCTTCACAACAGGGGCATTGCACATACATTAGATGAGAGACATACATTTCATTGTCTTGTTACATATTGAAGGTTTTCTGGAGACTTTTCTTTGCCATCTCTCTGGTCAGACTGTTCCATTCTTCAGGATAGTCGGCTGGTTTAGCATTATACTCTGCTGCAAACTGCTCATTGTACTCTTTGAGAATAAATTTCCAGTAGTCAGAAGCTTCAATACTCTCATCAGGTTGAATTTTCCAGTCTGGGTAGAAATCTCTATAATCCTTGAAGGGGTAAAATTTCCTATCTGTGTGCTCATTCCTAAACCTTGTATTGCCAACCACAGAGGTTGTACAAATATCATGACAAAGAAACTTTGTTGTTTCCCATCTGTGACGTCCTAGTCCTTGTGGGCGATGTACGGATGCAAAGTGCTCCTTATGGTCCGTCCCTCCAGCCTCACAGGGGACTTTGCAGAAAGGACATTGCTTCCCGCACCCAAACACCTTCTTGAACAGTTCATCCTGAGGCTTCACTACAAGTCTGGAAAGAACATCTTCTGTACTCAGAGATTTCAGTTCTACTCGGATCTCTTCTTCTGTATCAGTCAGACTGATCCTCATATAATCAATAAAATCCTCAATAGTTGCCGAATTTTTAAAAATTATTGCCTTCATTGTCTGCTGTGGTAACACCAGATCACTGTTCAATTTCTCACACAGATGGGACAAAAAATCTGAGACATAATTAAGGTTTAAAGCTGGAGTATGGTTAAGACTAGATCTGACCCGTCCCATGATATCAGACAGAATTCTGTCATGTAAAGTACTGATATTTTTATATTCCTTTACAATATAGTTAGTTATCCAGGATTTTACAAAGTTTTTATAGTCATTTGAATAGTTCACATAATTTTTGAAGTTGTCTTCCTCCAGGAGGTTCTCTAGAACATTGAACTGGAAAAACATTCTAGAGGTGTATTTTTCAGAACCTTTGCTATTTGTGATGTCATCTACCATTTCTATTCCCAGTTTTCTGTAAATATGATCTGTTAGCGCTGGTTTAAAAAGGTTTTTACAGACTCGTTCAGCGAGGCTCTTGCTCTCATTTTTTTTCTGAAAAACATTTTTGAATGTATCAAAGTATAGTGGTTTAAGGGAATTGAGCCTAGCATGGGAGTCATTCTTTTTTAAAAATGTGAAATGCATCGTCTGAAAATCAACAAGAACGTGCCCCAAAATGGTCAACTTCAAGTCCAATTCACGATCAGCTGAAAAAAAATTCTTTGTATCGTCACGTTTACAGTTTTCATCAATTATATTCAATATTTCCCTGCAGTATGTGTCATCATAGTCAGCATCTATTTGTGTTTGTTTTCTTGAATACTTAATGCATTTATTCAACACACTCTGGAAAAAATCTTCATATCGGAATTCCTTTTTCCAATTCATAAATGGATAAGTAAAAAAATTCAACGTATGCGTTAATAATGTTGGATTCTGTTGTTTTTTGGGTTTGGGAAAATGTTTTGTCTTCTGTAATTCCAAATTAACAGCAGAACCTCTTTCTTTCATGTCCTTGGTGAGCACTAGTAACATCTCTCCCTCAATGTCACGCACCGGCAGATGACTTACCTTTAGATTTTTGGCTGCATAATTCCAGATTCTTTCAAGTTTCTCCTCCAATTCAGCATTGCTCAGCTCATGTTTTTTCTTTCTACACTCTTCTATAAAGTTGGAGACCTTCTGTTCAATTCTTTCAATTTGCTGACTGTATACATGTTGTATCCTAATTTTCTCTTTTTGGATCTGAATCGTTTCTTTAAGTTTGCTGATTGAAGATGTTTCAAGACTTTTTCTCAGGTTCTGAGCACTGATCACAAAGTCTGTTTTGTATTTTATTAGTTGGGCACCATCTGTCTCTTTACTGAAATACTCTTCCAGCCAACCTAAAATCTTTTTCTGCTCTCTGGCGAGAATGATTTCTGCTTCTTTTTGACACTCATTAGCTTTGGCTTCCAGTGTTTCATCAGACTGATTCTTGATCAGCGTCTCAGATTTTGTTAACCATTCACGCATCAGTTTACTGAATTTCCACTCACGTTCAGAATATTTTATAGATAACAGGTTGTAGGCTTTTGCTATCAAACTGTTTCTGAAACTAAATATGAAGTTTTCATGTTTTACTGCACTCCATAAGTCAGATACCCATGAAATGAATTCATTAATGTTGTGTGTCCTATGTCTGTCTTTCATGATCTTCAGTAGATTTTGTTTGAGTTCGTTGACATTTTCGCTGTATGCACTGTTGACTGAAGCCATTGGTGGGACTCCATGCCACAGACCAGCAATGTAACAGTTGTCGTGATCTAGGTCATACTCCATGATATCAGAAAAATATTTAAACTGAGACTTTTTTTCCATAGCTGCCACAGTTCTGGTCATTTCATCTAACTGGTCCATCAGCTTCTTCCTACCCCTCATGTTCATTAGTGGAGCTGATACGTCACTCACATTCTGATGTACAAATTGGCAGTTGGGTTTTTTCCCAATTTCTTTCATCCTAAGAAAAGCATGGATGACAATTTGTAAAATATCTTTCATTTCTGTTGTATTTTCCATGGCCATGTTAATTAGGGTGATGTCACTCAATCCAATCACTAGTGTTGCCAATTCATTATCATGTTCATAGCTTCCCTCAAGAGAATCCAACTCTGGAGCTTTCAATCCTTCAGTGTCTATCACCAAAATGAAATCACAGCTCAAATCGTCCCGGAAATTTTCCTTCACTCTCAGAAGAGTCATGAAGGCTCCTCGTGTACATCGTCCGCTGGCCACCGGGAACTGCAACCCAAACATGGTGTTCAGAAGGGTGGATTTCCCTGTACTCTGCACCCCAAGAACTGTTATTACTTTCAGTCTGTTTTGTCCTTTAACTTTCTTGTCCAACTCAGTTAGTACATCTTTTATCCACTGCAAGGGAATCCTGGAGGCTTCTCCATCTATAAGCTCCAGAGGAAACCCGTCCAACAGAAGATCTGCAGCTATTTTAGGAAGACATTCAAAGTTTATGGTTGTTGATTTCCCCCTTCTTCCCATGTAATGCCAGGCTTCATAGAACTGACCCACTTCTCTCAGAAAGTGTTCAATTCCCAGCGAACTATCAGATATCTTCTGATCCAACTTGGTCAGCTCTTTCTGCTTGTCAGGCAAATTACATGTTTCTTTATATTGAGCTTGTAAAGGGTAAAGGCATTTTCTTGCCTTAACATCAAGATGAAATTTTAACCACTGTAAAAAATAGAACTTTTCAGATCTATTTATTGATGTGATTGCATTTACAAATTTTGATATTCCAGTTGGAATGTCACATTTCCATTGCTCTTGTCTTATTAAGTTACATTTTATTCTGAGTTTAGATTTGTAATTCTCCCCATTACTATTCCCTTGTCCTTTCATTTGGCACATCTCCTTTTCTAATTTGGCCATTTCTTTCAGTGGCTCCGCTTGTAATTTCATTGTTTCTTTCTTGTATTCCTCAACATCTTCTATCTCATCTGTTATTTCTTTTGCTGCTAATTTTGCTTTCTGACATTCCCCAAAGACCTCATCTATTCGGATCCCATGTCTGGAGGCTTGTTTGGATATTGTTTCTAGACTGAGAGTTTTGATATTATTTTGAACCAATGGCAGAAGTAATGAATAAAGCTTCGAAACAGCTGTTGTCTCATTTGTACTTCTTGGAATCAATAAAACATTGTCTTGGGTTAAATTCAGCACAGGTGCCAAGAGCTTTAGTCTTTCTTGCGTGTCCTCCTTCATCCTGGTGTTCTCTGGGCTAATTACCAATAGATATTTTGTATTGTGGCCGTTACACTTCATTAGGAGTTCGTATTGGTCTTTACTGACACCTTCTGTAATAATCACAATGACTGAGGAGATTTCTATCAAAAAATCAAACTGCTTCATGTTAGGCTCAAGGATTCCTCGAAGATTTGTAAAAGCCACGGGCTCTGGAAATTTACCTTTACCCCCAGGAAAATACCAAAAAATTTCCACCAACCCGTCTGATAATTTCCTTGCAGCATTTCCCCCTTCCATATCCCTGTGGATAAAATGTTCATGTTGGTGTTGCGGTGTGCCCAGAAGCAGATTTAAAACTTTTGACTTGGATAACCTACAATTCCCCAGTCTTACAAATGAGATCGTTGGCATTGGGACATTAACCAAGCTGTCCTCTATAAATCCTTTGCTGTCTGCTAATGACCGAGGTCTCCATTTCTTTACTATGCCCCTCATTGCCCACAGCATGAAGGTGCATTCTGGGCCATCAACATCAGGCAGCAGCAGAGGGACAGCAAACTGACACATTGACATTTTGGATATCATTTCTTGCTGCAGGAAATGGTCTGAGCAATGAAAGGCAGCAGAGACCACATCAAGAGGGTGGATGCAATTCTGTGAGTCGCTTTCATCAAGGAACATGAAGTTTTCATTATTATTCTCACTCTTCTCTGATTTCATAAAAAGCTTATTTATATTTCTGGCTTCCCCATTTAGTGACATCAACCTTCTTACAAAATACCATAATGCATTATCATCATCGGAAGGCTCATCTGTCATTAAACTTTCTGGACCAATTTCAAGAACATTCTGTAGAGTCAATTTTGAGGTTTGTTTAGTGCCAATCTTCATCTTCTCCAACAGCTCCTTGAATGGAATTTCTTTATCTGGAAATAGTTACAAATAGATAGTAATTATATTCAATAACCATAATATCAAACAAAATATTTGTACACATTATTATAAGTTGTAGGTTGGTATTTATGAAATATAATCAAACAAAAAATTGCTAAAAAGGAAATATAGTATCTTAATCCTGCACTTTCAAAAATATACAGAACCCTCTCAGCCTCCCCATATCCCACCAGATATTTATTACAACCCTGGATTCAATAGATCTGGGCTGTTTTCCACTGGTACATGTTACACATTAGATTCTTATTTTATAATTATTTAATGAATGCTTGCATGAGATTGCTTAGAAGTAGTAGAATTGCATATTAACCAATATATATTTTATGTTATTTCGTAGATATAGAAAGTCTTGAACTTTAGATGACCCCTCTGCTTCATGCTGATATTTTTACTGGGTGAAAGTTCATTAGAATAGATTCAAGTTATACAGAATTGTCTCCAGTCGTTGAAATACATATAAATCACAGAGATAAGATAAGCACATCTTACACAGGTGGTTTAGAAATTATTATGTAGGATATGGGAAAGTTATGTACAGTACATTAATTAAGTTTGACAGGGTCAAACAAAGGTGTGCTTGAGCCCTCATTAAAACTGTTAAAATACATTTGAATGGGATAACACTGATATATATATATATATATATATATATATATAAATTTTTTTTTTTTCATTATGTACATAATACAGTACATTTTTGTGAAACCCATAAAATGTATACTTGCACATAGAATTGTATCGAGAAACAACAACACATATAACACATTTGGTGGGGTTATTGAAAGTGCATTCTCCCAAAGTCATAAATCTGTCTTATCAGGACAAGGAGGGTTTGATTTCACACAGCTGAGTGCCATACTGTCTCTACACCAGTGTTAATTGGAAAAAAAAAAAAAACATTTATAAATCACTTTAATGAATATATAGGAATTCTGGGAATGAATATGTTTGTCTGGTTGTAGAACAGGTGTCAGATTTATGGATAGTTACATGGAGGTAGATCTTAGCAACCAATCATATCTAGGAAAGATGACGACGATAAGGCTTGTGAAAGGGTATATAAATGCAAGTTCTACAATTGAAAATATGTGGATTACTGCGCTGTCAGAAAAAATACAGTGGTGACCCAGTGTTGGATGGTACACACCATACATAAATTTGATTATGTGAAAAGAAAAGCGTATAAAATATACGAATAATAATTAGCTGCTGCAATCGTGAATGCGAGATACCCACATCAACAAAACCAAAAGAAAAACAAACGATTGCGCTGCAAACAATAATCAAGTGATGATAACAGGCAAGGTTTGAAAGATATCGTTATCTTTCAAACCTTGCCTGTTAGTGGGCCCTGAGGACAGGGTTGATGACCACTGGTTTAAGGTGACATCCGCAAGCGGTCGGCAAACAGTTTTCATCTTCTTGATACACTATGAAGTTCCTTTTTCATTCCATGTGATTCGTTTGATCGTTTTTGAGCCTGTGTGTCCTGCATCCTGAGTGACCAGCCATTGTTTTTCTGGAGCCCCTGGCCGGGATTAAGCCACATGCTTTGTGTGACCTCTGTAACAGGAGGTCTCACACTCTGGTAAGGGTCAGTGTGTTTATCGGTGGAGGTGTTAACCCTTTCCTTACCAGACCACTATTCTCTTGGTGTTTATTGGATTGATGTCACTTTGAACCTCTCTCTTGGGAATTGCCTGTTTGGTGAACCATACAACTAATTTGGGAATTAGAGATCAATACTAAAGAACTATTTACATTGGACATTCTGAACCAATATTGCTATCACCAAACTGCTTTTTATTGTACATTGAGATTCAATCACTTTATTGAGATATCATTATGTTTTAATCAATGTTATCATCACTTGATTATTGTTTGCAGCGCAATCGTTTGTTTTTCTTTAAGTTCTACAATTGTTAAACAGACAAGTCAGACAGGGGCTCATAAGGCTGAACTCTATGTATGCTGCCCTATTGCATGGGTCATAGAGGTCAGAACCAGTGGGCAATTATCTGTTCAGATAGGAGTCTATCAGGCTGACTGTTTGTCTATGCAGCCCTATTGCACGGGACAAGTGAGGAAGCGCAGCGCGACTCGTGCTTGCGCAGCAGGGAACCAGGCTGTGAAGCCGCAAGGCTTCACTTCCTGATTCCCTTACTCAAGATGCCAGCACCTGTACCCAGAGCCGAGGGACAGGTCAGCTTCGGGTGCCGACATTGCGGGCGCCCTGGACAGGTAAGTGTCCATATATTAAAAGTCAGCAGCTGCAGTATTTGTAGCTGCTGACTTTTATTTTTTTTGGTTTTCGGCGGAACTCCGCTTTAATATGACATTTTTGTGGAAAACATGCCCTCTACTAAATACCTTGGAATGTCTACTTTCCAAAAAGGGGTCATTTGGGGGATATTTGTACTGTCCTGGCATGTTAGGGCCTCATGAAATGATAGGACGTCAGTACATCAGGTGGGATAAATTTTCATTGATTGGCATCATAGGATTGTAGACTTTATAACTTTCACACAGACCAAAGAATATACATCGATTTGGGTTATATTTACCAAAATAACAAAACAGTATAAATATTGTTCAAAATTTATGAAAAGAAATAAAAACTAAAAAAAATTTGCTAAAAATTGTACAACAGAAACTAAGAAAAACACATTTTTCTCAAACTTTTCATTTGTAGAGCAAATAAAAAAATATATATATATACCCAGTTGTGATTAAATACCACCAAA
>CM053031.1:294671602-294803347 GCA_028564925.1 Lithobates sylvaticus | reverse complement strand
ATATTAATGTAGGGGTGGTTTGTCCTGGGGGGTCTATATTAATGTAGGGGTGGTTTGTCCTGGGGGGTCTATATTAATGTAGGGGGGGATTGTCCTGGGGGGTCTATACTAATGTATGGGGGCTGGTTTGTCCTGGGGGGGTCTATACTAATGTGGGGAGTGGTTCGTCCTGGTGGGTCTATACTAATGGGGGGTGGTTTGTCCTGGGGGGTCTATACTAATGTGGGGGGGTGGTTCGGCCTGGGGGGTCTATACTAATGTGGGGGGTGGTTTGTCCTGGGGGGGTCTATACTAATTTGGGGTGTTCGTCCTGGGGGGGTCTATACTAATTTGGGGTGTTCGGCCTGGGGGGGTCTATACTAATGTGTGGGGGGGGGTGGGTTGTCCTGGGGGGTCTATACTAATGTGGGGGGGTGGTTTGTCCTGAGGGGGTCTATACTAATGTGGGGGGGGTGGTTTGTCCTGGGGGTCTATACTAATGTGGGTGGCGGGGCTGGTTTGTCCTGGGGGGTTTATACTAATGTAGGGGGGTTTTGTCCTGGGGGGGTCTATATTAATGTTGGGGGGTCTATACTAATGTGGGGGAGTGGTTTGTCCTGAGGGGGTCTATACTAATGTGGGGGGTGGTTCGGCCTGGGGGGTCTATACTAATGTGGGGGGGGGGCGTGGTTTGTCCTGGGGGGGTCTATACTAATGTGGGGGGTGGCTCGGCCTGGGGGGTCTATACTAATGTGGGGGGGTGGCTTGTCCTGGGGGGGTCTATACTAATGTGGGGGGTTCGTCCTGGGGGGGTCTATACTAATGTGGGGGGGGGGTGGTTTGTCCTGAGGGGGTCTATACTAATGTGGGGGGGTAGTTTGTCCTGGGGGTCTATACTAATGTGGGTGGCGGGCTGGTTTGTCCTGGGGGTTTATACTAATGTAGGGGGGGTTTGTCCTGGGGGGTCTATACTAATGGGGGGGGTTTGTCCTGGGGGGGGGCTATACTAATGTGGGGGGGGGGGTCTGTACTAATGTGGGGGGGGGGTTGTCCTGGGGGGGGTCTATACTAATGGAGGGGGTGGTTTGTCCTGGGGGGTCTGTACTAATGGAGGGGGGTGGTTTGTACTAATGTAGGGGGGAAAGGTTTGTCCTGAGGGGGGGTCTATACTGATAAAGGGGGGTGGTGTGTTTTGTCCTGGGGGGGTCTATACTGATGGGGGGTCTGTCCTGAGGGAGGTATTTATACTTAGTGAAGGGTCTGCCCTGACGGAGGGGGGGACTATACTTAATGGAGTGGGGTCTGTACTGAGGGATGACTATAGTTGGTGGAGGGGGTGATACCATGTTTTACTGCACCAGGTGACACCAACCCTAGTGATGCCACTGCAGCTGCGGGCTCTTATTTTCCCTCTCCCTCACCTCCTCGTGCGCTGCTGTACTAATGAGCGGCGCACTATGTTTCTTCCCCCGCCTTCATAACGGCCAGGGAAGAAAAAACAAAGGAGCAAAGAAAAGGATTGTGGGACATGTGGTCCCAAGGACTGGCAGCCCCACTGTAACACGGAAACTGCAGCCCAAACAGCATGCTCAGCTGAATGGGAGAGAGAAAGCCAGGAGCCCGGGGAAGCTTTCAGGGAAGGGCACCCAGGACTCCAGAGGGAGAGGGCAGTGCTGAGAGGACACCATCAGAGAGAGAAAAAGCCACACAGCCTGGCGCCATCCCTGGTGGAGGAAGGAATGGAGTCATTGCAGGAATACAGATCTGGGCTCTACCCAACGGAGTCGCCACGGGCAATTCAGAGTGAGCTGACTCCTGATCAGAGGAACCGTTGTTGCTGTATCGCTGGGTCAGGTGAGAGGGCCGATCGGCCATTATTTACTACCATCTCTTGTAACAAGTCTGCAGTCTCTGACCATCTCCTGTAACATGTCTGCAGTCTCTGACCATCTCCTGTAACATGTCTGCAGTCTCTGACCATCTCCTGTATTGTGTGCAGCCTGACCATCTCCTGTACTATGATTGCAGTCTCTGACCGTCTCTAGTATCATGTCTACAGTCTCTGACCATCTCCTGTACTATGTCTGGGGGCTCTTTCTAATAGACTCTCTAACAGAAGCCCCCTCTGTGTGCATCAGAGAGACTCCCCTCCAGGTCTCATTAGTGTACGCTCTTCCTGTATTTTCTTTATTGGTAAAAGATCATGGGAGGATCCCAGGGTAACGAAGACTTCTTACGGGTACATCTCTGTGTTGAAGTCGTTGTCATAGAAACATTTGTAAAGGGGAGGAGTTGGTAAGATGACCACGCCCACGTGGGGGCGCCAGAAATATTTCTGCACCCAGGCGTCTGTGACCCTAGGATCGGCCCTGGGCAGGTCCTCCATTACAGACATTCATCCTGGAGAGTGGAGCAGAGTGAGAGCTGCTCGGCCGCTGCTGGCATTAGCTGGATTCTGCACATGGCAGGAGATCCACAGAGCCTGGCAGAAGGGGAGGAGTCGGGAGAGGGGAGTACATGGAGCCACCCACTAACCCTGGGACGTCACCCCTGGCAATGCTGAATTGAACAGTCCGCCCCTGGCAGGGGTAAAAGTAGTAGCGGGCAGAGAGACGGCCCTGGGGACACCAACTGGGGGACCTTCCCTCCAACTCCCACACGTCAGGCAAATTAGGCGGCCGCGAGGCCCCTGGGAGTGCGAGGCCTAAGGCGACCGCCTAATTTGCCTAATTAGAGAGCCGCCTCTGCCTGTGGAAATTGGGGATGAGTCAATGGTTCGGTCTGAACCTAGGCCATTCAGCCCCCTGAAAATCATATATAGAAGAGGTCTTTCTAACACTACTATATATGACAGCTTCCCGTTGTCATTGGTTCCTAAGGAAGCCACAAGTGAAGGGACCTCATGCATTTTTCACCTTTTTTTTTTTATTTTATTTTTGGGCATGGCGTCCCCCTTAAAATCCATACCACCCAATAAACTGAACCCAGGGCAGTGAAATACAGCTTTGATTATAATCTATGAAGCTTTATGTACAGTCCTTGTACAATTAATACACTTGCAATTAATATATATTGTACACTTTTACTACTTCCCTAATATGGCATTTCTCTCCTACATGTAAAAATATTTTTTTTTCCTAGAAAATTACTCAGAACTGCCAAATGTTGTATATGATTTTAAGCAGATGCCCTAGAGAATAATTTGGTGGCTGTTGCAATTTTTTATGTCACACACGATATTTGCGCAGCGGTTTTTGAAACACAATTTTTTGGGGAAAAAAAATACACTTTAATGAGTTTTAATGCAAAAAAAAACACATTATATAATCCAATTTTTTGTAAAAATATAAAAAGATGATGTTACACTGAGTAAATAGATACCCAACATGTCACACTTTAAAATTGTGTACTTTCGTGGAATGGCGCCAAACTATGGTACATAAAAAAAATCTCCATAGGCGACGCTTACATTTTTTTTTTTTACAGGTTACCAGTTTAGAGTTACAGAGGAGGTCTAGAATTATCGCTCTCACTCTATATATTTTTTGATTTTAAAGTCACCGTTTTTATTAAACTCTACCTACACAGAAGGAACCTGTCACGGACCATTTTTGATCTAATTTATTCACTCATAATAAGGATTCGTTATCAGTTGTTCACTTTGAATATTATTGGACTTTATATATTATTGGTCTTTATTATTTATTAATTATTCACCACTTTTCAATATATATATATATATATATATATATATATATATAAAATCATTTTTTTTATATATTTATCATCGTCATTTATTCCTATCATTAGTAATATTTATCACCTTTATCGCTTTTTATTGGATATTTTTTCCTCTGATATTTGCATTTTATTCGACAGAATTACCTTTTATTGGATACCTTGTGATAATTGTACTTAATTTTTATGTCTGGCTATTTTAATAATTGCCTCTTATACATATCCTTTGGTGCCTTATCCATAGCACTATTGCACTTTATTGTCTATACAGTGCATCACTATCCTTCATTTTTCAAATGTTGGATGTGAGCTTGTTGGCTGAAAGTCCGACCGTGTGTATGCTCCATCGAACATTTGTTGTCGGACTTTCGGCCAACAAAAATATGTTTTTACAAATTTGTAGTATATAGAAAGAAATAATTATTGCGCAGGTGAAAAAAGAAGATATACAAATATAAATAACAAAAAATTAAAAATAAAGCTGCTGGCAATAACACAACAGAACAAAATTGTGTGAAAACATATAAAGCCTAAATTGCTGCGTTATATGTGCAAAAATGGTGAAGACAGATTAAATGTCAAACAACAGCCCATAAAGTGTTTCCATATGAGGATACATGGTAAATGCAATGTATGGAAACAAAGACCTTAAGAACGTGTCCAAGAGGAAATGAATGACCATTCACCCGTCATTGAGTAAGATGTGCGCTTACCAGAACCCCAGACTCCACATTATAAGTGTCTAGATGGAATCGCAAATCATGGCAAATCCCACCTTTTGAAAGAGGTGAAGATACTGTCATGGCGGAGCTTGCTGGTTCCTAATCGCTCTCATAGATGTCCCATAAAGAAGAGAAGAGTATCCACATAGTGTAAAACCATATGATGATTTATTAAGAATAAGCATTGCTAAAAACGTACACAGATCCAGTAAAAATCTAGCAATAGATACAAAGATTCCCGGGTCAGGATCCACTGGTGCAGAGATCAAACTAGCGTGGTTTTGACAGACATAGACTCCGGCCTACATGTTTCGTCCCCCAATGACGTCACATCTGGCGAAACATGTAGGGCAGAGTCTATGTCTGTCAACACCGCGCTAGTTTGATCTCTGCACCAGTGGATCCCGACCCGGGAATCTTTGATTGACTGTAAATATAAAGTATACATTTTATTCTATAATCTGTCCTGTTTAAAATGACAATAAAATTATAAGTGGTACAAAATATCGCAAAGTTATTTACAAATTACATAATAGCATTTTTTTGTTTTTGTTTTTTGTTCTTGTTCAACAAAAAAAAAAATGAAAAAAAATTGAATACAGATAAAAAAAGTTTGAATATGAATGGTTAGTAAAATAAAAATACAAAGAATCAGCAGGAAAATATCAGCTAAGGGGAGAAGGTGAAGAACATAATTAGGGCTGGTTATGGTAAACCAAGGAAATAATAAGGGCTTAAATAGGAACAAAATATATATTTTTTTACTTTTCTATTTTGACAGTTTGAAATTGCCAGTAAGTGTGAGGTGGTTATTTTTGTTGCCAGACAGCAAGGCCTAGCCAATGCACCAGCACTGCTACCTTTTATTTTGCTTTGCATATGTATTCATTTATTTTTTTCTCTCCACATGTGTGTATTTATTTGTTGACTTTTTTTCCTCAGGATAGAGAGCATGGGTCTTCAGGCCTACCCTGTAGACATGGGAGCCGTCCAAAAATTTGTTTCGTTTCGTTCCGTATATAAAAAAAAATCGTAATTCGTGTACAAAATTTAATTCGGATTCGTACGAAATACGAATTTCGTACAATCTTTGTACGAATCGTTCCGAATCGTTCCGAATCGTTCCGAATCGTTAATATCGTTACGAATCTTTACGAATCGTTCCGAATCGTTACGAATATCGTCACTCTACGATTAAAAACAAATTATCCGAAAATGTATTAACGTTACATAACACAAGTCTATTGTCTATTGTTCACCAATCACTCAGAGGAAGTACGAAATACGAAATTTTGTTTACGAATACGAAATTTTGTATTTCGTACTTCCTTTGAGTGATTGGTGAACAATAGACAATAGACTTGTGTTATGTAACGTTAATACATTTTCGGATAATTTGTTATTATTCGTAGAGTGTCTGAATCTCAAATTCATTCGAATCATTCGTTATATCTGCTATAATTTCTGTCATATTAGTTGAAATTCATCATTTGGTAGTTTGGATTCGGATAATTTGGATCCGAAATTCGTAAACCAAATTTCGTATTTCGTACAGAATTCGTATTCGTAAAAATTCCTAATTCGGATTCGTATGAATTTCGAAAAATTCGCACGAATTTCCGATTCGTACGAAACTAATCGCACATGTCTACCTGTAAGTCTAGGGGGAGGATGTGTGGCCATTAGGTTTCTTCTATCCCTTTCTTATGGGGGGTCTCCCTTCAGGAGAGCCCCTCACCTAGTACTTCTTGGTCAGCTTCGGCTGACCATGGGCAGAGGGCTCCACTGGGCCTTTTGGCTAGAAGCACCTGAGTGTGCATTACCCCTCTCAGGAGCCTTGTTTCCCAGGGGGCAGGGAGGGGTCCTACTCCTTCAGGAGGTGAACCAGAGACACACCATAAGTGCATTTTGTGTGTGTGTGTTCACATGCACTTTTTTTTCACTGTTTAGTTCTAGCGCACCCACCTTGGGCTTTAATACTTTAGTGTTATTGAATGCTGGGATGGTCGGCATTGTCCAATCTTCTCATGACTTCCTAGAACAACCTACTTCTCCTTTTTTTCGATTTGGAATCTTTATAGGTTGAAGGTTTGTAGGATTGGGGCTGCTCATGTAATTTCTGGGACTCAAACTCTTCCTCCTGTTTCCTCCATTTCTCTTCAAACTTTATTTTATCCTCCTGCATCATTTGCTCATATTTTTCTTTCTGGTGTCTCAGCTTTTCATTTAGGATGCTCTCCTCCTTGAGAGTCTTCATCTCTGAACGCTGGAACTGAATTTTCAGATCGTTGTGGTGAATGTATCGAAGCACAAATGTCTTCCGCTCGGTCATCTCCTCCTCGGGGTTCCGTGGCTGGCTCACCTGGAACTCCACATCTTTAATAACTTCATAGAGGAAACTCAGGACTTCCTGGTGTTTTGATGCTGACTTTCTGTGGTCTTCGAGGGTGTAATTTTCCAAGGCAAATATCCTCTCCACCCCCAGTGTCTTGAATTTCCTGGTCACATCTGTAGTCTTTTCACTGGATTTATCAGTAAGAACAACGATTGGGTACACCCCTGAATAAAACAAGAACTGGTCATTTTTCATATTTCTTTCAGTTGTTATTTATTTCAAGAATGAAACTGAAATTAATTTTGTAGGGGGCTTGGTAACAAAATGATTTGCCCTGTGTGTCAAATATGCTACTTACACCTGTAGCGCACCTTGTAAGGAGCCGCTGGTGAATTTGGTCCTATTAATACCCTTAGAGCTCACACATCCAGGGACACTTAATTTTCTGCACTCTTTCACTGGCTTCAAAGAACAGTCTAGGTGTTTCTTTTTTTAGGGTTTTTATAGGGAACTATGAACTTGGGTAGAGGTAGGGAGCATTGTATACCCCACTGGACTAAACACTTAAAAACATGAGGATTTCTAAACTTTTGGCTGCACTGCACAAAATTGAATGTCCCACAGGATCTGTATGCTGATGGTGATCTGTACTTATTAACGCGGAAGTAAACCCATCGATTTAACAGTTTAAAAAAAAAAAGGCATGCCGGGAATGCTAACTGCACATTGGCTGTGCTCTCAACCAAACAGTCAAACCATCCAATGGCTGGTGTCATAACGGATCACATGTGCAGCACTGTGGCAGTTGAAGATTAAACAGAGGCAAAGATGGCAGCTTCCTTGGCTGAAAATGATAGGGGGGTTTACTTCCGCTTTAAAGAGTTAAAAATCTAGACACAGTCACGATTCCTCAGGTCTGTGGGTCATCTAATCACATAGCCAAGGGATTATAAATTGCCTCCTGACAATATCCACTAGGCTCTTCATAGTGAGGGAGATGCAGACCCACACCAATAGGACAGCTGCACTCTTTCCCACCAACTTGCTCCTGGCTCTCTTCCCGTGAGCTTCTCCAGACCTGACCTAATCCCTGGACACAGATCTACAAACAGGCCCCACAGCTAATTCCGCGTACACACGGCCAGACTTTGCATCGGGCAAAACTCCGTCGGCATTTCCGCCGGAAAAATTTAGACCAGGCTCTATATCTAAGTCCGTCGGAAATGGCAACAGAAAAAGTCCGATGGGGCATACACACGGTCGGAATATCCGATTAAAAGCTCCCATCAGACTTTTTCCATCGGAAATTCCGGCTGTGTGTACGTGGCATAAGTCTAGCTGGGACCTCAGTGTCTTCATCAGGATTTCCTCTAGAATCATTCACCAGGGGCAGAGCCGCTGCACAGGGGGTCTCTTCCAGCAAGACTGGACCCAGTACCACTACACACTGCTGTTCATGTTTGAGGCCATTTATCAGCTCCCTCACCGCATACTGGGTTACTACTGGCTTGAGTCTCATAATTATTCTGACTGCATGCCCCTTCCTTCCTCCCACTGTGTTCCTAGAATCCTCTGGAAGACAAGGGGAAGTAGCCTGTGAAACGCTGGCAGTAGGGATGGGCCCGGTGCTCAATGCGAACCCACGTTCGCATCGAGCACCGGGCGTTCGCTCGCTCGGCGAGCCCAGAACTATTTTGGCCGCTCGCATCACGTTCGTGTGATGCGAGCGGCCCCGCAATGCATTGCGGCCGGCGCGGCCGACGCAGTGCATTGCTGGCTGATGATTGGCCAAGCATGCACTGTGACCCCGCATGCTTGGCCAATCACAGCCCCGGAAACTCGAAGAGCCATAATTGGCTACAGGCAGGACGCCTGTAGCCAATTACAGCTCAGGGGCTGTAGTACACGCCCCCCCCTATAAAACGCCGCCACGCCGTCTGCGCCGGTCACATGCTGTTCCGGCGCAGATTGAGCAGGCTGATTCTGTGACACTCTGCTGCATTTAGATAGTTAGAGAGATTCACTTACAGGGTTTGAGTTAGATAGATTCAGTTACAAAGATTGATTGAGAAAGAGGGGCTTGTAGTGTGCTCGTGGCAGGCAGGCAGAGCTACTATATTTTGTTACCAGAAGCACCTATAGGACTTGTAGTGTGTTCGTGGCAGGCAGGCAGAGCTCCTATATTTTGTTACCAGAAGCACCTATAGGACTTGTAGTGTGTTCGTGGCAGGCAGGCAGAGCTCCTATATTTTGTTACCAGAAGCACCTATAGGACTTGTAGTGTGTTCGTGGCAGGCAGGCAGAGCTCCTATATTTTGTTCCCAGAGGCACCTATAGGACTTGAAGTGTGTTAGTCCCATTACACACACAGAGCTATATTTTCTTCCCAGAAGCACCTATAGGACTTGAAGTGTGTTAGTCCCATCACACACACAGAGCTATATTTTCTTCCCAGAAGCACCTATAGGACTTGAAGTGTGTTAGTCCCATCACACACACAGAGCTATATTTTGTTCCCAGAAGCACCTATAGGACTTGAAGTGTGTTAGTCCCATCACACACACAGAGCTATATTTTGTTCCCAGAAGCACCTATAGGACTTGAAGTGTGTTAGTCCCATCACACACACAGAGCTATATTTTCTTCCCAGAAGCACCTATAGGACTTGAAGTGTGTTAGTCCCATCACACACACAGAGCTATATTTTCTTCCCAGAAGCACCTATAGGACTTGAAGTGTGTTAGTCCCATCACACACACAGAGCTATATTTTGTTCCCAGAAGCACCTATAGGACTTGAAGTGTGTTAGTCCCATTACACACACAGAGCTATATTTTCTTCCCAGAAGCACCTATAGGACTTGAAGTGTGTTAGTCCCATCACACACACAGAGCTATATTTTGTTCCCAGAAGCACCTATAGGACTTGAAGTGTGTTAGTCCCATCACACACACACAGAGCTATATTTTGTTCCCAGAAGCACCTATAGGACTTGAAGTGTGTTAGTCCCATTACACACACAGAGCTATATTTTGTTCCCAGAAGCACCTATAGGACTTGAAGTGTGTTAGTCCCATCACACACACAGAGCTATATTTTCTTCCCAGAAGCACCTATAGGACTTGAAGTGTGTTAGTCCCATCACACAGAGCTCCTCTATTTTCTTTGCAGAAGCACCCATAGGACTTCTAGTGTGTTAGTGGCATCACACAGAGCTCCTCTATTTTCTTTGCATAAGCACCCACAGGACTTCTAGTGTGTTAGTGGCATCACACAGAGCTCCTCTATTTTCTTTGCATAAGCACCCACAGGACTTCTAGTGTGTTAGTGGCATCACACACACAGAGCTCCTCTATTTTCTTTGCATAAGCACCCACAGGACTTCTAGTGTGTTAGTGGCATCACACAGAGCTCTCTATTTTCTTTGCATAAGCACCCACAGGACTTCTAGTGTGTTAGTGGCATCACACAGAGCTCCTCTATTTTCTTTGCATAAGCACCCACAGGACTTCTAGTGTGTTAGTGGCATCACACAGAGCTCCTCTATTTTCTTTGCAGAAGCACCCATAGGACTTCTAGTGTGTTAGTGGCATCACACAGAGCTCCTATATATTCTTCTCAGCAGCACCCACAGGACTTCTAGTGTGCTAGTGGCATCACACAGAGCTCCTCTATTTTCTTTGCATAAGCACCCACAGGACTTCTAGTGTGTTAGTGGCATCACACAGAGCTCCTCTATTTTCTTTGCAGAAGCACCCACAGGACTTCTAGTGTGTTAGTGGCATCACACAGAGCTCCTATATATTCTTCTCAGCAGCACCCACAGGACTTCTAGTGTGTTAGTGGCATCACACAGAGCTCCTCTATTTTCTTTGCATAAGCACCCACAGGACTTCTAGTGTGTTTAGTGGCATCACACAGAGCTCCTATATTTTCTTTGCATAAGCACCCACACGACTTTTAGTGTGTTAGTGGCATCACACAGAGCTCCTCTATTTTCTTTGCAGAAGCACCCATAGGACTTCTAGTGTGTTAGTGGCATCACACAGAGCTCCTATATATTCTTCTCAGCAGCACCCACAGGACTTCTAGTGTGTTAGTGGCATCACACAGAGCTCCTCTATTTTCTTTGCATAAGCACCCACAGGACTTCTAGTGTGTTAGTGGCATCACACAGAGCTCCTCTATTTTCTTTGCAGAAGCACCCACAGGACTTCTAGTGTGTTAGTGGCATCACACAGAGCTCCTATATATTCTTCTCAGCAGCACCCACAGGACTTCTAGTGTGTTAGTGGCATCACACAGAGCTCCTCTATTTTCTTTGCATAAGCACCCACAGGACTTCTAGTGTGTTAGTGGCATCACACAGAGCTCCTCTATTTTCTTTGCAGAAGCACCCATAGGACTTCTAGTGTGTTAGTGGCATCACACAGAGCTCCTATATATTCTTCTCAGCAGCACCCACAGGACTTCTAGTGTGTTAGTGGCATCACACAGAGCTCCTCTATTTTCTTTGCTGAAGCACCCACAGGACTTCTAGTGTGTTAGTGGCATCACACAGAGCTCCTCTATTTTCTTTGCATAAGCACCCACAGGACTTCTAGTGTGTTAGTGGCATCACACAGAGCTCCTCTATTTTCTTTGCAGAAGCACCCATAGGACTTCTAGTGTGTTAGTGGCATCACACAGAGCTCCTATATTTTCTTCTCAGCAGCACCCACAGGACTACCGACTACAATGGCTGGAAGACCGCCAAGGGGAGGCAGAGCGTGCAGAGCCAAGAACACAGGGCAGGCAGGCTCTGTTTCTAGTGGACGTGGCCGTGGACGTGGACGTGGTCGTGCATCGTCATCAGCACGTGGCCATGGGACACACGCGCGTCTTTGTTTTCGGCAGCTGGACATGTGGAGCCGCATCATGCTGAAGGCTTGGTAGAATGGATGACCAAGCCCTCCTCATCCTCCTCATCCTCTCTCACCCAGGCTCAGGGTACTGACAGAGCATCATCAGCCACCCCTTCCCTAGACCCACCATGTCCTCCTGAGGAGTCCCCCCGAACTCTTTGAGCACAGTGTTGGGTACATGCTCCAGGAGGATGCCCAACGATTCGAAGGCTCGGATGACGATACCCAGCTTGAGGAATCTGGCAGTACAGTTCCACCAGCTGCAGCTTACTGCCAGGTTTGCTCTAGTGGTGAAGAGGGAGGGGATGATGAGGTCACTGACTCCACGTGGGTGCCTCAAGGGAGAGAGGATGAGGAGGAGGACGAGGAGGAGGAGGATGCGGCGTCACATGTCCAACGAGGCAGGATGCCCCCTGGAGGCCAGGTAGAGGCCAGCACAGCAACTGTACAACACCGCAGAGCTCCGCCTGTGCAGGGCGCTGCCTCTGCACGTTATCAGAAAAGTTCTTTGGTGTGGGCCTTTTTTGAGACGAGTGCAGCAGATCGCACCACTGCTATTTGCAATATTTGTCTCAAGCGTATCTCGCGTGGCCAAAACATCAGCCGCTTGGGCACGACAAGCATGACCAGACATATGGCGACCTGCCATGCAGCTCGTTGGCAGGCACACATAAAAGACCCACACCACCACACCAAAGAACTAAGCGGACCTCTCCTTGCTCCTCCTCAGCTGGGATCTCCATCCCCACTACACCTTCAGTCCTCTCTGAAAGCTGCTCTGAGAGGACTGAAGGTGTAGAATTCGGTGTGTCACAACCAAGTACTTGCAGTACACCGACGTCCGAATGCAGCAGGCAAATTTCCCTGCCCCAGCTGCTGGACCGTAGAAAGAAGTACACTCCCAGCCATCCACATGCCCAGCGGTTGAATGCTAGCCTTGCTAAATTGCTAGCACTTCAACTGCTGCCTTTTCAGTTGGTAGACTCGGCCCCCTTCCGTGAGTTTGTTCAATGTGCGGTTCCTCAGTGGCAGGTTCCCAAACGCCACTTTTTCTCGCGGAAGGCGATTCCGTCTCTCTACCGGCATGTGGAGGGCAATGTCCATGCCTCGCTGGACAGGGCGGTCAGCGGTAAGGTGCATATTACCGCTGACTCATGGTCCAGCAGGCATGGACAGGGACGGTACCTTTCTTTCACGGCCCATTGGGTCACTCTATTGGCAGCTGGGAGGGATGCAGGACAAGGTGCAGTAGTGTTGGAGGTTGTTCCGCCACCACGCCTCCAAAACGCGACTACTGCTACTGGTTGTGACACACCTCTCTCCTCCACCCCCCTCCTCTTCTTCTTCCTCCAGTGCTCTGTCCTTGGAACCAGCGGTGCTCCGTAGGCGTACAAGGGGCTACGCAAGTACGCAGGCAAAAAGATGCCATGCCGTGCTTGCGCTGGTGTGTTTGGGGGACAGGAGCCACACTGGGCCAGAGGTTCTGGCAGCTCTGCAGGGGCAGGCCGAGAGGTGGTTGACGCCACGTCAGCTTAAGCCAGGAATGGTCGTTTCTGACAATGGCACCAACCTCCTCTCCGCCCTGCGACAGGGGCAGCTCACCCATGTGCCCTGCATGGCTCACGTCCTCAACCTGGTGGTGCAGCGGTTCTTGGGCAGGTTCCCAGGCTTACAGGATGTCCTGAGGCAGGCCAGGAAAGTCTGTGTGCATTTCCGCCGATCTTATAATGCCAGTGCTCGGCTGACTGAGCTGCAAAAGGAGCTGAACCTGCCCAAGAACCGCCTAATATCTGACATGCCCACCAGGTGGAACTCAACGTTGGCCATGCTGCAGCGACTGCACACGCAGCAGAGGGCCATCAATGAGTACCTTTGCGACTACGGCACCAGGACAGGGTCAGGGGAGCTTGGTTTTTTTTCCCCACGTCAGTGGAGCATGATCAGGGATGCATGCACTGTCCTCTCACCATTTGAGGAGGCCACGAGGATGGTGAGCAGTGACAGTGCATGCATCAGTGACACTGTCCCTCTTGTCCACCTGTTGGAGCATACGCTGCGTGGGATAATGGACAGGGCACTTGAGGCAGAACAGAGGCAGGAAGAGGAGGACTTCCTTGCCTCTCAAGGCCCCCTTTATCCGGACAGTGTTCCTTCTGTCCCACCCATCACACAGGAAGAGGATGAGGAGGAGGAGGAGGAGGAGGAGGAGGAGGATTGTGTGAGCATGGAGGTGGAGCCTGGCACTCAGCATCAGCAGCAGCAGTCTTTTAGGGATGATGTACAGTCCCAACAAGCCAGTGGACTTGTACGTGGCTGGGAGGAGGTGGCTGGCGATCATGTCATCCTCAGTGACCCAGAAGACTCCGGACCGAATGCCTCAGCTAACCTACGCTGCATGGCCTCCCTGATCCTGCAAAGCCTGCGGAAGGATCCTCGTGTTCTTCGGATCAAGGAGAGGGACCATTACTGGCTGGCCACTCTCCTTGATCCGCGGTACAAGGGTAAGGTTGCGGACCTTATCTTGCCGTCGCAGAGGGAGCAGAGGATGAGACATCTCAGGGAGGCCTTGCAGAAAGGTCTGTGCAACGCGTTCCCAGAAACTGGGAGGCTACAAACTCCTGGTCCTGGGCGACGAGTTGCTGAGGCTTCGGTCAGTGGCAGAAGGAGCGGTGGGGAAGGTGGACGTCTGACCGATGCGTTCAGACAATTTTTTTAGTCCGCAGCCCCAAGGTATGATCGGTTCCAGCAACCATCGCCAGCGTCTGATATACATGGTGCAGGAATACCTTGGGGCAAGGTCAGACTTGGACACCTTTCCCACCGAAAATCCTCTGGCTTACTGGGTCCTGAGGATGGATCACTGGCCAGAGCTTGCACAGTATGCAATTGAGCTACTGGCCTGTCCTGCCTCCAGCGTTCTTTCCGAACGCACATTCAGTGCTGCTGGAGGATTTGTGACTGATCATAGGGTGCGCCTGTCCACCGCCTCGGTTGATCGACTGACATTCATCAAAATGAATCAGTCTTGGATCACCACCAGCTACCAGGCACCTGAGGCGGATATAACCGAATAATTTTTAATGTCACATCCCTTCAAGACTGCCTATGCTGATGCTGAGTGACTGTCCTCTTATGTTCACTGACTATCCTCTTCCTCCTCCTCAATGATCCATGCCACCACACCAGTGCCTAAGGCACAATTTTTCAGCCCCTGTTTAACAGGGGCGTGTACTTACAATTTTTTTAAAAAAAATGCTTCGCAACACGTGTGACTGCTGTGCTCCAAGTACAGTCTCTGTGAGGGCCGTGTTGCAGTGTTGTGGCACCAGCACCAGTGCCTAAGGCACAATTTTTCAGCCCCTGTTTAACAGGGGCGTGTACTTACAATTTTAAAAAAAAATGCTTCGCAACACGTGTGACTGCTGTGCTCCAAGTACAGTCTCTGTGAGGGCCGTGTTGCAGTGTTGTGGCACCAGCACCAGTGCCTAAGGCACAATTTTTCAGCCCCTGTTTAACAGGGGCGGGTACTTACAATTTTTTTAAAAAAATGCTTCACAACACGTGTGACTGCTGTGCTCCAAGTACAGTCTCTGTGAGGGCCGTGTTGCAGTGTTGTGGCACCAGCACCAGTGCCTAAGGCACAATTTTTCAGCCCCTGTTTAACAGGGGCGGGTACTTACAATTTTTTAAAAAAATGCTTCGCAACACGTGTGACTGCTGTGCTCCAAGTACAGTCTCTGTGAGGGCCGGGTTGCAGTGTTGTGGCACCAGCACCAGTGCCTAAGGCACAATTTTTCAGCCCCTGTTTAACAGGGGCGTGTACTTACAATTTTTTAAAAAAATGCTTCGCAACACGTGTGACTGCTGTGCTCCAAGTACAGTATCTGTGAGGGCCGGGTTGCAGTGTTGTGGCACCAGCACCAGTGCCTAAGGCACAATTTTTCAGCCCCTGTTTAACAGGGGCGTGTACTTACAATTTTTTAAAAAAATGCTTCGCAACACGTGTGACTGCTGTGCTCCAAGTACAGTCTCTGTGAGGGGTTGCAGTGTTGTGGCACCAGCACCAGTGCCTAAGGCACAATTTTTTCAGCCCCTGTTTAACAGGGGCGGGTAATTACAAATCTTGATCTAATAGTTCACAGCAGGGCCCATTCCTGCGCCCTCCAAGAGTAACTATGAGGGCCTGCAGTCTTGTGGCAACACCGTCCACCACCACCGCCAAAGGCCCAATTTTTCTGCCCTGTTCATCAGGTGCTTGCAATTACAAATCTTGATCTAATAACTCACAGCAGGGCCCATTCCTGCGCCCACCAAGAGTAACTATGAGGGCCTACAGTCTTGTGGCAACACCGTCCACCACCACCGCCAAAGGCCCAATTTTTCTGCCCTGTTCATCAGGTGCTTGCAATTACAAATCTTGATCTAATAACTCACAGCAGGGCCCATTCCTGCGCCCACCAAGAGTAACTGTGAGAGCTTACAGTCTTGTGGCAAAACCGTCCACCACCACCACCACCACCCCCAATTTTTCTGCCCTGTTCAACAGGTGCATGCAATTACAAATCTTGATCTATTAACTCACAGCAGGGCCCATTCCTGTGCCCACCAGTCTTGTGGCTACACCAACATCTAATAGGGCAAATGTCTGCAGAGTATATACGCCAGGCCCCTACTTTCAAACATCCAACTTACAAACGACTCCTACTTGCAAATGGAAAGAGAAAACAGGAAGTGAGAGGAAATCTACCCCTAGGAAGGGAAATTCTATCCTGTTAGATGTAATTTGGGAAAAAGGTATCTCCTCTCTACTGATACTTTATCACCAATCCTTGTTTCAATTAAAACCCCACTTTTCCAAAAACATTTGTCATTGGGACGGAAAGTGAGGTGACATGTTCTGAACAGATGTGCAAAGACAGCAAATGTTACAGGGGTGATAACCCCTCCCTATGTTCTCCAAAAAGCTTAAAAATAGATTTTTTTGGGATGGAGCTACACTTCATAATGTACCTGTTCAGATTCTACTTAAGATCAAACCTAAAGCCGCAAGTGGTTTTAAATGGCTTCTTTTTTTCCTTTACAAATGTCATTTTGTGCAAGGACAGTTCTAAACACAGGAAACACATGCCACTTCACAGGCATACTTTAGACACCCCCCCAGGTACCATATTTAAAGGAAAATTTCACTTTTTTTTTTTCACTTTATGCATCATTAAAATGACTGCTCCCGAAAAAACGTTAGTTTTTAAAAGTTCTTTTTGCATTGATATATGTCCCCTGGGGCAGGACCCGGGTCCCCAAACCTGTTTTATGACATTAACATGCATATTGGCCGTTGTAATTAGCACTTTTGATTTCGAACGTTCGCGTCCATTATAACGTATAGGGTTCGAAAATTCGCGCGAACTTTCGGTCCGTTCGAAGGTTCTGGTTCGAACCGAACCCGGGGGTGTTCGGCTCATCCCTAGCTGGCAGTAATCAACCCCTGGTCTACTGACTACAGGGAAGCCAAACTATACTTACCTAGCAGCCTACTGTACATTAGGAGGGTGCTACACATCCTTTTACTTAATATTTTATATAAAACCTTCTTCAACTTATGGATCATTCTAATGTATCATGAGAGGTATTTCAGGGGTTCCTCAGGGGTAAGAAGGTTGAGGAAGGCTGTTTTATTATCTTGCACTATGTTTAACTATATTAGTTAAAATTTAGATTTACACCAATAATAATAAAAACAACTATATTGGCATGCTAACATTATTTAATATACATTATTGACTGGTACCGAGGTTTCTAGGAAAATAGATGACTGTTGAGGTATTCATACTTGAGTATAATGGTTATCTGGGGGTTTCTACAGAATACTTCTGAACTTCTCTCATCGAACTCCTACAAAGTGATGTTAACTGTAAACTAATTTGAATCGGACAGTTAAAGCGAACAACTGGCGTACTATTTACCATATAGAGTGGGTCAGGTTGGAGGGTCCGGGCTCCTCAATGGACAAAAGAACCAAACCCCAAGCCACCTTACTAAGATATATGATTGATGGAGCTTCTAATTGGAGTTATGGAACAAGTCCACAAAATTAGTATGACTTAATTAAGACTTCAGAGCAAACTGCTTATCACCGGGTCCATCTTGCTGCCTGCATTAGGGCCCAGCGACCCCACAATATGCCTATATCTAACCCATCACTGCCCAACAAAAAAAACATTTTTCCTGGTCCCTTGTTTTTTTGGACCTGCCTGTTCTTGGCATTATTTTGGGCATCAGATCTAGTTTCTTAGATATGGTTGAAGCTATATTATTTTTTAGTCAGTTTTTGAAAAGATCATGGTCATAAACTTGTTCTACTGTTACCTAATTTTTGTGTTTTTACATATAAGTGAGCAGATATAGTGTTCACGTACTTCCAACAGTAATTTTTGCAATGGAAACATGGGTTCTAACTTGTGATTTACTGTATGAACTGTATGACAGTTATGATGAGGAGGTATGTGTGTGTTGCCATATTGTTTCATTTTTTTTTTTTTTGCAGATTGAGCACTGTAGAGGTTATGGCTACTTCATGACGGTGCTGCCTGAATCATCTCAACATATTTTGCTATATTTATTTCACGTATGGCCTAACTAGGAAGACTTAAAGGATATGTAAAGGTTTGTTTACAAAAAAAAACATGTCATACTTACGTCCTCTCTGCAGTTGGCCCTGAGTGGCCCTGATCCTCCTCTTCTGGAGCCCCTTAGCGGTGCTCCTGGCTCCTCCTCTTCTCGATTGCCCCCTCGGAGAGATGCTCTCCATGGAGGCACTGACGTGGGGCACACTCCCGTGTCCTGCTGCGGCATTCAATGACGCAGACAGCAGGACTCGGCCCCGCCCCCGGCTCCCACGTCATTGGATTTGATTGACAGCAGCGGGAGCCAATGGCTGCGCTGCTATCAATCTATCCAATCAGGACCAGAGACACCAGCTGTAGCTGGTGTGCTCATTCCCATCGCTGGAAATACTGGGTTCAGTTAAGTAAAAGGAGGGGCTCTGGGGGGCAGCTGCAGCACAGGAGGTTTTTTCACCTTAATGCATAGAATGCATTAAGGTGAAAAATCTTGAGGGTGTACAACTCCTTTAATATCACAGAGGTTCCATTTTTGGAGGCACCCCCCCCCCCATATATTTTGGAACCCCTAGACCAGTGATGGCAAACCTTGGCACCCCAGATGTTTTGCAACTACATTTCCCATGATGCTGCAGTGTAGCTGAGCATCATGGGAAATGTAGTTCCAAAACATCTGCGGTGCCAAGGTTCACCATCACTGCCCTAGAAGTTGGTTATTGTATGATGTATTACCTGTGAGATCTCTGGCTGTGACAATCAGCTCCAACAACTCGTCCTCGTCTTCTGCACATATTCCTTTCTTTGCACTGCACATAAAGAGTAGTATGGAATATGGTGACCATTAAATGTTGTATGACTGCAAGCATGAATAAAAATAACACAACATACCTCCAATACATGTATATGTAACTCATTGGTAGACTCAGTTATAATCTATTGCACACACAGGGGCAGACTCATCCCTTTGTGTATAAGGACCTTCTGTGGTTTAGGGGTCCATGTATACTAGATGGGGGCCAGATGGCTACCAAGTCCCCCTGCCACTGTCACATAGACTTGGACACGGCTCACTTCTATCTAGCTGCTAATTCAACAACTACTAAACAATTATTTTTGTTGGTTCAAGAGGTGTATATCAGGTCACTTGAGACCAGGTGACAGGTGCACTCAGTAGGAATCGGAAGTGCACCGCTAGGTATTGGACCTTAGGACTGACTGCTGCAGATTGTACCCAGGGAGATTCAGGACACAGGTCTACTGGATCACTAACACAGATCCCAGTGGGAGCTAGAGCATAGATTCCCCAGGGCGCGGAGTCTAAGAGCCAGCAGGTGTTCGCCAGATGGACTTCGCTGCAGTCTGGCTCCAGGTCGCGACCCCCAGGGTCTCACAGCTCACGCTCACAGTAGACTACAGGAGAAGGAAGCAGCAGGCTGGAACGGCAAGGATAGTAAGGGGATAAGGCAGAGGTCAGGGTAACTAGCAGACAGGAACAGCAGAGTACACGCCAAAGGGTCAAGGTCACAAGCAGACAGGAATCGTTGCGAACAAGGTCGGTAACAGAGACAAACATAAAGCACATGGCAAGCAGGAACCAGGAAGCCAAACACACCATGGATACACAATGGTTGATCAGCACCACTGGCTTGCAGTGCACAGGTTAATATAGGTTCCCCTTATAGGGCCTGGGGTGGAGCCATGCTTAGAGGAGAGGTTATAAAAACCACCAGGTGAGAGTGGCTGGCCTCTTAGTCTGAACACATGGAGGAGAGTTAAGCAAACAGGGAAAGATTACTGCATAACCGTGACAGTGTAGCTGCTGACTTTTAATATTAGGACACTTACCTGTCCAGAAAGCCCTCGATGTTGGCACACCAGCCAGTCTTTGAATTGGCTGTCAGGTGCCGCCACTGCCATCTCCACTAAGGGAAACCGGCAGTGAAGCTTTTCGGCTTCACAGACGGTTCCCTATTGCGCATGTGCGAAATGCGCTGCGCTTTCTAACTGGCCCGGAGGCGGAGGAAAGAGGAGGGGAAAGAGGAGGGGGCCGAACTTCCGAGGGATAGTGCCGCAGCACCATCTCACAGAAGTGGGGACAAGAACCTGTCAAAAATAGGCACCCATCCCCCCCCCTCCGCCCTCAAAGGTGCAGTTCCACTCAAATAAGCACTTTTGGGTGGAACTGCACTTTCAGTAGTTAAATGGGGGGGTTGTCAAAATGTGTTCTTGCATGGGCCCCTTGGCCATTATGTCTGTCTCAGTTGGGTCTGTCCGTCGCTGTTCACCAGATTTTCACAGGCTATCTAAAAGGATCAGCAAGAGGGCAGTGGGAGCCTGTAATGTGTAACTTCCTCTTTGCTTTGTGCATTTCAGTCATATTTAAAGTCGTTTTAAAGGTTGAAGTTTTTTTTACCTTAATGCATTTTTGCATTAACAGCCAGGCACGCACTGCGCATGCGCGAGTCGCGTTGCGCTCTGTGAATGGCCGGGCAATCTTCTGGGGCCTGTGACGTGTCCCAGAAGATTGCAGGGAGGGAAGGGGGAAGGTGATCTTTCTTCTGGTGCCCCAGGAGGAAGTGGGAGCTGGATGCCTCTAAAAAGAGGGTATCCGCAACCCCCCCCCCCCCCAAAAAAAAAGGGGGGCCACCTGCTCTCAAAGTGGAAGTTCCATATTTGGGTGGAACTCTGCTTTAAATCAGAAATCACTGCTGACCTGATTGGTCACTTTGAAATACCTTACCGTTTTTCTATGTCTCACCTGTATAAGAATATCGGAACTATAAAGTCTGATACTTTCACCAAATGTTCAGCTTCCCCAATTCTGTTTGCAAGTCCAAATCCTTCATTCCACTCCACCGGGGTGTCCAGGGGAAGAAGATTCCCTACAAGATGGAGAGAGACGTCACCTACTGGATTAACACCAAAAGTCTGAGATTTTCTCCTTATATTTCAAACGCTACATAATAATAGACATGTTCATTCGTTTTCGGTCGAATTTCAGGTATTTTCGTTATCATTTTAACAAACGATAACGAAAGTGCAGAATCAGAAAAATGAAAGATCCGACATAAACAAATGCTTTATATTTGTTTTCGTTGTGACAACAGTTCGATATAGATAGGAGATTCGACATGATGCTGACAATAACAATCTGTGTCCATCGAACCTGTGGTCGAATGTGCCTAACCTTAACTCTATTAGTTCAAGATTATTCTACATAGAGAGAAAAGATTTGACAGAGAGAGAAAAAGATTCGACATAGAGAGAAAAGATTCAACATAGAGAGAAAAGATTCGACATAGAGAGAAAAGATTCGACAGAGAGAGAAAATATTTGACAGAGAGAGAAAAGATTTGACATAGAGAGAAAATATTTGACGTAGAGAGAAAAGATTTGACGTAGAGAGAAAAGATTCGACATAAAGAGAAAAGATTTGACATAAAGAGAAAAGATTTGACATAGAGAGAAAAGATCGCTGCTGGAATTGGGTGGAGAAAGTAAAATAAAAAATAATGATGATGATGAATGTTATTGGCTGATTGTAACCAAAGAGGAGGAGCAGTAAAATAGCCAGAACTAAGTACACACTTACAGCCAACTTACTTACGATTGCTAGCAGAGAGACACACACTGAATCATTTCAGAAGACAGTCAATCTTAGCTGCTCCGTTTGTCAGAGAAACTGAATTATTTAGCAATAGGGATGAGCCCGGTGTTCGAATCAAACATCGGCCCCTCGTCCGTTTGTCAAAACCAGAACTTTGTGGGCCGTTCGCATCAAATTTGTGTGATACGAACGGCCCACAATGCACTGCGCCGGTCACAGTGCATTGCTGGGTGATGATTAGCCAAGCATGCACTGTGACCCCGCATGCTTGGCCAATCACAGCGCCGGCAGCGAGGAGAGGCATAATTGGCCACAGGCAGGATGCCTGTGGCCAATTATAGCTCAGGGGGTTTAGAACACGCCCCACACTAAATAAGGCCACTAACTTGGTGGGCATTTGTCTTTTTTCCACTTACCGTATATAGCTGAGTTTTCCAGCACATTTTTTTTGTGCTGAAAATGCCCCCCTCGGCTTATACTGGAGTCAAGCACTTTTCTGCAGCAAAGATTGACATTTTCTGACCCGAATTTGGGGCCCCCGTATTTCGGGGCCACTTGGCGCTAGGAACCCCAAATTTGGTGTGCAAACCCAGTGGAACTAGCACTACAACATATCCAAGATGGGGTTCCTATCACCAAGTGGCCCGGTTGGGTCGGAAAATGTCGTTCTCTGCTGCAGAAAAGTGCTTGACATTTTCCGAACCGACTTTGGGGCCCCGTATCTGGGGGCCACTTGGTGATAGGAATCCCATCTTTGGATATGTTGTAGTGCTACATATAAGAAACGAAAAACTGCGCCACAAAAAATAAAATTAAAAAATATCAGTAATATAAATAACAATGTCAGTCCAGCATCCACCAATGAACTGGATGGAAGCTGTATGCAATTTTCTCTGAAAGATCTGACGATTCTTTGGTGGAAACAAAAAACAGCAGCAATGCAGATTGAAATTGAACAGTCTATGATGCGTCCCAATCTTTACAAAACCACCGCTGTGCCAATGACACGATCAGTGAATCCCACCACCGATATCAAAGCCGCTTACCGGACGACTGCTTATTGCTTTGTAAATGCTCCGTGTTCATTCAGAATAGAGTAGCTGCATAACATGTAGGTGCTCCAAGGATAGGAAAGACCAATAGGAAGAGTACTGTTGGAACCAGGGGCAAGCAACTACAGGGGACCACAGATAGGAGGTCGAATATCCAAGCAAAGACTGAAATGGGGCTGCTATGTAATTTCTGTTTCACCTCAGAACAGCGTGGGATAGGCACAGCCCTTTTCGTGTCTTATTGCTATCTGTTTATCACATATCACTGCAGCCTGTATTCAGTTCATTTTCATTTAGTTTATTATTTTTTATTCTCTGTTTATTATTATTTTTTGGGGTCAGCACAGCCTTTTCACACTATCCATCTTTGGATATGTTGTAGTGCTAGTTTCACTGGATTTGCACACCAAAGTTGGGGTTCCTAGCACCGAGATACAGGGCCCCAAAGTCGGTCAACTGTGTCCATCTGCAGCAATGTCATTTCGGGACCCTTTGGCTGCAGCTAGGGGGCATCTAGGAACCCTTAACTACCAATTTTGAAGTTCAGCGGGCCTATGGCTGCAAATGGGCAGAGTGAGGCATGCTAATGGGCACAATTAGGCTGAAAATGGGCATTGTTGACTCTCTTTTCCACTTGAATGAATGAATAACTTGTATAGCGCTACAATGCGAACTGAATCGCCTCAAGGCGCTGTATTGGCGATCGGTTTCTAGAAGAGGTAGGTCTTGAGTTTCTTCCTGAAGGCCAGATGGTTTTCTTCCATGCGAATGTCGGTTAGTAGAGCGTTCCATAGCCGTGGTCCCTGGACAGCGAATCTCCGTTCCCCCTTTGATTTGTAGCGGGATTTAGGAATGAGGAGAAGATTTTGATTAGTCGATCGAAGACTGCGATTCGGTGTGTAGTGTTTTATTTTCTCGCAAAGGTATTGCGGAGCGTTTCCATGTGTGCATTTGTGGGTGAGGCAGAGGGTCTTACAGTAGCTGCGCATTTCTCACCCTAGGCTTATACTCTAATCAATAGGTTTGCCCAGTTTTTTTGTGGTAAAATTAGGTGCCTCGGCTTATACTCGAGTATATACGGTAATAACTATTGTGGCATGGTGAGGCCACTATGTGATCAGGCAGTCTGAGCCAGGTTTCCGAGAAAACGGACCACTAATGACACAGGTGCATGCTGTTCTTCAGAATTAGAGGTCAGTGCCACACCCTCCAAAAAAAGTCAGTGATTGTAAGGGAGAAGAGAGGTGCACGTCTGAACTGTGCTGTCCAGGAGAGGATAGGCCAAGAAGCTGAGAGACGGGGTCTCGCCCAGGGGTCAGAGGTGCTCCAAACCAGAGGCCCAGGTCTGAGAGAAATAAACTGAGAGACGTGGTCTCATTTGGGTGGGTCAAAGGTGCCCCAAGCCAGAGGCCCAAGACTGAGGGAGAGTCTAGACAGAAAAGCTGGGAGCTGTAAAGGAATGACCCAGAGTTGAAAGAGGTACAGCATTTGTGTACTGGGGATGGGTGCTGGATGGTCTGGAGGACCAAGGCACGAGGACTGAGCAGTAGAGCTGCAAAGAGAACCAGGAGGCTTGAATATTATTCTCTGTTGTATTTCTTTAAATAAAAGTGGGCAGGGCTGGTGCTACCACTAGGCAAACTAGGCAGCCGCCTAGGGCACCCTGTTGCCTAGGGCGCCTGTCCAATGGTGTTCTTACTCTCTTCTCTCTGAAGCAAGTAACTAAGTCTCAGCATCAGCAGACAGCTCTATTCACACATAGTGTCAGAGGCGATGGAGGACTGTGTCCCAACTCCCAAATGAATGGAAATAAGCAAACATTCATTGATGGGCACTGGTGGGGCTGCATTTGATGGGCGCAGGTGAGGCTGCATTTGATGGGCGCTGGAGAGGCTGCATTTGATGGGCGCTGGTGAGGCTGCATTTGATGGGCGCTGGTGAGGCTGCATTTGATGGGTGCTGGTGGGCTGAATTTGATGGGCGCTTCATTAAAAAAAGGTGGGGTTTACATGGGCAGGGAAAAGCGGGTGGGGTCAGGGGTGGAGCCAAGGGGGGGTGGCAAAATGAGGTTTTGCCTAGGGTGTCAAATATCCGTGTACCAGCCCTGAAAGTGGGCAGGAAAAGCCCTGATAGGTACTTTTGTCATGGAGTAGACTCAATATTTTGCACTACCAATAAAGGGGGTGGGGTCAGGGGTGGAGCCAGGGGGGGCATCAAAATGAGGTTTCGCCTAGGGTGTCAAAAATCTGTGTATCAGCCCTGAAAGTGGGCAGGAAAAGCCCTGATATGTACTTTTGTCATGAAGTAGACTCAATATTTTGCACTACCAATAAAGGGGGTGGGGTCAGGGGTGGAGCCAGGGGGGGCATCAAAATGAGGTTTCGCCTAGGGTGTCAAAAATCTGTGTATCAGCCCTGAAAGTGGGCAGGAAAAGCCCTGATATGTACTTTTGTCATGGAGTAGACTCAATATTTTGCACTACCAATAAAGGGGGTGGGGTCAGGGGTGGAGCCAGGGGGGGGCATCAAAATGAGGTTTCGCCTAGGGTGTCAAAAATCTGTGTATCAGCCCTGAAAGTGGGCAGGAAAAGCCCTGATACGTACTTTTGTCATGGAGTAGACTCAATATTTTGCACTACCAATAAAGGGGGTGGGGTCAGGGGTGGAGCCAGGGGGGGGGCATCAAAATGAGGTTTCGCCTAGGGTGTCAAAAATCTGTGTATCAGCCCTGAAAGTGGGCAGGAAAAGCCCTGATACGTACTTCTGTCATGGAGTAGACTCAATATTTTGCACTACCAATGAGCTACAAAACCCCCAACTTGTCACACTATCTAATTATGGAAGTTAACCTAAAAACATACAATTTTTGTAACACATTTTCCCATACAGCCATTTTGTTTTATAAACTTACCAAGCTGAGCAAAAATTTCCCCAGTCTCGTAACTTCCCATTTTGCAAAATCCACGATTGTCAACAAGAGTGATGGTCTGCGTAAGCGGATAGGTAATTCTCACCATCGTGTGCCCCTCATCATCATCAGAAGCCTTGGCGATGTTGCTGAACCCCGTGTCTTCCCAGACATACTTGCAGGTATTTATAAAGGAGGATTTTCCATGACCCAGGAAGCCAAAAATTTGCAGAAGCACTCGCCTGAATCCTTGGCCTCCTCGCCTACATTTCTGAAAAGAAAAACTTCCAATGAGGTCTCTGAGCTCAGCATTGCTCATAGTCGTGTCTCTGTCTTGGTGGAGTTTGTGATCGACGCGGCTTTACTGAAGCTGAGCTAAATATTGTTAACACCGGGAAAAGTTCAGCAGTCCGATGTTTATTAGCTAGAGTACTAAAAGAATGTTCAAAGCTTGCACTGAGGGAATGTGTAAGGTTAGAAAAGTCTTCAATTTCTGTCTTGTAACTAACAACTACAAGTAGATTCATACTCTGCTGAGAGCAGGAGGACTAGCTACGATACGCAATAAAAGAGGACAAAGAGCAGCAATAATATGCAAAGTACCATGGGTAACTCATGAAAAACAGGCTTTTAAAACCTGGCGAGTTCCTTGTAGATATCTTTGACGGTCTGCTAATGGATTTCTTCATGTTTGGGGGTTCCACTGGTCACATGGCTTATAGAAGGCCATGATTTGTGCCTGACATTGAGCTACTATAAGTCCTTCCCTCTCTCAGAGATAAGAACCACCCCCAATGTTCAAAACCCTAATGCCGCGTACACACGGTCGGACATTCCGACCACAAAATCCGGCGGATTTTTTCAGATGGGTTTTGTCTGAAACTTGTGTTGCACACACTAGACATGTGCACAACAAAAAAATTTGTTTATTTTCGTTTAGTTTTTTTTCGTTTCCGAAAAAAATTCGTTTATTTTAGTTTCGTTTTTTTCGTTTCCGTTGATTCGTAACGATTCGTAAATTCGTGAGTCGTCGGTGTTCGTATTCGTAACGATTCGTAAATTTGTAAGTCGTCGGTGTTCGTATTCGCAACGATTCGTAAATTCGTGAGTCGTCGGTGTTCGTATTCGTAACGATTCGTACATTCGTAAGAGTTATTTTTTCGTTGATTCGTTTATTCGAAATTCGGACGCATTCGTATTTATTCGTACATTCGCAATCGGAGCATAATTCATAATGTTATGTAATGTGTATGCTATTATTACATTTTAAGAGACACGGAAAATTACGAATCGAAAAAAAAAGTTACGAATGTACGAATTTTTTCGTTCAATCCATTCGAAGCGCGTTAAGCAGCGCCATTGTAAGAGACACGGAAAATTACCAATCGAAAAAAAATAAAAAGTTACGAATGTACGAATTTTTTCATTCATTTTCGTTGTTCCTGTTTTTTTGTTTTTTTTTTCGGATTTTATTCATTCGTACATTCGTTGTTTCTAATTAGTTTTTTGCGGATTTTCGTTGTTTTTCGGATTTGTTCGATTCGAACGATTCGTTCATTCGTACGAAAACGAACAAACGAAAAAAACGAAAAAAAAGGCGAAAAAAAAAAAGAAACGAAACTAATTGCACATGCCTTGCACACACACGGTCGGACAAAGTTGTCAGAAAATCCAATCGTTCCGAACGAGGTGACGTACGAAACGTAGGACAGGAATACGTAGAGCCCAGTAGCCAATAGCTTTCAACTCCAAATTTCTTCTGAGCATGCGTGGCACTTTGTGCGTCGGAATTCTCTACACACGATCGGAAAAAGTCAAATCAGATTTTGTTGTCGGAAAATTTTAGATCCTGCTCTCAAATTTTTTTCCCGGGGAAATTCCGACTGAAAAAGCCCCCTAGAGCCCACAGATGATCGGATTTTCCGACAACATAATCCGATCTGACTTTTTCCATCGGAATATCCGACGGTGTGTACGGGGCATAATGCCCTCGTACACTCGATCGGAAATGCCACCAGCAAAAAGACCGCTGTGAGCTCTTGTTCGGAAAATGCGACCGTGTGTATGCTCCATCAGACTTTTGATGGTGGAATTCCAGCCAGCAAAAGATTGAGAGCAGGTTCTCTATTTTTCAGCTGGAAAAAGTTCAGATCGGAAATTCCGATCGTCTGTACATATTCCGACGGGCAAAATTCCTACGCATGCTCGGAAACAATTCAACGCATGCTCGGAAGCATTGAACTTAGTTTTTTCTCAGCTCGTCGTAGTGTTGTACGTCACTGCGTTCTTGCCAGTCGGAATTTGGTGTGACCGTGTGTAGGCAAGACAGCTTGAGGGGAATTCCGTCGGGAAAACCATCAGAGCTTTTTCCAACGAGAATTCCGATCGTGTTTACACGGCATTAGTGTTTTTTTTTTTTTCTTGTGTGAGTGTAAAAAAAAATAATAATAATAATACTAATAATAATAAATAATTAAATACAGCATATAACATGCTCTAGTTATATTACTATTTTGGGATGCAGCTGATTTATCAAATTCATCATTTATCTTGAATTTACTTCCAAACTCCCCCTCTCTACGTTTCGTCTCTCTCCTATCTTCCACAAGAGACAGAGAATGTTACCTTCTGAGCTGAATTACACTTTTGTTCCCCACACGGTGGCAGCGATAGTCTGTTTTCAGGAATAATCCATTCAGCTTTCTAATCTGAACTCTCCTTATGGAGTCATTTGAAATTTCCACCAATTTGGACCTGTTTATTCGGTCAGAAATTTGTCATTACCCACGATAACAAAGTAATCTATAAATAGTTTTTGGGGACAAAATATGCTTTCTTTTGGCAATATTGTCTTGCAAAATTATTTTCTTTTCTACTTAATAGATAAAAATATGATTTTGCGGTATCGCAAAAAATAGCCTGGTCATTAAAGAGGAGGACCCACAAAAAAATTTTTTTAAAAGTCAGCAGCTACAAATACTGCAGCTGCTGACTTTTAATAATCGGACACTTATCTGTCCCGGGGTCCAGCGATGCGGGGAACAAAGCCCCCCCTCATTCCCCGCGGCGCCGGCATTCTTAATGTGGGCACCCGGCTGTGACTTGAGAGGCGCGGTGCGCCGTGATTCGACGCTCACTCATCTGGGACACGTGACAGGTCCCAGATGACTGTGTGGCGCTTAGGGGAAGTGATGTCATTGCCAGGGCAATGAAGGTGGCAGACTACGAGGGACCCCCTAGCAACAGGCATTTAGAGGTGACTAAAAAAAAGGTTTTTTTCCAATTCTTTTTTTTTTTTTTTTTTATGATTTTTTTTTGGTGGCAACACCACTTTAAGTGGGTAAATCCTTTCCGGGGCTGAAAGTGGTTAAATCCCCCTTTCTTGCCCATTCTGATGCTCGGTTTGAACTTCAGCAAGTCGTCTTCTAGATGCCTAAATGCATTGAGTTGCTGCCATGTGATTGGCTAAATTGGAAATTAAGGTTACCGAGCAACTGAACAGGTGTCCCTAAATAAGTGGGCGATGAGTGTAAATTGTAACAGACCAAGAGGGAGAAAACACGAGAAGCTCGTTGTTATGCCCCGTACACACGATCGGACTTTCCGACAACAAAAGCGTGTATTTTTGTTGGAAGGATGTTGGCGCCAACTTGTCTTGCCTTCACACGGTCACACAAATGTTGACCAACGAATACGAACTTAGTAAAGTGCAAGACGTACGACGAGCCGATAAAAAAGTCAATAGTCATGTGATATCTCAATTACGAGCGCTAGATTTACAAGACCGAGCGCTTCCGTCTCGTCCTTGATTCCAAGCATGTGTGGACTTTTGTGCGACGGACTTCTGTTTTTTTTTTTTTATGCCTTCCTCTGGATCAACTGTGGGTAAAGAATTGGGTATATTGGATTGTACGATATTTTTTATTTTTATTTATTATATATTTTTTTATGGTTGAACTGGATGGACTTGTGTCTTTTTTCGGCCTAGCGAACTATGTAACTCTCGACTTGTGCACAGACGATCGGAAAGTCCGACAACAAACATTTGTTGGCTGAAAATTTGAGAACCTGTCATCCGGAGCAGTGATTGCTGTCGTGTGACTTGAAGCCCACCCCCCACACAGTTAGAATCACTCCCTAGGACACACTTAACCCGTACATCGCCCCCTAGTGGTTAACCCCTTCACTTACAGTCACATTTATACAGTTATTAGTGCATTTTTATAGCACTGATCGCTGTATAAATGTGAACGGTCCAAAAATAGTGTCAAAAATGTCCGATGTGTCCGTCATAATGTCACAGTCCTGATAAAACTCACAGATCGCCGACATTACTAATAATAAAAAAAATAATAATAAAAATGCCATAAAAGTATCTCCACGCTATAACTTTTGCGCAAACCAATCAATAAACGCTTATTGTGATTTTTTTTACCAAAATCATGTAGAAGAATACGTATCGGCCTAAACTGAGGGAAAACATATTTTTTATATAATTTTGGGGGATATTTATTATAGCAAAAAGTAAAAAATAATGTGTTTTTTTCCTACAAATTTCGCATCATTCGTGGGGCTGCAGCAATGGCTGATTTTCGTGCGGCAATGAAATTTGAGGAATCGGACATGTTGGAAATTTTTTGAAAAAACAAACGATTTTCCAATCAATGATGGGTGAATCGTGCGAGAAATGTAATAAGAAAAGAAAATTTACGGAAATTTCCCTGCCACGAAAATAATTTTCTGTAGCAACATGAGGTGAAATTGAAGGATTGGTCGGACAAATTCCGAAAATGAATGGTGGCGCCTTGGGATAGACATGTGCAATTCCTTTAGTTTTAATTTGTTTTCCGTTAAAATTCGTTATATTCGTTCATTCGTTATCGTACGAATGAACAAATGATTCGCTAAAAATTTTAACGAACAACGAATTATGGAATCGAACGAATATGAAAAATAACGAAAATCTGAAATAACCAAATTAGAAACAACGAAACTACGAAAGAAGAAAATCCGAAAAACGAAAACAGGAACAACGAAAATCAAAATGAACGAAATTTTTTTTTATTTTTTTTATTGAATTGGTAATTTTCCGTGTGTCTCTTACAATGGCGCTGCTTAACGTGCTTCGAATGGATTGAACGAAAAAATTCGTACATTCGTAACTTTTTTTTTTCGATTTGTAATTTTCCGTGTCTCTTACAATGTAATAATAGCATACGCATTACATAACATTATGAATTATGCGCCGATTACGAATCTACGAAAACAATGTTACGAAAGTACGAATAAATCAATCTTACGAAAGTACGAATGTAACTAAATCTACGAAAATACGAATGCGTCCGAATTTCGAATAAACGAAAAAATGAATCAACGAAAAAATAACTCTTACGAAAATACGAATCGTTACGAATACGAACACCGACGACTTACGAAATTACGAATCGTTACGAATCAACGGAAACGAAAGAAACGAAACGAAACTAAACAAATTTTTCTATTGTGCACATGTCTACCATCGGATCACAAAAAAAAAAAAAAAACTTTGTGATTTTGAAAAGAAAATTCTTTCGGAATTCGACCATGTATGGCCTGCTTAAATTTATAAATAAATTCGATTTTTTACATTTTTTTTATTTGATGTGTTTTATAGTAGAAAGTAGAACGTTTTTTTTTTTTTTTTTTTTTCAAAATTGGCGCTCTTTTATTGGTTTATTGTGCAAAAAATAAATAAAAAACGCAGAGGTGATCAAATACCACCAAAATAAATCTCTATTTGTGGGGAAAAAAGGACGTCAATTTTGTTTGGGAGCCACGCCGCACGACCGCGCAATTGTCAGTTAAAGCGACGCAGTGCCGAATCGCAAAAAGTGCTCTGGTCAGGAAGGGGGTAAAATCTTTCCGGGGCTGAAGTGGTTAAATGCACTCCATTGCCAAGACTGAGCTGTACTAAAACATCCCTCATAGGTATTGGTGAGACGGCGGCACCAGTCATTGTGACCCTTTACATAAAGGAAATATGACTATTTCTGGGAGGGAACCGGACCGGCCACATTCTTTTCTTTTCAGCCTCTAAATGTCAGTAAAGCTGTGCTGTGATTGGAGGATGGAATAGAATGTACAGTGGTAGGACGAATACCTGGCTGGTGTTTTTTTCTATAATGTGAATCGGATTTGCTTTCACTTTATGATTAAAGACCACGGATACAAAAAGTCATCATCTCTGGGAAAATAAGAGGAAACACCAGCCAACCCAGAGAGAATACAGAACCCGACCCGTGGTGGACAGGTAATGAGCAGCCTATAGGAATGTCTCCTCCGGGGGGGGGTAAGAAAAATCCAGCCAAAACGTTTTTTTTGTTTTGTTTATGGTACTTAGAACGTTCTTTAGTGTTTTCATTGCCACCTGAGACCCTGCTGTGGACATTCCACTTCACTTCCTGTCCTGGTGACCACAGGAATTAAAGAAATCAGAAGAGTATGGTGATAAAAGCCTGACAGCTGTTCTCCCCCTCCCCCCACCCTACTTAACCCCTTGCCGACTAGCTCACATACATTTACTGCGGCAGGTTGGCAGCACTGCGCCAATAGTAGCTGTTCGGTGGCTCGCGCAGGCTAGGGTTGCCATTTGTCTGGGATTCACCCGGACAGTCCGGGTTTTGAATCTTGTGTCCGGGTTTCAGGCGGACTAAAACCCAGACACGTTATTCAGACCGGGCTGTGGCTCGCCAAGTAACCAAGATAGCCACACACAAATCTGTTGCCGTCCGTGGCTGTCTGGGGCATGGTTTGGCATCAGTGGGGGGGGCAGGGTGATGACGTCAGCAAGAGCAATTTGGCCACACCCGCCGTTCGCTGCGGCACGCTATGCACACCGCATTACTACTCCACCCAAAGGTGTCCCAGACCGCTAAAATGTTTGGGTTTGGCTTGAATAAAAGGTGGCAGCCCTAGCGTAGGTGCAGTTGCGGGCGGGCGCTGCCTGCGGAAGCATGCCTGCGGGGTCGGGGTGGACTCGATGTCCGCTGGCGACCCGCGATCTCCTCGTACAGAGGCAGAACGGGGATCTGCCAGTGTAAACAAGGCGAATCCCCGTTCTGACAGGGGACAAGTCAGAGATCTACTGTTCCCAGTGATCGGTCCGTGGCAGCCCATCCCCCCTACAGTTAGGACACACCCAGGGAACACAGTTAACCCCTTGATCCCCCACTAGTGTCAACCCTGCCAGTGTCGTTTTTACATTGATCAGTGCATTTTTATAGCACTGATCAATGCAATAACTGTCACTTGTCGACAAAAAGTGTCATTTGGGGTCAGAATTGTTCCGCCGCAATGTCGCAGTCCCGCTAAAAATCAAAGATCACCAATATTACTAAATTTAGTCCCTAAATCTATCCCACAGTTTGTAGACACGATAACTTTTGCTCAAACCAATCAATATACGCCTATTGCAATTTTATTTTACCAAAAATTTGTAGAAGAATATATATCGGCCTAAACTGATGAATAAATGTGTTTTTTTATACATTTTATTTTGAGGATATTTATTTGAATAGAATACAAAATAACAGAATAGAATAGCATAGAATAAAACTATAGCATAGAAAGAATGTAACTGTCTTCCAAAATTCACATTTAAAATAGAATATATTCAAATTTGAAGGCCAATTTGAGTTAAAATTTGATTAAAATTTTCTAAAATTCAGTCAAGCTAAGTCCATCTCGTCCGAATTAAGAAACTTCAATCAAATTAGAAAACAAATAAACGGAAGAAAACACAATCAATTCCGGAGACAAATTAAGCAAACGTAAATAAATGAAATCATTTGTTCGTTCTGCCCGTGTCTAACTTCCAGTCCTGTAGACACAGCAGCCAATGGAAGGAAATCTCACCAGTGATGTAAATCTTGACAGGTGCAACATTTCGATTTTGCCATCACTGTCGGTCCCAGTGACAATGGTCCACATCACCAGTGACAATGGTCCACATCAACAGTGACAACGGTCCACATCAACAGTGACAATGGACGACATCACCAGTGACAACGGTCCACATCACCAGTGACAATGATCCACATCACCAGTGACAATGGTCCACATCACCAGTGACAATGGTCCAGATCACTAGTGACAATGGTCCACATCAACAGTGACAATGGTCCACATCATCAGTGACAATGGACGACATCACTAGTAACAATGGTCCACATCACCAGTGACAATGGTCCACATCAACAGTGACAATGGTCCACATCATCAGTGACAATGGACGACATCACTAGTAACAATGGTCCACATCATCAGTGACAATGGTCCACATTACTAGTAACAATGGTCCACATCACCAGTGACAATGGACGACATCACTAGTAACAATGGTCCACATCACCAGTGACAATGGTCCACATCATCAGTGACAATGGACGACATCACTAGTAACAATGGTCCACATCACCAGTGACAATGGTCCACATCAACAGTGACAATGGTCCACATCATCAGTGACAATGGACGACATCACTAGTAACAATGGTCCACATCATCAGTGACAATGGTCCACATTACTAGTAACAATGGTCCACATCACCAGTGACAATGGTCCAGATCACTAGTGACAATGGTCCACATCAACAGTGACAATGGTCCACATCATCAGTGACAATGGACGACATCACTAGTGACAATGGTCCACATCACTGGTGACAATGGTCCACATTACTAGTGACAATGATCCACATCACCAGTGACAATGGTCCACATCACCAGTGACAATGATCCACATCATCAGTGACAATGGTCCACATCATCAGTGACAATGGACGACATCACCAGTGACAATGGTCCACATCACTAGTGACAATGGTCCACATTACTAGTGACAATGGTCCACATCACCAGTGACAATGGTCCACATCATCAGTGACCATGGTCCACATCATCAGTGACAATGGTCCAGATAACTAGTGACAATGGTCCACATCACCAGTGACAATGATCCACATCACCAGTGACAATGGTCCACATCACCAGTGACAATGATCCACATCACCAGTGACAATGGTCCACATCACCAGTGACCATGGTCCACATCATCAGTGACCATGGTCCACATCATCAGTGACAATGGTCCAGATAACTAGTGACAATGGTCCACATCACCAGTGACAATGATCCACATCACCAGTGACAATGGTCCACATCACCAGTGACAATGGTCCACATCATCAGTGACAATGGTCCACATCACCAGTGACAATGGTCCACATCATCAGTGACCATGGTCCACATCATCAGTGACAATGGTCCAGATAACTAGTGACAATGGTCCAGATAACTAGTGACAATGGTCCACATTACTAGTGAAAATAGTCCCTAGACCATATAGAACAGATATAGCAATAACGATGAACAAAGGTTAGTAACTAATAACATCCGATAAGATTACCAGAGTCCTATCAGTGAGAGGTCAGATCTATAGGGGAGGAATAGGGAATGTATTTTGAGGTCACCAAAAGGGAAGACCACCAATAGACCAGCAAGTCTATATACTCTCTATACTGTATATTTCCCTGATGTTCTAGGAAGCCATTATACTGGCTATGTGACCTTCTATGGGAATTATTTCATCAAATTTTGTGCACGGATTTAACGGACTGAGAAATAGATACTTAGAACTGGCTCACAGTATATAATGACAGCATGAAGATGCAGCACTGGAAACCCTGAACCATGGGGGGTTATTTACTAAAGGCAAATCCACTACAAGTGCAAAGTGCACTTGAAATTGCACTGAAAGAGCACTTGGAAGTGCAGTCACTGTAGATCCGAGGGGGACATGCAAGGAAAATAAAAAACAGCATTTTAGCTTGCACATGATTGGATAATAAAATCAGCAGAGCTTTCCCTCATTTCAGATCTTCCCCTCAGATTTACAGTGACTGCACTTCCAAGTGCAATTTCAAGTGCACTTTGCACTTGTAGTTTGCACTTGTAGTTTGCACTTGTAGTGCAAAATGAATTTGCCTTTCGTAAATAACCCCCATAGTCTCCTGCACCACAGTCAATCTTTTGTAAAAGGACATCCCACAGTCTTCTGTCTTGTCCTTGTCCTTCTGTCTTGTCCTTCTGTCTTGTCCTTGTCCTTCTGTCTTGTCCTTGTCCTTCTGTCTTGTTCTTCTGTCTTGTCCTTGTTCTTCTGTCTTGTTCTTGTCCTTCTGTCTTGTCCTTCTGTCTTGACCTTCTGTCTTGTCCTTGTCCTTCTGTCTTGTCCTTGTCCTTCTGTCTTGTCCTTGTTCTTCTGTCTTGTCCTTCTGTCTTGTCCTTCTGTCTTGTCCTTGTCCTTCTGTCTTGTCCTTCTGTCTTGTTCTTCTGTCTTGTTCTTGTCCTTCTGTCTTGTCCTTCTGTCTTGACCTTCTGTCTTGTCCTTGTCCTTCTGTCTTGTCCTTGTCCTTCTGTCTTGTCCTTGTCCTTCTGTCTTGTCCTTGTTCTTCTGTCTTGTCCTTCTGTCTTGTCCTTATGTCTTGTCCTTCTGTCTTGTCCTTCTGTCTTGTCCTTCTGTCTTGTCCTTCTGTCTTCGTCCTTCTGTCTTGTCCTTCTGTCTTGTCCTTGTCCTTCTGTCTTGTCCTTGTCCTTCTGTCTTGTCCTTCTGTCTTGTCCTTCTGTCTTGTCCTTCTGTCTTGTCCTTGTCCTTCTGTCTTGTCCTTGTCCTTCTGTCTTGTCCTTGTCCTTCTGTCTTGTCCTTGTCCTTCTGTCTTGTCCTTGTCCTTCTGTCTTGTCCTTCTGTCTTGTCCTTGTCCTTCTGTCTTGTCCTTCTGTCTTGTCCTTCTGTCTTGTCCTTGTCCTTCTGTCTTGTCCTTCTGTCTGGTCCTTGTCCTTCTGTCTTGTCCTCATGTCTTGTCCTTGTCCTTCTGTCTTGTCCTCATGTCTTGTCCTTGTCCTTCTGTCTTGTCCTTCTGTCTTGTCCTTGTCCTTCTGTCTTGTCCTTCTGTCTTGTCCTTGTCCTTCTGTCTTGTCCTTCTGTCTTGTCCTTGTCCTTCTGTCTTGTCCTTGTCTTTCTGTCTTGTCCTTCTGTCTTGTCCTTGTCCTTCTGTCTTGTCCTCATGTCTTGTCCTTGTCCTTCTGTCTTGTCCTTCTGTCTTGTCCTTCTGTCTTGTCCTTGTCCTTCTGTCTTGTCCTTGTCCTTCTGTCTTGTCCTTGTCCTTATGTCTTGTCCTTGTCCTTTAGTCTTGTCCTTCTGTCTTGTCCTTATGTCTTGTCCTTGTCCTTATGTCTTGTCCTTGTCCTTCTGTCTTGCCCTTCTGTCTTGTCCTTGTCCTTTAGTCTTGTCCTTCTGTCTTGTCCTTCTGTCTTGTCCTTCTGTCTTGTCCTTGTCCTTATGTCTTGTCCTTGTCCTTCTGTCTTGCCCTTCTGTCTTGTCCTTGTCCTTTAGTCTTGCCCTTCTGTCTTGTCCTTGTCCTTTAGTCTTGTCCTTCTGTCTTGTCCTTGCCCTTCTGTCTTGTCCTTCTGTCTTGTCCTTCTGTCTTGTCCTTCTGTCTTGCCCTTCTGTCTTGTCCTTGTCCTTCTGTCTTGTCCTTCACCATCTCTTATGGCCTCTGTAATTAAATAGCATCCACATCTGGTTTTCAGGGAGTCTCCGTGGAGCAGACAGAGGATGTTTCAGAAGGCTTTAGTTGGAATCTTCTCCAGAGATGACCGGGATTGCTACGATTGGCTGATTGCTTTCCTCCTGGACTCCTCATTGGCAAAAGATGTCCGTCCGGTCTTCATCCCCTCTGACAACATTCTCCAGGCCCGTCATTGCTCGTTCGCTGTTCTCTACCACACCGCGAAGAGAGGAAGGGTGAATGTCACCGATGTGAGCGACTCTCTGTATGACGAGGAGTTGGAGACCTTATCGAGCTTACTAGGTGAGAGAACATTCCGCTAATTAAAGTGTTCCTGAAGTCTGGGCAAAAACAAGGTTTTTTTTTTTAATACCAATTTTTAAGCACTTGCTAGACATGTGCACAACAAAAAAATTTGTTTATTTTCGTTTCGTTTTTTTCGTTTCCGAAAAAAAAACGTTTTTTTTCGTTTCCGTTGATTCGTATTGATTCGTACATTCGTAAGTCGTCGGTGTTCGTATTCGTAACGATTCGTACATTCGTAAGAGTTATTTTTTCGTTGATTCGTTTTTTTGTTTAATTTTCGGACGCATTCGTATTTATTCGTAGATTCATAATCGGAGCATAATTCATAATTTTATGTAATGTGTATGCTATTATTATATTTTAATAATTTACGAATCGAAAAAAAAAGTTACGAATCGAAAAAAAAGTTACAAATGTACAAATTTTTTTGTTCAATAGAGACACGGAAAATTACGAATGGAAAAAAAAAAAAAGTTACGAATGGAAAAAAAAAAAAGTTACAATGGACAAATTTGTTTGTTCAATAGAGACACGGAAAATTACAAATCGAAAAAAAAAAAAAAAAAGTTACGACTCGAAAAAAAAGTTACGAATGTACGAATTTTTTTGTTCAATCCATTCGAAGCACTAAACGCAGCGCCATTGTAAGAAAAACGGAAAATTACCAATTCAACAAAAAAAAAAGTTACGAATGTACACATTTTTTCGTTCGTTTTCGTTTTTCGGATTTTCTTCATTAGTACATTAGTTGTTTCTAATTTGTTTTTTTCAGATTTTCGTTGTTTTTCGGATTTGTTCCGAAACACGTATACATATACGTCATCTAATAATAATTTTAATAATTTACGAATCGAAAAAAAAAAGTTACGAATCAAAAAAAAAAGTTACGAATCAAAAAAAAAAGTTACGAATCAAAAAAAAAAAGTTACGAATGTATGAATTTTTTTGTTCAATAGAGACACGGAAAATTACAAATCGAAAAAAAAAAAAAAGTTACGAATCGAAAAAAAAAAGTTACGAATCGAAAAAAAAAAGTTACGAATGTACGAATTTTTTTGTTCAATAGAGACACGGAAAATTACAAATCGAAAAAAAAAAAAAAAAAAGTTACGAATCGAAAAAAAATTACGAATCGAAAAAAAAAAAGTTACGAATCGAAAAAAAAGTTACGAATGTACACATTTTTTGGTTCAATAGAGACACGGAAAATTACAAATCGAAAAAATAAAAAAAAGTTACGAATCGAAAAAAAAAAAGTTACAATATCGAAAAAAAAGTTACGAATGTACAAATTTTTTTTTTTTGTTCAATCCATTCGAAGCACGTTTTAGCAGCACCATTGTAAGAGACACGGAAAAATTACCAATTCAACAAAAAAAAAAAGTTACGAATGTACGAATTTTTTCGTTCGTTTTTGGGATTTTCTTCATTAGTACATTCGTTGTTTCTAATTATTTTTTCGGATTTTCGTTGTTTTTCGGATTCGAATGATTCGTTATTCGGATTCGTACGATTCGAACGATTCGTTCATTCGTATGAAAACGAACGAACGAAAATAACGAAAAAAAAACGAAAAACGAAAAAAAACGAAACGAATTGCACATGTCTACCACTTGCTGACTGCTGCAGAGTGGCAGCTGTGTGCCGAAACACGTATACATATACGTCATCTGACGCTTCCGCCTGCAGGGGGCGCTTGCCCCCCCTTCTGCTGTGATTATTCAAAGCAGGGACTCAAATCCTCCTCTTTCCCGAAGTAAAAGCACCTCACAATACACACAACAATGCAGGCTAGGCTCACAGTCAACCCTTTGATCACCCTAGATGTTTAACCCCTTCCTAGCCAGCACAATATCACTAGTTATTAAAAAGTGTCCAAAGTGTCCGTTTGTCCACCACAATATCTCAGTCCCGCTATGTGTTGCTGATCGCCGCCATTACTAGTATAAAAAAAACCTCCAGAATAGATCCCATAAGCTTATTGGGATTTTTTTTTTTTTACAAAAAATATGTAGCATATTGGCCTAAATTTTTGAAGAAATTTGATTTTTACAATTTTTTTTTAGACGTGTTTTATATCAGAAAGCAAAAAACATATGTCTGCTACCCCTTTCTGACAATCCATCCATTGGCTGTCATTCAACCAATGAATTCAATTCAAAATACTAACAATAACTTACAAAGCTGTCCACAACTTGGCCCCCAGCTGCATCGCTAACCTGGACTCAAAATACCAACCTAATCGTTCTCTTCGTTCCTCCCAAGCAGTGATGTAAGCAACTGAGTTAAAATAAACGCAGTTACTAGGTAACGAGTAATCTAACTGATTACTTTTCCCCTCATGGTAACGCAGTTCCCATTACTTGGTCGGCGTTACTGCAATTACATCTACTGCCACTAGATGGCAGTAGTGTAATTCCGGTGTCCTGACGAAAAATTTCCCCCCGCCGGATAAGGACCCCCCTGTACTGCGCAGGCACAGCGTTTGCTCAGTACGAAGGACTACGGAGCTTCCGAAAATTGCCGAACCTAAACAGCTCTGAGTGAACTCTACACCGCGCAGGCGCAGTTAACATGTAATTGTACGAGGCGATGCCACACACTCCTGATGCTCGTGCTACTCTGCAAGGGGCGTCTATCAGGTAACTAAGGGGCGGGTCTAGTATTACTGTAACCAAGGGGTGCATTTATTATTATTGCTATATATCGAGCTCTGCCCATTAATTTAACATTCGCCCTCTTCTGTAGCCATCCGCCCCTTACACCATATAATAATAGACCCCCCCTTACACGATATAATAATAATAGACCCGCCCCTTACACCATATAATAATAATAGACCCGCCCCTTACACCATATAATAATAATAGACCCGCCCCTTACATGATATAATAATAATAGACCCGCCCCTTACACGATATAATAATAATAGACCCGCCCCTTACACGATATAATAATAATAGACCCGCCCCTTACACGATATAATAATAGACCCGCCCCTTACACGATATAATAATAATAGACCCGCCCCTTACACAATATAATAGGAATTTTGTCACATGGTGGGATGTTGTAATCTTTCATCTCATCATCTGGAGATGGGTGGGACATGTCCTGTAATATCAAGATTTTGGTCATGTGTAAAACCTCTTACAACCCTAATAAACATACAAGAAGACACGGAAACGTGGGGGAGGATTTACTAAAACTGGAGCACTCAGAATTTGGTGCAGCTGTGCATGGTAGCCAGTTGGCTTCTAACTTCAGCTTTGACAATAAAACCCGGAATCTCATTGGTTTCTATGCAGAGCTGCACCAGATTTAGCATTTTGCAGTTTAAGTAAATCCCACCCATAATGACTACATGACAGTGTTGCCAACCATCAGTATTTTTACTGGCAACCAGTAAAAAACGGGCACCTTTCTCCTGCCAGTAAATGCCAGTGACAGCACAAGGTTGCCAGTAAAAAATATGGCTGTGACGCTTTGCTCTGAAGTTCTGGCTTGGAGCCGACCAAGCCATCCGAGTGCCTGCTAGAGAGTGTGTTGGGGCGGGCAGGGGGTGGATCTGGCAGAGGCGGTGCCTGAATATCTCATGTGATGTCATAGTGCAAGGGAGCTGAAGTGAGCGTCCGGAGCCTATTGTGTGGTACAGGAGCAAGGCAAGCTGGGAGCGGGACTGTCAGTGCTGTTTGGACTGGAGGGGACTGAACTGAAGGGACCTCCTGGCATGGAGAGAGACTGTCCTGTCCCTGAACAACTTATTTATTATATTGAAAATAAAATAAGAAACAACCGCAACATACAGGGATATACAATGTAATACTGACATATAATCACACACATAGGTTGGACTTGATGGACTTCTGTCTTTTTTCAACCTCACCTACTATGAAACTATGTTTTGTTGCCCTAATTTCTACCCTAAATCACATTGCTAATTGCATATTGTACTTGTAGACAAAATACTGAAATTTGCACTTTAAACTGTAATTTTGTAACTTTTGGAAATGCCAGTAATAACTTGGCTGTGCCAGTAAATTTTGGGTGTCATGTCAGTAAATTTTAATCTGGTAGGTTGGCAACACTGCTACATGATATCAACATGCAGGGGCAATGGATATATATATTTTTTTTTTTCAGGAAGATGTAAAGATAAAGCAAACTATTCAGAAACATGCTGGTTTATTAGGAACACTATACTGAGTTGGGCCTCCTTCAAATTCTTCACGTCATGGATTCCGCATTCCTCTAATATGCTTTTGAAATTCTGCTCCACGGTAACACGATTTCATCACACAAATTCTGTAGGTTTGTCAGCTGCACGTTAATGCTGGGAATCTCCCATTTTACCACATACTTAATGCCCCGTACAAACGGTCGGATGTTCCGATGCAAAAAGTCAGATCGGACTATGTTGTCGGAAAATCCGATCGTGTGGGGGCTCTAGCGAGAAATTCCAGACGGAAAAAAATTGAGAGCAGCATCTCAAATTTTCCGACAACAAAATCCGAACTGACTTTTTCCGATCGTGCAGGTAACAAAAATGTGCTGAAAAACTTGGCTTATACTCGAGTATATACGGTATTCATCCAAAAAATAAAATATTTTCACAGTTGGAACTCTGCTTTAAGAGACTGTCACTTTGTTCAGAATGGACAATTTTTCAGGGTCTATTTAGGCAGTGGTGAAGCCCTCTTCTCTAGTTCAGTGGTCACTTTTCTGTAAATACCCAAATCTGTTGGGTCATCCTGGAAGATATCCCTTCCAGGCTTTTTGTATAAAGTTCCTGCTGCAAAAATAAAACTTACCTGCCCGGGAGTCCTCTGGAGTCCATCTAATGCCACCTCTACGTCACCTTCTCTGTCATAGTCACAGTGGCCCTTGTCATTTTGCAGTGGTTCCATCTTCCATGAGGTATAAAGGTCAAGTTCAGCATCAGATTCCAAGAAGGAGAAGTCACGTTCCTGATGTAGAACAATTACATAAATTAGAGAATTACTTGAAAAGTAGGTGTACGGAAGTTCCTGTCTATAGACCGGAGAGTGTACATTGTTGTATTTTGCTCTTCAGTAAACATTAGCTGAATGACTGGGAGATCAGCAGCCTGTACTTCTGTAACTCCATTATAAACATACAAAGAAAGATGTCCAGATCTCCCCAGATTATTGGCATCAGAGTTTTTTGACACCATTGTTTTTTTTCACATGATCTAAAGATTCAATTCTGTAATCTTCTTTTACTTAAAGTGGTTCTAAAACCTAAAAATGTTTTACCTTAATGCATAAGTTGAATTAAGGTAAAAAAGTGTTTAGGCATCGATTTTGGCCCCTCACCCCCCCCCCCCCCCCCTTATGCTTACCTGAGTCTTCATTCAATCCAGGGCTGTGAACATTTGCAGCTCTTCTCTCCCCTCACTTCCGGGTCTCACTGGCTTTGCTGGGGCACCAGGAGCCAGTGATGTAAGTAACTGAGTTAAAATAAACAGAGTTACCTAACGCAGTTACTTTAGAGGGTAACGAGTAATCTAACTGATTACTTTTCCCCTCATGGTAACTCAGTTCCCATTACTTGGGCTTAGTTACCACAATTACAGCTACCGTCACTAGATGGCAGTAGTGTAATTCCGGTGTCCTGACGAAAAAGTTCCCCCGTCGGATAAGGACTCCCTGTACTGCGCAGGCGCAGCGCTTGCGCAGTACGAAGGACTACGGAGCTTCCGAAAAGTGCCGAACCTAAACAGCTCTGAGTGAACTCTACACCGCGCAGGCGCAGGTAACATGTAATTGTACGAGTCGATGCCGCACCCTTATGATGCTCGTGCTACTCTGCAAGGGGCGTCTATCATGTAACTAAGGGGCGGGTCTAGTATTACTGTAACCAAGGGGCGCACTTATTATTATTGTTATATATCGAGCTCTGCCCATTAATTTAACATTCGCCCTCTTCTGTAGCCATCCGCCCCTTACACCATATAATAATAATAGACCCGCCCCTTACACGATATAATAATAATAGACTTGCTTACACGCTATAACAGATCTGCCCCTTGGTTAGAGTAATAATAGAGCAGCCCCTTGGTTACACCATATATAACAATAATAATAATAAATGCGCCCCTTGGTTACAGTAATACTAGACCCGCCCCTTAGTTACACGTATAGAATATAAAAAAAAAAGTCAGTTACTTTGCTGCGTAACTAATTACTTTTCCAATGTAGTAACTGAGTTACTAACGCAATTACTTTTTGGGAGAAGTAATTTGTAACTTAACTAATTACTTTTTTAAAGTTTCATAGTTTCATAGTTTCATAGTTAGTAAGGTTGAATAAAGACATCAGTCCATCCAGTTCAACCTGAGCGAGTGTCTACAATTGTCCCCATCCCTGTACATTGCACACTCACATCAGTCCCTACCCTCAAGGAGCCCACAATCCAAGGTCCCCATTCATATACTAGGGCCAATTTTTTGGACAGAAGCCAATTAACCTACCTGCATGTCTTTGGATTGTGGGAGGAAACCGGAGTACCCGGAGGAAACCCACGCAGGCACAGGGAGAACATGCAAACTCCAGGCAGGAAGTGTCATGGTTGGGATTCGAACCAGCGACCCTTCTTACTGCTAGGTGAGAGTGCTAACCACTACACCACTGTGCCGCCCGTAAGATGACCGACACTGCCAGGAGCCATTGGCTCCCAGTACTGTTAAGCCCCTTTCACACAGCTGATCCGTTCAGATCCGTCAGTTTTTCAGGCGGACCTGAACGGATGCTCCATAGAGGTCTATGGAGCGTCGGATGTCAACGGTGACATGTCCGCTGACATCCGACCTTGAAAAAGTGGGACGTAGGAAAAAGCTATTTTTCCATCCATCATCGGAGCGGATGACGACGGACTCTGCGGTCCGTCGTCACCCGATCTCCCATAGGGGAGAGCGGCGCTCTGACAGTTCCGTCCCTGCGCAGTGTGCAGACACGGACCTGTCATCTTCCTGCTCAGCGGAGATCGCTCCGGCGATCCCCGCTGAGCAAGCGGATATCCATGGGGCGGATCAGCACTGATCTGCCCCGTGTGAAAGAGGCCTTAATCAATAACCAGTGACGAGGGATGGCCGAGCCCCGTTGTGTGTGTCAATGGACGCAGCAGTGGGGCTTGGCAGCGAGAACTCCTTAGTGCCCTCATGGGAAGCGGCTTCCCAAGGGGGCACTGGACAGAAAGGAAGACCCAGAAGCGCCGTCAGGGGACCCAAGAAGAGGGTTGTTTCGGGCCGCTCTGTGCAATGGAAAAATCAGGTACCATATATACTCGAGTATAAGCCAAGTTTTTTAGACTTGAGTCAAGCACTTTTCTGCAGCAGAGAATGACATTTTCTGAACCGACTTTGGGGCCCCGTATCTCGGGGCCACTTGGTGCTAGGAACCCTAAATTTGTTGTGTGCAAACCCAGTTGAACTAGCACTACAACATATTAAGGGTTCCTAGCACCAAGTGGCCCCGAGATACGGGGCCCCAAACTAGTTTCAGAAAATGTAATTCTCTGCTTCAGAAAAGTGCTTGACATTTTCCAAACCGACTTTGGGGCCCCGTATCTCGGGGCCACTTGGTGCTAGGAACCCTATCTTGGATATGTTGAAGTGCTATTTCCACTGGGTTTGCACACCGAATTTTGGGTTCCTAGCACCAAGTGGTCCCGAGATATGGGGCCCCCAAATCTGTTTGGAAAATGTCATTCTCTGCTGCAGAAAAGTACAATTGTGTCCATCTGCAGCAATATCATTTCAGGACCCTTTGGGTCCAGAGACCCCAAATTGTGGCTCCAGCTTAGGGAGCATCTAGGAACCCTTAACTAATGAGTTTTAAGTTTAGGGGACCTATGGCTGCAAATGGGCCCAGTGAGGCTGCAAATGGGCATTGTTGACCCTCTTTTCCACTTACAGTAGCTGCGCATTTCTCACCCTAGGCTTATTACTCAAGTCAATAAGTTTTTCCAGTTTTTTGTGGTAAAATTAGGTGCCTCAGCTTATATATTCAGGTCGGCCTATACTCGAGTATATACGGTAAGTATAGAGATGGATGTTATTTTAAAAAAAAAAAAAAAAATCCTTTACAAGAACTGACTTTTTCTTTGTTTTTAGTCAACTATTTTGTGCACCCGAGCTTACCTATTCCACCAATGTAGTACTGCCAAAAATTAAGATGTAGAACCAGTAGATGACCTGGATATAGGGGATCCACAGGGAGGGTGAGGGTCAGAGTTTTTGGATACTCATCAAGAGTCTGTCACTTTGTTGTGAATGGGAAGAGTGTCGGGGTCTATGTATGCAGTGGTGAAGTGGTGAAGTCCTCTATAGTGCAGTGGTCACTTCCCTGTAAATCCCTAAATCTATTGGGTTTCCCTGGAAAAACAATTCCTTCCAGGCTTTTTGTATTCAGTTCCTGTTGCAAACAAAAACCTCACCTCTGTGCGAGTCAACTGGAGTCCATGTGAAGCCACCTCTGTGCCCTCTTCTCTGTCTTTGTCGCGGTGACCCTTGTCATTTTGCGGGGGTTCCATGTTCCATGAGGTGTAAAGGTCAGGCCCAACTTTAGGTTCCTCGGAAGAGGAATCACGTTCTTGGTGTAGAACGTTCTCACGTGGATTTACTTTGTATGTTTTATGGCTACTTTGTTGATGTGGAACCTTCTCGGTTTTCACATTTTGATTTTCGTCACAAGCGCCAAGCTGTGAATCTGGTGGGATGTATTCTTCCATCTCATCATCTGGATGTGGATGGGACATGTCCTGCGATATCAAGATTTTGGTCAGAAAGAGAAAGAGATTGCAGGGGTCAGAATCGGGTTGCCACCTCATCCCTTTAAACCCGAACATACATTAATTACACGGGTTCCTGCTTTTTTATCTGTTTTCCCACAGTAGGTTTACTCAGGACCAATATAGGGGAGCTGCCTCTTCCCTCCATACGTTGATCTTTTTACCCTCCTTTTCATCCCTCACATCCACCCTGCTGCAATACTGCTCTGGCAACATCAGCGCCACCAGTTTCTCCTACTCAGTGCTTTGGGAGACCTATTAAGAGATTCTACACACCAGTGTAATTATTTAGATCAGGGGTCTCCAAACTTTCTAAGCAAAGGGCCAGTTTACTGTCCTTCAGGCTTTAGTGGGAGCGTATTGCGCATAGTGGAAAAAATGTCCCGGCATCAATGCCCCTTTGTTGGTTTTAATGGGAGGAACCGTGGCAGTGCATCCATAGAGGGCGCAGGAGTGCCGCCCCCACTCTCCTGCACCGCTCTATCCCCAATAGATAGATTTATGCATTGCATGAATCTATCTATCTATCTATCTATCTATCTATTGTTGCCGCTGCCGCCCCCTATTCAGGTGTCCGGCCCCTTGAATTACAGCGGCGGGGTTTCTTTGGAAGCACTTGATTAGAGCTGTCGGCTCTAATAGGTGTCCTGATTAGAGCGGTGGGCTCTAATAGGTTTCCAAAAGTGTAAACAGCGGGCTCAATGCTTTGCGTTCGCTGTTTACACAGTGTTGTGTTAGAGAAGCGAATACATCGCTTCCCTAACACTGACCCGCCTTTCAGCCAGCCAATCAGGTTGCTGGGGTCTGTGTTACCTGTCACCTGATTGGCTGAAATAACAGGCGCTGTGATTTGACACCTAGGCGCCCAATCATTGCCGAAGACAAGAGGAGGAGCGTGGGAGAAGAAATGGAGGACACCGCTCACCGCCGTCGCCCTATGCACACTAGAGACAAGGTAAGTGACGGGCAGATGGCGGGTGGGGGGCACATTGGCACTACTTGGGGCACAGTGGCAGCATTTAATGGGGACAGTGGCAGCATTTGATGGCACAGCGAGACTGCAATTGATGGGTTTTTTGTTTCTGAATTTTTCAGTTTGTTTGAGCACCAGCCGCCACTGGGGAGGAATCATGCTCAATTGTTGATATCAATGAGAAGAATAATGCTCCATCATTGGTGTCAGTTGGTGGATAAGGATGAGCTCCGGCGTGTTCGCACACTCCGCGTACAGAGCCCGCCAGGAAGGCGGTGCGCTAATCACAGGCAGTAAGACATTTTTCCGATGTGCGGCTGCAGAGATCGGGAAATGTCTCAATGCCTGTTATTAGCGCAGCGCCGTGCCGACTTCCTGGCGGGCTCTGCACGTGGGGAGTGTGCGAACACGCCGGAGCTCATCCTTATTGGTGGAATAGTGCCCCAAGGGCCAGATAAGGGCAAGTGAGGGGCCACACCTGGCCCCTAGGCTGCAGTTTGAAGACCACTGCTCCAGAGGTTAGCGCACAGCCCTAGGGAATCACTGCAATCGCCACACAGCTTTATCCATGCTTCAGCCCACGTTCAACGTTGAGGGGCAGGTTTGGAATTGTGCCAGTTCGGCCGAACTGGCACGATTTCAAACCGACATTTCAGTCCAACTTCGAGGGGTTAATTTGACAGATATCTGTGCGGGTTCCTGCACAGATGTCTATTGAAATCGCCCCTCCAAGTCGCCATGGGAATTGGCGCGTGGCCGCAAAGTTGGCATTGCACCGATTCGGACGGTGGCATTGCTGGCAATAGACTCTGATTTGACATGTCAAATCGGCCCAATGTGAGCGTGGGCTTGGGCGCATATACAGAACAATTGTGGCTTTAGCGATCATACCTCCTATCCTAACACAGCAACGTTCATTCAGATTTGTTCGCTGATATACACATAGCCATTATCTGTACCAATAATAATAATAATAATAATACTACAATCTGTAGCTTTATCAATCTCCTCTCTCTAGTTTTGCACACAGCAGGGTGTATTCTGTATTATTTTTCAGATACAGAAATTCATTACCAATTCTATACTCTCAAAAAACATGGAAGTCCAACACTCATTCCTCCTGCCCATTACCCATCACTAGACATGTGCAATTAGTTTCGTTTTTTTCCGTTTTTTCCGTTCATTCGTTCGTTTTTGTACAAATGAACGCATCGTTCGAATCGAACGAATCCGAATAACGAACCGTTCGAATCGTACAAATCCGATTAACGAATCGTTCGAATGGAACGAATCCGAAAAACAACGAAAACCAGAAAAAAACATAATTAGAAACAACGAATGAAGAAAATCCGAAAAACGAAAAAAGGAACAACGAAAATGAACGAAAAAATTCGTACATGTAACTTTTTTTTTTTGTTGAATTTTTTTTTCCGTGTCCCTTACAATGGCGTTGCTTAACCTGCTTCGAATAGATTGAACGAAAAAATTCGTACATTCGTTTTTTTTTTTTCGAACTTTTTTTTTTCGATTCGAAATTATTAAAATGTAATAATAGCATACACATTACATAAAATTAGGAATTATGCTCCGATTACGAATCTACGAATGCTACAAATGTTACGAATAACTATGAATGCGTCCGAATTTCGAATAAACGAATGAACGAAAATTAAACTAACGAAAAAACGAATCAACGAAAAATAACTTACGAATGTACGAATCGTTACGAATACCAACACCGACAACTTACGAATGTACGAATCGTTACGAATACGAACACAGACGACTTACGAATGTACGAATCGTTACGAATACGAACACCGACGACTTACGAATGTACGAATCGTTACGAATACGAACACCGACGACTTACTTACGAATGTACGAATCAACGGAAATGAAAAAAACAAAACGAAAATAAACAAATTTTTTTCGGAAACGAAAAGAACGAAACGAAAATAAACACTTTTTTTGTTGTGCACATGTCTACCCAGCACCGTGCTCCCGGATTTTTGTGTTCAGATGCAAAAGTCGCCCCCGGCTTTAAGTTTAGATGTAGAAAGTAGCCACTTCTTTTCCCAACATTTGTGGCTCCATTCAGTTGCAGAAATATAAACCCCCCCTTCCGGCGTGGAACCAAAAAAAGACAAGTTTGTCTCACAGTTTTCGTCTGTAGCAGATCTCCCCTCCTGGGTGTCTTTCCTCTCACTCCCTCTCCTAATTTCTTCCAGGTTGTTTCTCAATGCAGGTAAAATCCACCCTTTCCTGTCCAGGTGCTTCTCCTGTCCACTTAAGGTTCCCAGTACTAGTTCCCAGTACTAGACATGTGTGTTTTGTTTTGTTACAAATCGAAATGCGTGGTGTATCTGGATTCTACAAAAAGCATTTGACACAGAGGCATAACTATAATCTTCAGGGCCCGATGAAAGAAACCATGAAGGGCCCCCACCAGGGGCGTTGCTGGGTCTGCAAAAGATTTTGGGCTAGAGCCCATAGCAGCGAAGTAAAGAAAGTCATGCGCTTGGGTGGGCATACACATGTATATAATATAATATACGTGTGTGTGTGTATATAATATAAATAAAAATATCATTACATATCCCTTACTTACATTAGGATCTCCAGAGAGCTTCCCTTTACATCAGGGTCCCCAGAGAGCCTGCCTTTGCATCAGGGTCCCTAGAGAGCCCCCCTCTTACATCAGGGTCCCCAGAGAGCCCCTTCTTTACATAAGGCTCCCCAGAGAGCCCCCCCTCCTTACATCAGGGTCCCCAGAGAGCCCCTCCTTACATCAGGGTCCCCAGAGCCACTTCCTTACATCATGGTCCCCAAAGAGCCCCCCTTTACTTCTGGGTTCTCAGAGAGCCTCCTTACATCAGGGTCCCCAGAGCCACTTCCTTACATCAGGGTCCCCAAAGAGCCCCCTTTACATCAGTGTTCTCAGAGAGCCTCTCCTTACATCAGGGTCCCCAGAGTGTTCCCCTTTACATCAGGGTCCCCAGAGAGCCTGCCTTTGCATCAGGGTCCCCAGAGAGCCCCCCTCTTACATCAGGGTCCCTTGAAAGCCCCTTCCTTACATTAGGGTCCCCAGAGAACCCCTCCTCACATCAGGGTCCCCAGAAAGCCCCTTCCTTACATCAGGGTCCCCAGAGAGCCCCCTTTACATCAGGGTCCCCAGAGAGCCCCCCTTTACATCAGGGTCTCCAGAGAGCCCCCCTTTACATCAGTGTTCTCAGAGAGCCCCTCCTTACATCAGGGTCCCCAGAGAGCTCCCCTTTATATCAGGGTCCCCAGGGAGCCCCCTCTTACATCAGGGTCCTTTCAGAGCACCTTCCTTACATTAGGGTCTCCAGAGAACCCCTCCTCACATCATGGTCCCCAGAGAGCCCCCCCTTACTTTAGGGTCCCCAGAGAGCCCCCCTTACAGCAGGGTCCCCAGAGAGCCCCCCTTCCTTTAGGGTCCCCAGGCAGTCACCCCCCCCTTTCCAGAGGTTCCCTGTACCTGGCTGGTCTCCGCTGTGCACCTTGGACCCCCAGCAGATCTCTGTACCCCCCACCTGGGGGGAGGTGGGAGGCAGCGATCGGCAGCTCTATGGTGTCCATGGGCAGCGGGATCTCCCTGGGGCTGGTAGTTCTCTCTCTGACTGTTTCCACTGGAGAGGGGAGGGGCCTCTAACCCTGGCATGTATCATCAAGAGTGTAGAAACAGAGCGACTCACTGAAGAGTGAAGCTGATGCATGCGCGGGCCAGAGGCCACTCCCCACTCTACGGTATAAAAATGCGGAGAGAGAACTACAAGGCCCAGGAAGACCCCGCGGCTCGTGGGCACCATAGATCTGCCGATCTCCGCCTCCCCTCCCCTGCATGTTAAACGGACAGCCAGGGGTGCAGGGGGAGATGCCGGGTCTTTGGGCCCCCCCACAGGGGAAGAACGACATGGCCCAGTCGCAAGTGCGACTGCAGCGCCCCCTATAATTCTACCACTGATTTGACACTCCACAGAAACTGCTCTCCTAAAACTCACAAACGACTTATTAACAGCCAAAACCAATTTACACTATTCTGTACTCCTGGAACTCTCTGCTGCCTTTGACACGGTGGAGCACTCCCTCCTCCTCAAAAAACGTGACTCCTTTGGTCTCTGTGACTGTACGGTTCTCATCCTACCTATCCCACTGCACCTTCTGTGGCACTTACAACCTTACTTCCTCCTCTGTTGTTCCTTTGGGGTTCCCCAAGGTTCTGTTCTTGGGCCTCTCCTATTCTCGATCTACACTGCTCTACTGACACTGTCCACTGCTCTACTGACACTGTCCACTGCTCTACTGACACCTTCTTCCATGGCTTCACATACTATTTCTACGCTGATAACACCCAAATCTATCTCTCTACCCCTCAGTTCACAACATCCGTCTCCTCCACGCATCACCAATTTACTAACAGACACACAGTATCAGTATGGATGTCACACCTCCATCCACTGCTCTACTGACACTGTCCACTGCTCTCTGACACTGTCCACTGCTCTACTGTCCACTGCTCTACTGACACCTGTCCACTGCTCTACTGACACCCCCCTGGCCTACTGACACCGACCACTGGCCTACTGACACCGTCCACCAACCACTGCCCTACTGACACTGGCCTACTGACACCGTCCACTGCCCTACTGACACCAACCACTGCCCTACTGACACCAACCACTGCCCTACTGACACCGCGCACTGCCCTACCGACAACATCCACTGCTCTTCCGACACCGTCCACTGCCCTACTGACACCGTCCACTGCCCTACCGACAACATCCACTGCTCTTCTGACACCGTCCACTGCCCTACTGACACCTGTCACTGCCCTACTGCCCACTGCCCTACTGACACCGCCCACTGCCTTACTGACACGTGCACTGCCCTACCGACACCGTGCACTGCCCTACCGACACCGTGCACTGCCCTACCGACAACATCCACTGCTCTTCCGACACCTTCCACTGCCCTACTGACACCGTCCACTGCCCTACTGACAACGTCCTCTGCCCTACTGACACCATCCACTGCCCTACTGACACCAATCACTGCCCTTCTGACACCGTCCACTGCCCTACTGACACCATCAACTGCCCTACTGACACCATCAACTGCCCTACTGACACAGTCCACTGCCCTCCTCGACATCACAGCGGAGTGTCCTCGCCCCCTCCATCGGCCAATAGGGTAGCTTGTCCTTTCGGCCAATTGGGAAACAAGTCTCAGGACCCGCTTCCTGATTAGCTGGGAGGCAAAATCAGTGTGACAATAGTAAATATTTATTTTCTATGGTCACACAACTGGATGGGCTTCGGTCGCAGTGCCTCTGGCTCTAATTACGTGCTTATAAAAAAAATCCCCCATTGGAATTCCTGCATGCGGTGCCCTGCATATAGATTAGGGGGCTGGACACATGGATGGGGGGGCGGCGCCCCTAATGGACCGGCCACTAATGCTATAGGCCGCAAACCTATGAACTTTCTCTCCTTTTTGGACAAACTCCTAAGTTTGTTTTATTCTTTTTCTTTCTTTATAGAAAGCATGAGGAAGCATGAGGCCCTGCCACATATATGTGAATAGGATGCATTTTGAACCACGGTGCGCTGCTCGGTGGGAAACGACTTCCTAAGAAGAATGGAGTTTTCCAACAGGGAGTTGTTTGTTGTTTGCTGCTGTTTATGTGCTGCCTTTTAGCCGCACTGCTTGAGCCCAACTGGCCACTTTTGTTTCGTCTGGTTCAAGTTCTCGCGTGAACCTTCCAATGGGTGGAGATGAGTTTTGATGTTTTTTTTTGTTTTCCCGGTGCCATGCTCTAACTTCCTCATGCAAATGGAATTCCTTTTCTCACTAGCGATACTGGGAAAGGGACGCATGGAGTCATCTCACCTGGTTTTACACCCTCTGGAGCCCTCTGCTTATTTTTGGGGTACTGCTGGGCATGGGCATCCGCAGACATTTTTTCAGGGGGGGGGGGGGGCATCATTTTAGGGTCACCCATGCTCTGAACCTTTTCGACAAGGTCATTATCACATTATTATGGTCAGAGACTACAGACGTAGTACAGGAGATGGTCAGAGACTGCAGACATGGCACAAGAGACTGTCAGACTGCGGACATGGCCCAAGAGACTGTCAGAACATGCATACATGGCTCAAGAGACTATAAGAGACTGCAGACATGGCACAAGAGGCTCTAATGCCGCGTACACACGGTCAGAATTTCCAAAGGAAACAGTCCGATGGGAGCTTTTCATCTGATTTTCCGACAGTGTGTATGCCCATCGGTCTTTTACTGTCGGAATTTTCGACAGACTTTGGATTGAGAGCCTGTTCTTAATTTTTCCGACGGAAAACCTTTCTATCGGATTTTCCGATCGTGTGTATGCAATTCCGACGCGCAAAATTCCGACGCATGCTCGGAAACAATTCGACGCATGCTCAGAAGCATTAAACTTCCCTTTTATAGTGCCGTCGAACGTGTTGTATGCCGCGGTGTTATTGACCGTCGGAATTTGGTGTGACCGTGTGTAGGCAAGACAGTTTGAGTGAAATTCCATCGGAATTCCGACGGGAAAAGCATCAGAGCTTTTTCCGACGAGAATTCCGACCGTGTGTACGCGGCTTTAGAGACTGCATACATGTGGGGGGGGGGGGGGTGACAGAGAGAGAGGGGGGTGACAGAGAGACAGGGGGTGACAGAGAGAGGGGGTGACAGAGAGAGAGGGGGGGGGAGGGGTGACAGAGAGAGGGGGGGGGGTGACAGAGAGGGGTGATAAGGGGGTCAGAGAGAGGAACCCCCCTAGCCCTGTCTGCAGTCCCTCTAGTGCCCCTATGTTCCAGTGGTGTGTGTAATGCTCAGTATGGTATCTTGCATGCCAGTAGGATGTCCATGATGGTCAGCAGCTGGCAAGACCCGTTTTCATTCTGGGTGAGGACAGGAGGTGCTCTGTTTCTTCCATCGGATCTATGATGTGACATGGAGCGGTCCCCGGCTGCTTGCATTTCCTGCCCGTCCTTGTTCTCTGAACCCCCCGTCAGTCTGTCCTGCAGGTCTGGGAGCGGTGAGGAGGTTTAATGGTTTCAGGCTCTGGGAGGCACCGGGAACGCTGTGCCCGCTGTTCCTGGGATCTCGCTGCTCTCCTTTCCCGTGGCCTCCGTCTCCTGGGCCGTTTGCTCGCACTATGTAGACCAGGAGATGTCATCCTGCCCACCCCTTGAGGCCTCCCCTGTCCCGCTCCTCATACCAGCTGTCACCGGCCCTGCTAAACTGTGTACAGGTGTGATCAGGGCCGGCCGCCGGCGCTAGGATAAAGACCAAGTGGGGAACTCCTGATCCGATCCCTGATTCCAGGGGGGGGGGGTCCCTTATCCCTACCTGCGGACGCCCATGCCGCTGGGTGCTTGGACGGATTATTTTAAAGTGTGGGGCGGACAGCTGGAGAGACAGACATCACCTGCACAGAAGGACCCCGGGAACACGCCGCAGTTGCCAATTCTAACCTTCCATAATAGAGGGTGCGCCCGTTGCGGTGAGGGCACATCCATATCTCAATGTTGGTGAGGTCACAAGGTGGAGGATTTGAAGCACTTGAACCAATATCCCAGCATATTGCATTATATTTTGTCACTTGGAATGTTTAGTACAGTTTGGACATTTTTCTTATTCTGAAAGTTTCAACCCAACATTTTTTTGTTTATGGATACCAGAAATATTACCGGATCTTAAAGAAACAGGCACCAGTTTTACCAGTTCCAGATCAGGGAAATTCCAACATCTCTCTCATACATGTAAATATCAGCATTTTTTTTTTTTTTTTGCTAGAGGTTAACACTAGGGGGCAATCAAGGGGTTAGCTGTGTTCCCTGCTACGTGTTCTAACTGAAGGGGGGATGGGACTATTACTAGAATATTACTTAGAACCCCCAAACATTAAATTTTTTATTTTTTTTTAAGCAGAGACCCTGGACAATAAAATGGTTGTTGTTGACACTTTCTATGTCGCACAAATTTTCTGAAAAAATAATAGTTTAACCGCTTGCCGACCAACCGCCACAGTTTTACTGCAGCAGAATGGCACGGCTGCGCGAATCGCCATCATGTTACATTGCTTCTTATTGTGGCCACTAGGGGCGCGTGCGCACGCACCGGCTGCTCGCCCTGGAGCCAATGCCAGTGCCCGGCGGTCGTGATGACCGCCAGGCTCCCACGATCGCTCGTGACATGGTGAGAACCAGGATCTCTGTGTGTAAACACACAGATCCCGGTTCTCTGAGGTGACAAGAGACTGATCGTGTGTTCATACAAAGTATCAACGCCGATCTCTCTCTTCCCCTAGCAAGTCCCATCCCCCCTTCAGTTAGAACATGTAGCAGGGAACACAGTTAACCCCTTGATCGACCCCTAGTGTTAATCCTTTCACTGCCAGTGACATTTTTACAGTAATTAATGCATTTTTATAGCACTGATCACTTTATAAAGTCAAAAAAAAGAGGTTGTTATTTATTGAAATTTGAACATAATAGAAAGAAAAATATAAATTGCAAACATTGGTTTACTGATGATCACTTTATAAATGCCAATGGTCCCAAAAATGTGTCAAAATTGTCTGATGTGTCCGCCATAATGTTGCAGCCATTACTAGAAAAAAAAATGCTATAAATCTATCCCCTATTTTGTAGACGCTATAACTTGCGCAAACCAATCAATATAGGCTTATTGACTTATTTACCAAAAATATGTAGAAGATAGACATGTGCAATTCGTTTAGTTATGAATTCGTTTTCCGTTCAAATTCGGTATATTCGCTCATTCGTTATCGTACGAATGAACGAACGGTTTACTAAAAATTCTAACGAATAACGAACTATCGAGGAATATGAAAAACAACGAAATTATGAAATAATTAAATTAGAAACAACGAAACTACGAAAGAATGAAAATCCAAAAAACGAAAACAGAAACAACGAAAATACCAAACAAAGATTCAAAAATAACGAAAATCAAATCAACGAAAAAATTCGAAATTACGAATATTCGGAAAAAGAAAAACAAAACAACGAAAATACGAAATAACAAAAATTCTGCTGATCGAGAATTGGAAAGAACGAATGTTAGTTCTGATTCTGAAATATTCCATCCAGAGCCCAGATAGGGTGTGGTTGGGTGTGGTTGGGTGTGGTTGGGTGTGGTTGGGTCGGTGGCTCTGTGTTTTGGTGGATTTTTGAGTTAAGTTCTGACTTGTGAGAGAGAAATTCTTTGTTTCTTAAACATGTAAATAGCATACACATTACATAAAATGATGAATTATGCTCCGATTACGAATCTACGAAAACAATGTTACGAAAGTACGAATAAATCAATCTTACGGAAGTACGAATGTAACTAAATCTACGAAAATACGGATTTCGAATCAACGAAAATTAGATTAACGGAAATACGAATGTTTTTAAATCAACGAAAATATAGCTCTTCCGAAAATACGAATGCGTCCGAATACGAAATATAACGAAAATACGAATTTCGAATCAACGAAAATTAGACTAACGGAAAAACGAATCAACAAAAAAATAAGTCTTACGAAAATACGAACGAGTCCGAATACGAACACCGACGACTTACGAAATTATGAATCGTTACGAATCAACGGAAACGAACAGAAACGAAACGAAACTAAACAAATTTTTCTATTGTGCACATGTCTAGTAGAAGAATACATATGGGCCTAAACTGATAAAAAAAATAGTTTTTTTTTTTTTTTTTTTTTTAAATTGGATATGTATTATAGTAAAAAATACAAGATATTGTGTTTTTTTTCTAAATTGTCGCTCTTTTTTTGTTTATAGCGCAAAAAATAAAAAACGCAAAGACGATCAAATACCACCAAAAGAAAGCTCTATTTGTGGTAAAAAAAAGACGTCAATTTTGTCTGGGTGCAACGCCGCACGGCCCGCGCAATTGTCAGTTAAAGCGCCGCAGTGCTGTATCACAAAAAATGGCCTGGTCAGTCAGCAGCCAAATATTCCACGGCTGAAGCGGTTAAAGGAGTTTTAGCGAATACAAACTCAATATTATTTCCCAATTTTCTTGGAAAACGTAAAAGTTGATGTTAACATATCACACTTTAACTAGTTGCCGACCAGCCGCCGTCATTATACGGCAACGGGTTGGCTATGCTGCGTGAATCGACGTAGCTGTACGTCGGCTCGCGCAGGCGCAGTTGCTGGTGCATGCCGGAAACCCCCGATCGCCTAGCACAGAGGCAGAACGGGGATCTGCCTTTGTAAACAAGGCGGATTCCCATTATGACAGGGAACGTGACATAGATCGACTGTTCCCAGTGATCGGGAACAGTGATCTCTGTCATGTCCCTGGCAGCCCCCTACAGTTAGAACACACCCAGGGAACACAGTTAACCCCCTGATCACCACCTAATGTTAACCCCTTCCCTGACATTTTTGCATTGATCAGTGCATTTTTATAACACTGATCAATTTAATAATGTCACTGGTCCCCAAAAAGTGTAATTTGGGGTTAGATTTGTCCGACGCAATGTCGCAGTACCGCTAAAAATCGCACATTGCCATTACCAGTAAAAACAATAAAACAAAAAAAAAAGAAATCTCCCAGAAGCCAGCAATTATAGACCTTCCAGCAGCCAGCAACAATAGACCCCTCCTCAACAGTAGGTCGCCCCCAGCAACAATTGACTCCTAGCAACATAATAACCCCCTCCCCCAGCAACAATAAACCCCTCCCTCAACAATAAACCCCCCAAGCAACAATGGACCCCCCAGTAGCCGCCATTAATGGATCCTCCAGCAGCCAGCAACAATAGACCCCTCCCTCAAAAGTAGATCCCTCCAAGCAACAATTGACCAACTAGCAACATAAGGCTTATAGGGTCTTATGTCGCTAGTGGGTCAATTGTTGCTGGGGGACAACATTGATTGACCCCCCCAGCAACAATAAATCCCCTGGCAGCTGGCATCATTGGACCCTTCAGCACACCCCGCTATCCCCTGCCACTGCATACATTTAGTGCTGGAGGTGACGAAACTGCGTTCTCCCACGTTCCCCCTGGAAAAAAAGATACATATATATCATCATCGCAAAGTTTTATTCATTTTATTTTGGTATTGGTTTAGGTAAAAAAAATTGTACCCAAGAAATTTACGTAACCTGTTACCCATTCTAAACATATATATACTGCACGATAGTGTAGGACTTTCCACGGCCATGTCTATGTGTAGGACTTTCCATGGCCATGTCTATGTGTAGGACTTTCCACGGCCATGTCTATGTGTAGGACTTTCCATGGCCATGTCTATGTGTAGGACTTTCCCCGGCCATGTCTATGTGTAGGACTTTCCACGGCCATGTCTATGTGTAGGACTTTCCACGGCCATGTCTATGTGTAGGACTTTCCACGGCCATGTCTATGTGTAGGACTTTCCACGGCCATGTCTATGTGTAGGACTTTCCATGGCCATATCTATGTGTAGGACTTTCCACGGCCATGTCTATGTGTAGGACTTTCCACGGCCATGTCTATGTGTAGGACTTTCCACGGCCATGTCTATGTGTAGGACTTTCCACGGCCATGTCTATGTGTAGGACTTTCCACAGCCATGTCTATGTGTAGGACTTCCCACGGCCATGTCTATGTGTAGGACTTCCCACGGCCATGTCTATGTGTAGGACTTCCCATGTCTATGGGTTCACTTTTTGGTGGTGGTGTTGGCGGTGATATTCCATGGACTCGCCGTAGTCAGAGGTACAGTACTCTGTTGGATCCCAACCGCAACCAGCGATATGATGAGAAGAAGAAGGCCACAGATAATTAAGCCCAATATAACCAGACGATGGTATTTGATAAGTATTTTTCCAAAGCACATGCACTGAAAAATAAGAATAATGAATATAAGCAAGTGATGCATGGCACATGATACATTACAATGCATTGCACAGTATGTCGGTGTTAGAACCAGGGGTGGGCAACACTGATTTTCAGATTTCTTGATAATTTGGTAAAATTTGGGGGAACCATTTCAGGTAAATGTCATTGTAATCAAAGCAGAGGGAAAACTCAAAGCCATTACATAGTCCCATGATTACCTGTGGATCCTGCCATTAAAGCCCACCTTATACAGCTTCTTGCGAGGAGGTGGCAATTATGCTGCACTGCTTCTGAATTCAGTTCAGAGTTGTCACTCTTATGTAGGTGGTGCCTGATTGTACTAAAATGGAATTAATAAATGTTGCAGGGGGTGTGGCTATCAGGTTGTCAGTCAGCACCTGGCCACGCCTAGTCCCACCCACTGCTTTCTGGAGCTGCGGTGTCTGAGAGGGGGAACGTGTGAGACACAAATGAAGGAGGATTTCAGGGAAGGAAAAGATATTTGGAAAAGGGTAGGTATGGAGTTACTGTTGACTGACTCCCTATGTAGTGCTGCCCCCTAGAGGACCGCTGGATTTTTGGGTACCCCTATTCCCGCATAGCCGGGCAACAAGCATTTTTCAACTTTTATTCAAAGACAGAAATCAGTCTATGGGCTTGTTTTTGTTGTTTTATTAGGGGAAAACAACTTGGATGGGGAAGAGGGATTATGGGATGCCCAACTTGACTTGATAGAACAACTCAAGGACAGCTGCCTTCACTATAGACACTGAAAAATGGCAAATGGTATTCCCTCTGAAACAATATCAGTCTCTCTGTAATTTGCAGTAAAAATTCCTCTTGTCTGAGTTCTGTGTCCCATTAGTGGAATTTAGCAAAAGTGAGCTCTATGTATCCTTAACTAAAAATACCAGCCCACCCGGCTGCCTTGTAAGGTGTCCTAGAGCAAGGGATTAGGTTTAGATATGACACTGACCCTGTGAAAGCTTGCTGGATATTGCATCTGGCAGTCTTCTCCCTTTTTGGCCCTGTAGGTGTAAAGGTTCTCACACTGTCCCTTGAATCCGGCTGCTTTGGATAAGACTGCTATTCAGTCCTCCTGCTGTCCAGGTCCTCTCAGGCTAGCCAGAGTATCTCCTGGATGAGACTGAGGGGTAGTGGAGATCCCTCTCTACATCTTCTCTCCTTCCTCCCAGCCTGGAGACAGAGTCCTCTAAGGTCTGGGGGCCCCTCCCAGGCTCCACGACACAGCCCCAGCACTCCATCTTCCACCCAACCAAAGCACAACTATCCCAACTGGCCAGGCTCCACAATATTTATGGGCTGACCCAACCACCCTGTCTCCTCCCTGGGGATTGGTCAGATTCCCATGAATATGCAGATCTCAGCCTCCTCGCCTACACAAACTAGCTTCTAGAATCTTCTCCAAGTTTCTAGAATCAAGTGGAGGTACCATAGGCCTGACCTGTAGAGCCATCCAGCCTGACATGGATCCTGAAGGGAAATTACACTAGTCCAAACCTGGTTGGGTTGGGGCAGGGGATGAAGTCACCCTTGTCGGAGAGGAACTGACCTCCTCCATGTAGCACACGGCAAGTGACCTGGGCCCCCTTGTCACATGGGCCTCAGGTGTTCATTGGACTGTGTTGCCTTATTATCAGAGGCCTATCCTGTAACCATGGAGAAGATGTAAGACCTTTCAAAAGGAGGATCCCCAGCCATTGGTGGGTCATTGCTAATGGTGACCAGGAGAATGATGACCGAAAGATTTAGAACCTGCCATTCGTTCACATTAGGCAGAAACAGAGTTCTGCCTGGGCTGTGGACTATCAGCAGCCGGTGTGTTTAGGTCTTATTCAGTCCTCTTCTGAGGCAGCACCCCTAGTGGAGAGTGTGGGTGACTCAGCCATGGTTGACCCTGCTTAAGAATGCACACCTTGTATATTCTTCTGTACTTACCGGCAGTCTTCTATTGTGAGCTGTAACAAACAAAAACAGAAAATTATATATAGAAATTAAATATAATGTCAAATGTCAGAATAACCACAATAACCCAATTCAGATAAATGTCTTGTATATAGAATGCTGAATACCTGAGCAGACTGTTTTGCTATTGTCAGTAATTGTAGGCTAAATGAGGATAAACTGGATAATTGCTTCAATTGTTAGATAGATAAGCATGTCCCCTGACAGCATTGTACAGAAGGATCCTTGCTCTCTCTGTGTAAGCAGTGGTCTCTCTGCAAAGATCACCCCTGGTGAGTAAGAGCTTCAGCTATCCAATAAGCAAAGCTCATGTTGCCTGCTGACTAGAGCTCTCCAATATGTCATATCTCGCCTTTGAGCGAGGGTTTAGCACAGGGGTAGGCAACCTCGGCACTCCAGCTGTGGTGAAACTACAAATCCCATCATGCCTCTGCCTCTAGGAGTCATGCCTGTGATTGTCAGGGTCTTGCAATGTCTCATGGAACTTGCAGTTTCAAAACAGCTGGAGGGCCGAGGTTGCCTACCCCTGGTTTAGCATCTAGGGAGGGACCAGGATTTTGTACTTAAAGTGGGGTGCCCCTTAAAAAATGTTTTTTTTAAAAGTCAGCAGCTACAAATACTGCAGCTGCTGACTTTTAAGAATCGGACACTTACCTGTCCCAGGGTCCAGCGATGCGGGGGAACGAAGCCCCCCCCCCTCCCTCGTTTTCCCGCTCTGCTCGCGGTGATACGTCGCTCAGTCATCTGGGACCTGTCACGTGTCCCAGATGACTGACTGCCGAGGGGAAGTGGATGTTTTTAGCCCGGGCTATGGAAGAGGCAGATTTCGTGGGACCGCCTAGCAACAGGGAGAAATAAGTAAGTGATTTTTTTTTTTTTTAATCCAATTAATTTTTTTTAGCTCATTTGCTGCACAGACCATTAAATTTGACATTTTGGGGGAAACACCACTTTAAGATGTGTCTTCTTTCCAAAAACAAAACCACGTTAAGACTTTGCACACCTTTTTGTTTTGAGGCCCCTAGAATGTATAATGATAATTTTAACTGCTTTACATATGAAATTTCATTATTTAATATGGAGCAGCAAGCATGTAAAAATGTGCATCGATCTGAGATGATGACCCAATAAAGCCCCAAAGACCGGTTGATTTTGCTTTACCTTTTATGATGTGTTTGATCTTTTTGAGACTCTTCTGGGAGTTTGGTGAATTTCTTTTATCTTGTGTAGCGCTGAATAGGAAGACATCCCGGGCATAGTGTCCAATGCTGGGCTGAGTCTCCAGAATCCGGTCCTTCACCTCATCACTGGCATTTTCTAAATCGTCAATTACCACGATCACATTCTCCCTCCCTGGAAATGCGCAGTACATGATTACCACAATTGTACTTCATTCCCTGAACACCATTCATGGAGGAACAACAACGAGAGCCTCACCAACACAATTCTTCTTCTCATGCAAGCACTTTTCAAACACTGAGCATTGAAAAGAACAAAAATTTAGCCACTTTGGGCCTTCCATTAATTTGGATTGGGGCACCAACATGGGTTTTGTATTGCACCTAAGCTCTGTTCATGCCAAAGAGTTGTCATTATTGGGGATGGGCCCGGTGTTCGATTCGAACATCGGCCGTTCGTCTGCTCGTCGAGGGCAGAACTCTGAGGGCCGTTCGCATCAAATTCGTGTGATGCGAACGGTCCACAATGCACTGCGCCAGTCGCAGTGCATTGTTGGCTGATGATTGGCCAAGCATGCACTGTGACCCCGCATGCTTGGCCAATCATAGAGCCAGCGGCGAGGAGAGCAATAATTGGCCACAGGCACGATGCCTGTGGCCAATTATAGCTCAGGGGGTTTAGTACACGCCCCACACTATATAAGGACGCCGCGCCGGCGGCCTCGTGTAGTGTGTTCCGGATTGAGGAACAGTGACAGTGTACTGTACACACTATATGTGAATCATTTCTGTGTGGGGAAAGTGTAGGGATAGAGGAAAAATAGGCAGGGATAGTGTGTTCTTCTCAGCCTTTGCTTGTGGGGAAAGTGTAGGGATAGAGGAAAAATAGGCAGGAATAGTGTGTTCTTCTCAGTGCTGTTCTCTACCAATCCAGCCATCTGCAGGAGTTAGTGTGTGTGTGTGTGTGTGCTGTGTGAGTATAGCACAGCAGTAGCACACTAAACCACCTTACCCTGTATCTGCCCTGTTGTCACCTAAGACAGCCATCTGCAGGAGTTAGTGTGTTTTGTGTGCCTCCAGCACAGCACAGTATACACCAACAGTCCATACATACATACATACAGTATATACCTACAGTCCCTGTCTTGTTTGCACCGCCTGTATACTGCGGTTCAGAGTATATAGGGTTTTAGGTAAAGGGTTTTATTTTGGGTGCGGGGTTCCCCTTAATATCCATACAAGACCCAAAGGGGCTGGTAATAGGCTGGGGTGGGGGGGGGGGGGTGGTGATGGGTAGCCATGCCATTTTTCTCAAATATTTTCATCCATATTGCCAGGACAAGACATGACATTAAAGCCGCAAGCAGTTTTAAATGACTTTTTTTCCTTTACAAATGTCATTTTGTGCAAGGACAGTTCTACACATGGGAAACACATGCCACTTCACAGGCATACTTTAGACACCCCCAGCTACCATATTTAAAGGAATATTTCACATTTTTTTCACTTTATGCATCAATAAAATCACTGCTCCAGAAAAAACGTCAGTTTTTAAAACTTCTTTTTGCATTGATACATGTCCCCTGGGGCAGGACCCGGGTCCCCAAACCTCTTTTATAACAATAACATGCATATTGGCCGTTATAATTAGCACTTTAGATTTTGAACGTTCGCGTCCATTGTAACTAATAGGGTTCTAACGTTCGTGCAAACTTTCGGTCCGTTCGCAGGTTCTGGTGCGAACTAGACATGTGCACAACAAAAAAATTTGTTTATTTTCGTTTTGTTTTTTTCGTTTCCGTTAAATCGTAACGATTCGTACATTCGTAAGTTGTCGGTGTTCGTATTCGTAACGATTCGTACATTCGTAAGTTGTCGGTGTTCGGATTCGTAACGATTCGTACATTCTTAAGAGTAATTTTTTCGTTGATTCGTTTTTTCGTTAGTTTAATTTTTGGACGCATTCGTATTTATTCGTACATTCGTAACATTCGTAGATTCGTAATCGGAGCATAATTCATAATTTTATGTAATGTGTATGCTATTATTACATTTTACGAATCGAAAAAAAAAGTTACGAATGTACAAATTTTTTTGTTCAATAGAGACACGGAAAATTACAAATCGAAAAAAAAAAAAAAAAAGTTACGAATCGAAAAAAAAAGTTACGAATGTACAAATTTTTTTGTTCAATAGAGACACGGAAAATTACAAATCGAAAAAAAAAAAAAAAAAGTTACGAATCGAAAAAAAAAGTTACGAATCGAAAAAAAAAAGTTACGAATCGAAAAAAAAGTTACATATGTACGAATTTTTTTGTTCAATCCATTCGAAGCACGTTTAGCAGCACCATTGTAAGAGACACGGAAAATTACCAATTCAACAAAAAAAAAAAAAAAGTTACGAATGTACGAATTTTTTCGTTCGTTTTAGTTTTTCGGATTTTCTTCATTAGTACATTCGTTGTTTCTAATTTGTTTTGTTCGGATTTTCGTTGTTTTTCGGATTCGTTCGATTCGAATGATCCGTTATTCGGATTCGTACGATTCGAACGATTCGTTACGATTCCTTATTCGGATTCGTACGATTCGAATGATTCGTTCATTCGTACGAGAACGAACGAAAATAACTAAAAAAAACGAAAAAAAAAAGAAACGAATTGCACATGTCTAGTGCGAACCGACCCCGGGGGTGTTCGGCTCATCCCTAGTCATTATTTGTCAACCTGTTTTAGCTGCTTCCATAACTGGATACGTTTTAATGCTGATCGGAAGTAGACCATTGTTCTCCTGTACTTTCTAAGTGATAATGGGCATCTCCAAAGTTGGAAACAATCTCTATTTCTTACAAAGTTCTTAGGTTGCTGGAAATTCTCTTTTCATCCCATCTGATGTCTTTCTTGTGTTGGGGACCAAGCTGGACTGACTGGATAGGTCCATGGTCCTGAGTGGGTAGAAGGAAGAAACGTCTTCAGGTGGGTAAGTGCCCAGTGATGGATGGTGGTGATGGGCCCTCTCGGGGATTGAGCTGCTGCCTTTTCTGTGCGACCTTAAGGTTGTTTCAGCATGTAGACTAATGCCGCGTACACACGGTCGGAATTTCCGATGGAAACAGTCCGATGGGAGCTTGTCATCGAATTTTCCGACCGTGTGTATGCCCATCGGTCTTTTTCTGTCGGAATTTCTGACGGGCTTTGGACTGAGAACCTGTTCTTAATTTTTCCGACGGAAAACCTTTCTATCGGATTTTCCGATCGTGTGTAGGCAATTCCGACACGCAAAATTCCGAGGCATTACTGGAAACAATTTGACGCATGCTTTTATAGTGCAGTGGAACGTGTTGTAAACCGCGGTGTTATTGACCGTCTGAATTTGGTGTGACCGTGTGTAGGCAAGACAGTTTGAGCAAAATTCCCTCGGAATTCCGAAGGGAAAACCATCAGAGCTTTTTCCGACAAGAATTCTGACCGTGTGTACACGGCATAAGATATCCAGAGAAATGTGACTAAAATATGGTTCATGGGTCTTTAGCCACTTCAGCCCCGGACCAATTTGCAGTGGTATTTGATCGCCCCTGCGGTTTTTATTTTTTGCGCTATAAACAAAAATAGAGCGACAATTTTGAAAACAATGCAATATTTTTTGCTTTTTGCTATAATAAATATCCCCAAAAAATATATAAAAAAAAACTTTTTTTTTCCTCAGTTTAGGCCGATACGTATTCTTCTACATATTTTTGGTAAAAAAATCGCAATTAGCGATTATTGATTGGTTTGCGCAAAAGTTATAGCGTTTACAAAATAGGGGATAGTTTTATAGCATTTTTATTAATATTTTTTTTTTACTAGTAATGGCGGCGATCAGTGATTTTTATTGTGACTGCGACATTATGGCGGACACATCGGACATTTTTGACACATTTTTGGGACCATTGTCATTTATACAGCAATCAATGCTATTTAAATGCATTGATTCCTGTATAAATGACAGTTGTAGTGAAAGAGTTAACCACTAGGGGAGGGGAGGGGTTATGGTGTGTGATGTGTATGTGTGTTTTTTTTACATTAGGGGGCGGTGCTGACGTCTGACGTCATTGATCGTCTTTCCCGATGACTGGGAACAGCCAATCAATGACAGGCAGAGTAGGAAGCGCGGGGAGAGGTTTGTTTACACAGACCTCTCCCCGTTCTTCAGCTCTGTGACCCGATCGCGGGATAAAAGCGGCGGTCGGGTCCGCTGGTCCCACGGCCGGGGTCACAGAGCTCCCGACCAAGTCGCGAGCGCGCCGCTGGCGGTGCGCGCGACCCACAGGCAGGCAGTTGCAAAATCACGTTTATATATGGGATTTTGCCTGCCTGTGCCATTCTGTCGCAGTATATCTGCGTGAGGCGGTCGGGAAGCGGTTAATAAAAAATTTGCAACATATGCATCAAAACCCAAAAAGAGTGTAACACGGCTCAGACTGTGGATAAAGATTTATTCGTGGGTGCTGGCCCCCGGCTCACCACTGTCAATAGTAATTGAAGAAAAAGAAGATTGGTCACACACCTTGGAAGGAAGAACTTCTGTAGAATAGTTACTTTATTGTGCCAAAGGACGTAGACAGGACGTTACAGGAACATCGGTAAACTGGTTTCACACGGCTAACTGGTGCTTGTTCACAACAAAACAGAACAGAAGTTCTTCTTTCCATGGTGTGCGACCAATCTTCTTTTTCTTCAACATATGCATCAAGCCAACGTGTTTCGGGGAATAGACTCCCCCTTCCTCAGGGCTGTTGCTGTGTACTATTTGGTGGGAAAGATTCCCATGAGTGGTTACGTTGGATTAAAGTTTGTGAATGGTGTGATGCCGGATTTCTTTGTATAAGCAGCAAACTTCCAGAAACTTTGATCCAACTCATGGGAATCTTTCCCACCAAATGGTACGTAGCAACAGCCCTGAAGAAGGGGGAGTCTATTCCCCAAAGACACATTGGCTTGATGTACATGTTGCTAATTTTTATTAAAATCTGCATACCTTGGTTTTAGTGGTTATTTGAGTTATTGTTGCCTTTCTATTATTATTATTATTATTATTATTATTATTATTATTATACAGGATTTATATAGCGCTGACAGTTTATGCAGCGCTTTACAACTTGAGGGTAGACAGTACAAACACTTTAATACAGTAGGAATCAGAGAGCCCTACTTGATAGAGCTTACAGTCTAATGCCCCGTACACATGATAGGATTTTCAGATGGAAAATGTGTGATAGGACCTTGTTGTCAGAAATTCCGACCATGTGTAGGCTCCATCACACATTTTCCATAGGAATTTCCGTCACACAAAATTTGAGATCTGGTTCTCAAATTTTCCGACAACAAAATCCGTTGTGTAGACAATTCCGAGGCACAAAGTTCCACACATGCTCGGAATCAAGCAGAAGAGCCGCACTGGTTATTGAACTTACTTTTTCTCGGCTCGTCGTATGTAGACATGTGCAATTCGTTTTTTTTTTCGTTTTTCGTTTTTTTTCGTAGTTTTCGTTCGTTCATTTTCAGACGAATGAACGAATTGTTCGAATCAAACGAATCCGAATAACGAATCGTTCGAATCGTACGAATCCGATTAAAGAATCGTTTGAATCGAACGAATCCGAAAAGCAACGAAAATCCGAAAAACCAAACAACGAAAATCCGAAAAACGAAAAAAGGAACAACGAAAATGAACGAAAAAATTCGTACATTCGTAACTTTGTTTTTTGTTGAATTGGTAATTTTCCGTGTCACTTACAATGGCGCTGCTTAACGTGCTTCGAATGGATTGAACAAAAAAATTCGTACATTCGTACCTTTTTTGTTCGATTCGTAACTTTTTTTTTTTTTTTTCGATTCGTAATGAATGGATTGAACAAAAAAATGTGTACATTCGTAACTTTTTTTTTTCGATTCGTAACTTTTTTTTTTCGATTCGTAACTTTTTTTTTTCGATTCGTAAATTATTAAAATGTAATAATAGCATACACATTACATAAAATTATGAATTATGCTCCGATTACGAATCTACGAATGTTACGAATGTTATGAATATACGAATAACTACGAATGCGTCCGAATTTCGAATAAACGAATGAACGAAAATTAAACTAACGAAAAAACGAATCAACGAAAAATAACTCTTACAAATGTACGAATCGTTACGAATACGAACAACGACGACTTACGAATGTACGAATCGTTACGAATCAACGGAAACGAAAAAAACTAAACGAAAATAAACTAATTTTTTTGTTGTGCACATGTCTAGTCGTATGTGTTGTACGTCAGCGGGTTCTTGATGTTCTGAATTTCCAACCAACTTTCTGTGACCGTGTGTACGCAAGACATGTTTGAGCCGACATCCGTCTGAAAAAATCCCATGGATTTTGTTGTCGGAACATCCTATCGGGGCATAAGAGGGAGGATCAGAAGAAACCAGAGGTAATAACTGTGGGGGATGTGCTGATGGGAAAATAAATGTAGAGTTGTTAGGTGGGGACAGTTGGCTCATCTGAAGAGACGAGTTTTCAGGGATCATCTGAAAGTAGACAAAGTAGGAGAGAGTCGAACAGATTGGGGGTAGGGCATTCCAGAAGATGGGAGAGGCTCTGAAGAAGTCCTGGAGGTGAATATGGGATGAGATGACAAGGGAGCTAGAGAACAGGAGGTCTTGGGGACAGTGTTGGTCATCTTACTTTAAAAAAGTAATTAGTTAAGTTACAAATTACTTCTCCCAAAAAGTAATTGCGTTAGTAACTCAGTTACTACATTGGAAATGTAATTAGTTACACAGCAAAGTAACTGACTTTTTTTTAATATTCTATACGTGTAACTAAGGGGCGGGTCTAGTATTACTCTAACCAAGGGGCAGATCTGTTATAGCGTGTAAGCAAGGGGCCGGTCTATTATTATTATATTGTGTAAGGGGCGGGTCTATTATTATTATATCGTGTAAGGGGCGGGTCTATTATTATATCGTGTAAGGGGCGGGTCTATTATTATTATATCGTGTAAGGGGCGGGTCTATTATTATTATATCGTGTAAGGGGCGGGTCTATTATTATTATATCATGTAAGGGGCGGGTCTATTATTATTATATGGTGTAAGGGGCGGGTCTATTATTATTATATCGTGTAAGGGGCGGGTCTATTATTATATGGTGTAAGGGGCGGATGGCTACAGAAGAGGGCGAATGTTAAATTAATGGGCAGAGCTCGATATATAGCAATAATAATAAATGCACCCCTTGGTTACAGTAATACTAGACCCGCCCCTTAGTTACCCGATAGACGCCCCTTGCAGAGTAGCACGAGCATCAGGAGCGTGCGCCATCGCCTCGTACAATTACATGTTAACTGCGCCTGCGCGGTGTAGAGTTCACTCAGAGCTGTTTAGGTTCGGCAATTTTCGGAAGCTCCGTAGTCCTTCATACTGAGCAAACGCTGTGCCTGCGCAGTACAGGGGGGTCCTTATCCGGCGGGGGGAAATTTTTCGTCAGGACACCGGAATTACACTACTGCCATCTAGTGGCAGTAGATGTAATTGCAGTAACGCCGACCAAGTAATGGGAACTGCGTTACCATGAGGGGAAAAGTAATCAGTTAGATTACTCGTTACCTAGTAACTGCGTTTATTTTAACTCAGTTGCTTACATCACTGCTTGGGAGGAACGAAGAGAACGATTAGGTTGGTATTTTGAGACCAGGTTAGCGATGCAGCTGGGGGCCAAGTTGTGGACAGCTTTGTAAGTTATTGTTAGTATTTTGAATTGAATTCATTGGTTGAATGACAGCCAATGGATGGATTGTCAGAAAGGGGTAGCAGACATATGTTTTTTGCTTTCTGATATAAAACACGTCTAAAAAAAAATTGTAAAAATCAAATTTCTTCAAAAATTTAGGCCAATATGCTACATATTTTTTGTAAAAAAAAAAAAAATCCCAATAAGCTTATGGGATCTATTCTGGAGGTTTTTTTTATACTAGTAATGGCGGCGATCAGCAACACATAGCGGGACTGAGATATTGCGGTGGACAAACGGACACTTTGGACACTTTTTAATAACTAGTGATATTGTGCTGGCTAGGAAGGGGTTAAACATCTAGGGTGATCAAAGGGTTGACTGTGAGCCTAGCCTGCATTGTTGTGTGTATTGTGAGGTGCTTTTACTTCGGGAAAGAGGAGGATTTGAGTCCCTGCTTTGAATAATCACAGCAGAAGGGGGGGCAAGCGCCCCCTGCAGGCGGAAGCGTCAGATGACGTATATGTATACGTGTTTCGGCACACAGCTGCCACTCTGCAGCAGTCAGCAAGTGGTAGACATGTGCAATTCGTTTCGTTTTTTTTTGTTTTTCGTTTTTTTTTCGTTATTTTCGTTCGTTCGTTTTCGTACGAATGAACGAATCATTCGAATCGTACGAATCCGAATAACGAATCATAACGAATTGTACGAATCTGAATAACGAATCATTTGAATCGTACGAAACCGAATAACGAATCATTCGAATCGAACGAATCCGAATACTGAATCATTCGAATCGAACGAATCCGAAAAACAACGAAAATCCGAAAAAAAACGAATTAGAAACAACGAATGTACTAATGAAGAAAATCCAAAAAACGAAAACGAACTAAAAAATTCGTACATTCGTAACTTTTTTTTTTGTTGAATTGGTAATTTTCCGTGTCCCTTACAATGGTGCTGCTAAACGTGCTTCGAATGGATTGAACAAAAAAATTCGTACATTCGTAACTTTTTTTTCGATTCGTAACTTTTTTTTTTTTTCGATTTGTAATTTTCCGTGACTCTATTGAACAAAAAAATTCGTACATTCGTAACTTTTTTTTTTTCGATTCGTAACTTTAACTTTTTTTTTTTTTTTCGATTTGTAATTTTTTTTTTTTCCGTGTCTCTATTGAACAAAAAAAAAAATTGTAAATTCGTAACTTTTTTTTTTGATTCGTAACTTTTTTTTTTCGATTCGTAACTTTTTTTTTTTTTTTTTTTATTTGTAATTTTTTCCGTGTCTCTATTGAACAAAACAATTTGTACATTCGTAACTTTTTTTTTTCGATTCGTAACTTTTTTTTTCGATTCGTAACTTTTTTTTTTTTTTTTTCGATTTGTAATTTTCCGTGTCTCTATTGAACAAAACAATTTGTACATTCGTAACTTTTTTTTTTTTCAATTCGTAACTTTTTTTTTTTTTTTTCGATTCGTAACTTTTTTTTTCAGATTCGTAAATTATTAAAATGTAATAATAGCATACACCTTACATAAAGTTATGAATTATGCTCCGATTACGAATCTACAAATGTAACGAATGTACGAATAAATACGAATGCATCCGAAAATTAAACAAACGAAAAAACGAATCAACGAAAAAATAACTCTTACGAATGTACGAATCGTTACGAATACGAACACCGACGACTTACGAATGTACGAATCGTTACGAATCAACGGAAACTAAAAAAACAAAATGAAAATAAACAAATTTTTTTGTTGTACACATGTCTAGCAAGTGGTTAAAAATTGGTATTAAAAAAAAAAAAAACCTTGTTTTTGCCCAGACTTCAGGAACACTTTAATTAGCGGAATGTTCTCTCACCTAGTAAGCTGGATAAGGTCTCCAACTCCTCGTCATACAGAGAGTCGCTCACATCGGTGACATTCACCCTTCCTCTGTTCTTGGTGTGGTAGAGAACAGCGAACGAGCAATGACGGGCCTTGAGAATGTTGTCAGAGGGGATGAAGACCGGACGGACATCTTTCGCCAATGAGGAGTCCAGGAGGAAAGCAATCAGCCAATCGTAGCAATCCCGGGGATCTCTGGAGAAGATTCCAACTAAAGCCTTCTGAAACATCCTCTGTCTGCTCCACGGAGACTCCCTGAAAACCAGATGTGGATGTTATTTAATTACAGAGGTCATAAGAGATGGTGAAGGACAAGACAGAAGGACAAGACAGAAGGACAAGGACAAGACAGAAGGACAAGACAGAAGGACAAGACAGAAGGACAAGACAGAAGGACAAGGACAAGACATAAGGACAAGACAGAAGGACAAGACAGAAGGACAAGGACAAGACATAAGGACAAGACAGAAGGACAAGGACAAGACAGAAGGACAAGACAGAAGGACAAGACAGAAGGACAAGACAGAAGGACAAGGACAAGACATAAGGACAAGACAGAAGGACAAGGACAAGACAGAAGGACAAGACAGAAGGACAAGACAGAAGGACAAGGACAAGACATAAGGACAAGACAGAAGGACAAGGACAAGACAGAAGGACAAGGACAAGACAGAAGGACAAGACAGAAGGACAAGGACAAAACAGAAGGGCAAGACAGAAGGACAAGACATAAGGACAAGACAGAAGGACAAGGACAAGACATAAGGACAAGACAGAAGGACAAGGACAAGACAGAAGGACAAGACAGAAGGACAAGACAGAAGGACAAGGACAAGACATAAGGACAAGACAGAAGGACAAGGACAAGACAGAAGGACAAGGACAAGACAGAAGGACAAGACAGAAGGACAAGGACAAGACAGAAGGGCAAGACAGAAGGACAAGGACAAGACATAAGGACAAGACAGAAGGACAAGGACAAGACATAAGGACAAGACAGAAGGACAAGACAGAAGGACAAGGACAAGACATAAGGACAAGACAGAAGGACAAGGACAAGACAGAAGGACAAGGACAAGACAGAAGGACAAGACAGAAGGACAAGACAGAAGGACAAGGACAAGACATAAGGACAAGACAGAAGGACAAGGACAAGACATAAGGACAAGACAGAAGGACAAGGACAAGACAGAAGGACAAGACAGAAGGACAAGGACAAGACAGAAGGACAAGACATAAGGACAAGGACAAGACATAAGGACAAGGACAAGACAGAAGGGCAAGACAGAAGGACAAGACAGAAGGACAAGACAGAAGGACAAGGACAAGACAGAAGGACAAGACAGAAGGACAAGGACAAGACAGAAGGGCAAGACAGAAGGACAAGACAGAAGGACAAGACAGAAGGACAAGGACAAGACATAAGGACAAGACAGAAGGACAAGGACAAGACAGAAGGACAAGACAGAAGGACAAGACAGAAGGACAAGGACAAGACATAAGGACAAGACAGAAGGACAAGGACAAGACAGAAGGACAAGACAGAAGGACAAGACAGAAGGACAAGGACAAGACATAAGGACAAGACAGAAGGACAAGGACAAGACAGAAGGACAAGGACAAGACAGAAGGACAAGACAGAAGGACAAGGACAAAACAGAAGGGCAAGACAGAAGGACAAGACATAAGGACAAGACAGAAGGACAAGGACAAGACATAAGGACAAGACAGAAGGACAAGGACAAGACAGAAGGACAAGACAGAAGGACAAGACAGAAGGACAAGGACAAGACATAAGGACAAGACAGAAGGACAAGGACAAGACAGAAGGACAAGGACAAGACAGAAGGACAAGACAGAAGGACAAGGACAAGACAGAAGGGCAAGACAGAAGGACAAGGACAAGACATAAGGACAAGACAGAAGGACAAGGACAAGACATAAGGACAAGACAGAAGGACAAGACAGAAGGACAAGGACAAGACATAAGGACAAGTCAGAAGGACAAGGACAAGACAGAAGGACAAGGACAAGACAGAAGGACAAGACAGAAGGACAAGACAGAAGGACAAGGACAAGACATAAGGACAAGACAGAAGGACAAGGACAAGACATAAGGACAAGACAGAAGGACAAGGACAAGACAGAAGGACAAGACAGAAGGACAAGGACAAGACAGAAGGACAAGACATAAGGACAAGGACAAGACATAAGGACAAGGACAAGACAGAAGGACAAGACAGAAGGACAAGACATAAGGACAAGACATAAGGACAAGGACAAGACAGAAGGACAAGACAGAAGGACAAGACAGAAGGACAAGGACAAGACAGAAGGACAAGACAGAAGGACAAGGACAAGACAGAAGGACAAGACAGAAGGAAAAGACAGAAGGACAAGGACAAGACAGAAGGAAAAGACAGAAGGACAAGGACAAGACAGAAGGACAAGACATAAGGACAAGGACAAGACAGAAGGACAAGACAGAAGGACAAGGACAAGACAGAAGGACAAGACAGAAGGACAAGACAGAAGGACAAGGACAAGACATAAGGACAAGACAGAAGGACAAGGACAAGACAGAAGGACAAGACAGAAGGACAAGACAGAAGGACAAGACAGAAGGACAAGACAGAAGGACAAGACAGAAGGACAAGACAGAAGGACAAGGACAAGACAGAAGGACAAGACAGAAGGACAAGGACAAGACAGAAGGACAAGACAGAAGGACAAGGACAAGACAGAAGGACAAGACATAAGGACAAGGACAAGACATAAGGACAAGACATAAGGACAAGACATAAGGACAAGACATAAGGACAAGACATAAGGACAAGGACAAGACAGAAGGACAAGACAGAAGGACAAGACAGACGGACAAGGACAAGACAGAAGGACAAGACAGAAGGACAAGGACAAGACAGAAGGACAAGACAGAAGGAAAAGACAGAAGGACAAGGACAAGACAGAAGGAAAAGACAGAAGGACAAGGACAAGACAGAAGGACAAGACATAAGGACAAGGACAAGACAGAAGGACAAGACAGAAGGACAAGGAAAAGACAGAAGGACAAGACAGAAGGACAAGGACAAGACATAAGGACAAGACAGAAGGACAAGACAGAAGGACAAGGACAAGACAGAAGGACAAGGACAAGACAGAAGGACAAGACAGAAGGACAAGACAGAAGGACAAGACAGAAGGACAAGGACAAGACAGAAGGACAAGACAGAAGGACAAGGACAAGACAGAAGGACAAGACAGAAGGACAAGACAGAAGGACAAGGACAAGACAGAAGGACAAGACAGAAGGACAAGGACAAGACCTAAGGACAAGGACAAGACAGAAGGACAAGACATAAGGACAAGGACAAGACAGAAGGACAAGACAGAAGGACAAGGACAAGACAGAAGACTGTGGGATGTCCTTTTACAAAAGATTGACTGTGGTGCAGGAGACTATGGGGGTTATTTACGAAAGGCAAATTCATTTTGCACTACAAGTGCAAACTACAAGTGCAAAGTGCACTTGAAATTGCACTTGGAAGTGCAGTCACTGTAAATCTGAGGGGAAGATCTGAAATGAGGGGAAGCTCTGCTGATTTTATTATCCAATCACGTGCAAACTAAAATGCTGTTTTTTATTTTCCTTGCATGTCCCCCTCGGATCTACAGTGACTGCACTTCCAAGTGCACTTTCAGTGCAATTTCAAGTGCACTTTGCACTTGTAGTGGATTTGCCTTTAGTAAATAACCCCCCATGGTTCAGGGTTTCCAGTGCTGCATCTTCATGCTGTCATTATATACTGTGAGCCAGTTCTAAGTATCTATTTCTCAGTCCGTTAAATCCGTGCACAAAATTTGATGAAATAATTCCCATAGAAGGTCACATAGCCAGTATAATGGCTTCCTAGAACATCAGGGCAATATACAGTATAGAGAGTATATAGACTTGCTGGTCTATTGGTGGTCTTCCCTTTTGGTGACCTCAAAATACATTCCCTATTCCTCCCCTATAGATCTGACCTCTCACTGATAGGACTCTGGTAATCTTATCGGATGTTATTAGTTACTAACCTTTGTTCATCGTTATTGCTATATCTGTTCTATATGGTCTAGGGACTATTTTCACTAGTAATGTGGACCATTGTCACTAGTTATCTGGACCATTGTCACTGGTGATGTGGACCATTGTCACTGATGATGTGGACCATTGTCACTAGTTATCTGGACCATTGTCACTGATGATGTGGACCATTGTCACTGGTGATGTGGACCATTGTCACTGGTGATGTTGACCATTGTCACTGGTGATGTGGACCATTGTCACTAGTAATGTGGACCATTGTCACTGGTGATGTGGACCATTGTCACTGGTGATGTGGACCATTGTCACTGGTGATGTGGACAATTGTCACTGGTGATGGGGACCATTGTCACTGGTGATGTGGACCATTGTCACTGGTGATGTGGACAATTGTCACTAGTAATGTGGACCATTGTCACTGGTGATGTGGACCATTGTCACTGATGATGTGGACCATTGTCACTGGTGATGTGGACCATTGTCACTAGTAATGTGGACCATTGTCACTGGTGATGTGGACCATTGTCACTGGTGATGTGGACCATTGTCACTGGTGATGTGGACCATTGTCACTAGTAATGTGGACCATTGTCACTGGTGATGTGGACCATTGTCACTGGTGATGTAGACCATTGTCACTAGTGATGTGGACCATTGTCACTGGTGATGTGGACCGTTGTCACTGGTGATGTGGACCATTGTCACTGGTGATGTGGACCATTGTCACTAGTGAAGTGGACCATTGTCACTGGTGATGTGGACTGTTGTCACTGGTGATGTGGACCGTTGTCACTGGTGATGTGGACCGTTGTCACTGGTGATGTGGACCGTTGTCGCTGATAATGTGGATCATTGTCACTGGTGATGTGGACCATTGTCACTGGTGATGTGGACCATTGTCACTAGTGAAGTGGACCATTGTCACTGGTGATGTGGACCATTGTCACTAGTGAAGTGGACCATTGTCACTGGTGATGTGGATCATTGTCACTGGTGATGTGGACCATTGTCACTAGTGAAGTTGACCATTGTCACTGGTGATGTGGACCATTGTCACTAGTGAAGTGGACCATTGTCACTGGTGATGTGGATCGTTGTCACTGGTGATGTGGACCGTTGTCACTGGTGATGTGGACCGTTGTCACTGGTGATGTGGACCGTTGTCCCTGGCACTGACAATGATGGCAAATTCAAAATGTTGCACCTACCTGTCAAGATTTACCATCACTGGTGAGATTTCCTTCCATTGGCTGCTGTGTCTACAGGACTGGAAGTTAGACACGGGCAGAACGAACAAATTATTTCATTTAGTTACGTTTGTTTAATTTGTCTCCGGAATTGATTGTGTTTTCTTCCGTTTATTTGTTTTCTAATTTGATTGAAGTTTCTTAATTCGGACGAGATGGACTTAGCTTGACCGGATTTTTGAAAATTTTCATCAAATTTTAACTCAAATTGGCCTTCAAATTTGAATATATTCTATTTTAAATGTGAATTTTGGAAGACAGTTACATTCTTTCTATTCTATTCTATAGTTTTATTCTATGCTATTCTATTCTGTTATTTTGTATTCTATTCAAATAAATATCCCCAAAATAAAATGTATAAAAAAACACATTTATTCATCAGTTTAGGCCGATATATATTCTTCTACATATTTTTGGTAAAATAAAATTGCAACAGGCGTATATTGATTGGTTTGGGCAAAAGTTATCGCGTCTACAAACTGTGGGATCGATTTAGGGACTAGATTTAGTAATAGTGGTGATCTTAGATTTTTAGCGGGACTGCGACATTGCGGCGGAACAAATCTGACCCCAAATGACACTTTTTGTCGACAAGTGACATTATTGCATTGATCAGTGCTATAAACATGCACTGATCAATGTAAAAACGACACTGGCAGGGTTGACACTAGTGGGGGATCAAGGGGTTAACTGTGTTCCCTGGGTGTGTCCTAACTGTAGGGGGGATGGGCTGCCAGGGACCGATCACTGGGAACAGTAGATCTCTGACATGTCTCCTGTCAAAACGGGGATTCGCCTTGTTTACACTGGCAGATCCCCGTTCTGCCTCTGTACAAGGAGATCGCGGGTCGCCAGCGGACATCGAGTCCACCCCGACCCCGCAGGCATGCTTCCGCAGGCAGCGCCCGCCCGCAACTGCACCTACGCTAGGGCTGCCACCTTTTATTCAAGCCAAACCCAAACATTTTAGCGGTCTGGGACACCTTTGGGTGGAGTAGTAATGCGGTGTGCATAGCGTGCCGCAGCGAACGGCGGGTGTGGCCAAATTGCTCATGCTGACGTCATCACCCTGCCCCCCCCACTGATGCCAAACCATGCCCCAGACAGCCACGGACGGCAACAGATTTGTGTGTGGCTATCTTGGTTACTTGGCGAGCCACAGCCCGGTCTGAATAACGTGTCTGGGTTTCAGTCGGCCTGAAACCCGGACATAAGATTCAAAACCGGGACTGTCCGGGTGAATCCCGGACAGGTGGCAACCCCGCCGAACAGGTATTATTGGCACAGCGCTGCCAACCTGCCACAGTAAATGTATGTGAGCTGGTCGGCAAGGGGTTAAGTAGAGTAGGGGGAGGGGGAGGACAGCTGTCAGGCTTTTATCGCCCTACTCTTCTGATTTTTGGAAGATTTCTTTACTTCCTGTGGTCACCAGTACAGGAAGTGAAGTGGAATGTCCACAGCAGGGTCTCGGGTGGCAATGAAAACACTAAAGAACGTTCTAAGTACCATAAACAAAACAAAAAAACAGTTTTGGCTGGATTTTTCTTGTCCCCCCCCCCCCCGGAAGAGACATTCCTATAGGCTGCTCATTACCTGTCCACCACGGGTCGGGTTTTGTATTCTCTCTGGGTTGGCTGGTTTTTCCTCTTATTTTCCCAGAGATGATGACTTTTTGTATCCGTGGTCTTTAAGCATAAAGTGAAAGCAGATCGAATTCACATTATAGAAGAAACCACCAGCCAGGTATTCCTCCTACGACTGTACATTCTATTCCATCCTCCAATCACAGCACAGCTTTACTGACATTTAGAGGCTGAAAAGAAAAGAATGTGGCTGGTCCGGTTCCCTCCCAGAAATAGTCATATTTTCTTTATGTAAAGGGTCACAATGACTGGTGCCGCCGTCTCACCAATACCTATGAGGGATGTTTTAGTACAGCTCAGTCTTGGCAATGGAGTGCATTTAACCACTTCAGCCCCGGAAAAAAAATTTACCCCCTTCCTGACCAGAGCACTTTTTGCGATTCGGCACTGCGTCGCTTTAACTGACAATTGCGCGGTTGTGCGACGGGGCTCCCAAACAAAATTGACGTCCTTTTTTTCCCCACAAATAGAGCTTTCTTTTGGTGGTATTTGATTACCTCTGCATTTTTTATTTATTTTTTGCACAATAAACCAATAAAAGAGCGCCAATTTTGAAAAAAATAAAAAAAAAAACGTTCTACTTTCTACTATAAAATACATCAAATAAAAAAAATGTAAAAAATCGAATTTATTTATAAATTTAAGCAGGCCATACATGGTCGAATTCCGAAAGAATTTTCTTTTCAAAATCACAAAGTTTTTTTTTTTTTTTTTTTTTTGTGATCCGATGGTAGACATGTGCACAATAGAAAAATTTGTTTAGTTTCATTTCGTTTCTGTTCGTTTCCGTTGATTCGTAACGATTCGTAATTTCGTAAGTCGTCGGTGTTCGTATACGTAACGATTCATATTTTCGTAAGAGTTATTTTTTCGTTGATTCGTTTTTTCGTTTATTCGGAATTCGGACGCATTCGTATTTTCGTAGATTTAGTTACATTCGTACTTTCGTAAGATTGATTTATTCGTACTTTCGTAACATTGTTTTCGTAGATTCGTAATCGGCGCATAATTCATAATTTTATGTAATGTGTATGCTATTATTACATTGTAAGAGACACGGAAAATTACGAATCGAAAAAAAAAAAGTTATGAATGTACGAATTTTTTCGTTCAATCCATTCGAAGCACTTTAAGCAGCGCCATTGTAAGAGACACGGAAAATTACGAATCGCTAAAAAAAAAAAAAAAGTTACGAATGCACAAATTTTTTTGTTCAATCCATTCGAAGCACGTTAAGCAGCGCCATTGTAAGAGACACGGAAAATTACGAATCGCAAAAAAAAAATAAAGTTACGAATGTACGAATTTTTCCGTTCAATCCATTCGAAGCACGTTAAGCAGCGCCATTGTAAGAGACACGGAAAATTACCAATTTAACAAAAAAAAAAAGTTACGAATGTACGAATTTTTTCGTTCATTTTGATTTTCGTTGTTCCTGTTTTCGTTTTACGGATTTTCTACTTTCGTATTTTCGTTGTTTCTAATTTGTTTTTTTTTTATTTTCGTAGTTTTTCATATTCGTTCGATTCGATAATTCGCTATTCGTTAAAATTTTTAGCGAATCATTCGTTCATTCGTACGATAACGAATGAACGTATATAACGAATTTTAACGGAAAACAAATTAAAACGAAACGAATTGCACATGTCTATCCGATGGCGCCACCATTGATTTTCAAAATTTGTCCGACCAAGCCTTCAATTTCACCTCATGTTGCTACAGAAAATAATTTTCGTGGCCGGGAATCTTCTTTTCTCTAAGTAAATTTTCTTTTCTTATTACATTTCTCGCACGATTCTCCCATCATTGATTAGAAAATCGTTTTTTTTTTTTTTCAAAAAATTTCCAACATGTCCAATTCCTCAAATTCCTCAAGTTTGTAGCATCTACAAACTATGGGATAGATTTATGGACTTTAACCACTTCAGCCGCGGACCATTTGGCTGGCAAAAGACCGGAGCACATTTTGCGATTCGGCACTGCGTCGCTTTAACTGACAAATGCGCGGTCGTGCGACGTTGCACCCAAACAAAATTGGCGTCCTTTTTTTCCCCACAAATAGCTTTCTTTTGGTGGTATTTGATCGCCTCTGCGGTTTTTATTTTTTGCGCTATAAACAAAAAAAGAGCGTCAATTTTGAAAAAAAAAAACATACTTTTTGCTATAATAAATATCCCCCAAAATTATATAAAAAAAATGTTTTCCCTCAGTTTAGGCCGATACGTATTCTTCTACATGATTTTGGTAAAAAAAAAATCGCAATAAGCATTCATTGATTGGTTTGCGCAAAAGTTATAGCGTGGAGATACTTTTATGGCATTTTTATTATTATTTTTTTTTTTATTAGTAATGGCGGCGATCTGTGAGTTTTATCAGGACTGCGACATTATGGCGGTCACATCGGACATTTTTGACACTATTTTGGGACCATTGTCATTTATACAGCGATCAGTGCTATAAAAATGAACTGATAACTGTATAAATGTGACTGTAAGTGAAGGGGTTCATCACTAGGGGGCGATGTAGGGGTTAAGTGTGTCCTAGGGAGTGATTCTAACTGTGTGGGGGTGGGCTTCAAGTCACATGACAGCAATCACTGCTCCGGATGACAGGTTCTCAAATTTTCAGCCAACAAATGTTTGTTGTCGGACTTTCCGATCGTCTGTACACAAGTCCATAGTTACATAGTTAGCTAGGCCGAAAAAAGACACAAGTCCATCCAGTTCAACCGTAAAAAAATAAATAAATAAATAAAAATAAAAAATATCGTACAATCCAATATACCTAATTCTATACCCACAGTTGATCCAGAGGAAGGCAAAAAAAAAAAAAAAACAGAAGTCCGTGGCACAAAAGTCCACACATGCTCGGAATCAAGGACGAGACGGAAGCGCTCGGTCTTGTAAATCTAGCGCTCGTAATTGAGATATCACATGACTATTGAACTTCTTTTTTATCGGCTCGTCGTACGTCTTGCACTTCACTACGTTCGTAATTGTTGGCCAACATTTGTGTGACCGTGTGTAGGCAAGACAAGTTGGCGCCAACACCCTTCGAACAAAAATCCACGGTTTTGTTGTCGGAAAGTCCGATCGTGTGTACGGAGCATAACAACGAGCTTCTCGTGTTTTCTCCCTATTGGTCTGTTACAATTTACACTCACCGCCCACTTATTTAGGGACACCTGTTCAGTTGCTCGGTAACGCAAATTGCTAATCAGCCAATCACATGGCAGCAACTCAATGCATTTAGGCATCTAGAAGACGACTTGCTGAAGTTCAAACCGAGCATCAGAATGGGGAAGAAAGGGGGATTTAACCACTTTCAGCCCCGGAAAAGATTTACCCCCTTAATGACCAGGCCGTTTTTTGCGATACCGCAAAATCATATTTTTATCTATTAAGTAGAAAAGAAAATAATTTTGCAAGACAATATTGCCAAAAGAAAGCATAGTTTGTCCCCAAAAACTATTTTTCCTGACAGGCTCCATGGCAGCATACGTGTGGGTTGGCCCCGCCTCCATAACTACCCAATAGGACCCCTCTCCCATAAATCTTTGCTCCTGGCTGCTATCCGTGTTCCTTTTTTGTCCTCCTCCGTAGGACCATGTGGTTCTCCTACCTGAAGATGACTTCACAGCGATCGATCGGCCGAATGACTGAATTGTTTCCTCCGATAGGCCTTGACTGTTAAGCAGGGTATGGAGAGTAATTGCAGAGTAGCGCTGAAGAAAGGTTATCTTACCTTAAAAGTGCGCCGGCCTGTTTACCTGTTGCTACAGGTGGCCCTTATCTGCTGGGAGGTCCGGTGTGTGCGTGCCTTGGATCGTTCGGCCAGGTGATCGTTGGTGGAGTGGTGAGTCTGTATCTGTCCATGGCAGCAGTGTTTATGTGTGTGCCCATTGATTATATCCTTTTCCTCTGTCTATTGCTATTTGTATGCTGTTTGCTGGACGCTTCTGCGTTCCAGCAAACTACTCTCTTCGATTTCCGGGTCCGCGGGCGTTCTGCGCATGCGCGGACCCGATGTGAGAGCGAGGCTTGGTTCTCGCGCATGCGCGCTGAGGATCCCGGCGTCGGATGACGCCGATGACGTCACGGGCGGCAAATTTAAAAACCTTGCAAAGCTGACAGAGCCCTGGGAATGATTGCGGACGCCACAGCGACTTCCCGGGGCTAGTATTTCGGCGGTTCAAGGTAGGAACAGTCCTTATGCTGGGGCTTGGTTGGATTATTGCTGTATTTTGTCTGAAGATTGTATTTTTTACTGCAGTGTCAGGCTTGGTGTTTTTGGACATTATGGATGCTTCACTGCCCCCTAGTGGCCAGCCCGCTCATGTTAGGTAGGTCCTAAAGTACATTTGTTATATTTCTAATATTGAAGAGAGTAAGCATAGGCAGCAAATATGACCTGTCCCTTCTGTCTGTCTCTCTGTGTTCACAGCCCTTCCAAATCTGATCCACAACCTAGTGCCTATAGACGCAGTGGATCGTCAAAATCGCACCACCGCAAATCCTCCTCAAAATCCAGCCACCATAGGTCCGCCAGGTCGGAACAGCGTGACAGGGATTATTCCCGCCCCCCTGTGGCTCACTCCAGCAAGAGGCCAGAGAAAGCATGTTGGGGGTGCAAAATGCCTGTACCAGCAGACAAATCCTTATGTGACCATTGTTTCACTAAGGCAGCGGATGAGAGAGACGGCGCTGACCAGCGCCTAGAATCAATGGTGAGACGAGTGGTAAAAGAATCCCTGCAGGAAAGGGAAGCTCAACAGCCCTGTGAATCCCCGGCAGACCCGCTAGATCCTATAGTAGGAGAGGGGGGTACTACAGGAAACATGGGAATCATCCCAACCTAGCCGCCATTCTGCCCTTGTCTCAGACAGTGAATCGGATCCGGAAGATCCAGGTTTGGGGTTTGACTATGGTTTGGTTCCCTCCCTGGTTAAAGCTGTGAGAGAGGCTCTGAAGTGGGAGGATCCTGTCACCTCCCCCCCGAAGCAGAGGAAATTTTTTAAACAGCTCAATAAGGAGCGTCAATTTTTTCCGTTTCTGTCTGAATTGGGTGATATTATTTCAGAAGAGTGGAGCAAGATGGATAAAAAGAGTTCCATGCAATCCAAAGTCCTTAAACTTTACCCCTTTAAGGAAGAAGATGTGAAACACCTGGAGTCAGCTCCAATGGTAGATGCAGCACTTATGCGTCTGGTGAGATATGTGACTCTCCCCTTAGAAGACACTGTGTCATTCAAGGATCCTTTAGAGAGACGGATCGATTCAGATCTAAAGAAAATCTATTTGACCTCCGGGATGGCGTGCAAGCCAGTGCTTGCGATCGCAGGCCATAGAATTCTGGGCTGACAGCATTGAAGAATACTTGAGAGGCATTTCGATAGACACAGCTAAAGACTCACCTATTCAAGAGATTAGGATGGCTTCAGCCTTCTTGGGGGAGGCATCCATTGATGTCATTCGCCTGATGTCTCGGGATATGCTGGCAGCCGTTTCGGCGCGACGTGCATTGTGGCTCCGTCCGTGGCTCGCAGACCCTGCTTCTAAGCAGGCTTGGTGCCGCATCCCCTTTGAAGGGTCCTCATTATTCGGCAATAAGCTTGATTCTGCCATATCCCGGGCCACAGGTGGGAAGTCTGGGTTTCTCCCTCAGGATAGGCGTCCTCAAAATCAGAGACGCTCTTTTCCAAGAAGACAGAATGCGGATCGTGCCAGGGATGCACGCAGCTATAAACCCGGCCGAGAATTCTCCAGGACATGGAGGTCCAGGCAGTCTTCTTTCAAGAAGGCCTCTAAAGGTGGTTCCTCTGGGAACCAGGAGGCTGGGAAGTCCTTTTGAAATTGGGCCCGCTCAGACATGTCGGGTGGGGGCCCGTCTTCTCCACTTCAAACATGTTTGGGCGGCCTCAATTCGGGACTATTGGACCGTAAAGACAGTATCGTCCGGTCACAAGTGGGTCTTCTGCAACACTCCAAAACTCAGATTCATCCCTACTACTCTTCCAAGCTCAGAAGAGAAAAGACAGGTCCTGTTGACCTACGTAAGCTGTTTATTGGAACAAGGAGCAGTCGTACCCGTCCCAGAAGAAGAGAGGGGCGAAGGCATGTATTCACCCCTGTTTTTGGTGCAGAAGAAGAACGGCACATGGAGGCCAGTAATAGACCTGACTCACCTCAACTCATTCATCCGCAAGGAGAAATTCAAGATGGAGTCCCTACTTACCATACAACAGTCAGTACACTTGGGAGACTGGTTAATATCAATCGACCTGAAAGACGCATATTTTCATGTGCCTGTGACAAGGGACTTCCACAAATTCCTCCGCTTCGCGGTAGGCAACCAACACCTTCAGTTCATTTGTCTACCCTTCGGGTTAACCACGTCACCCCGGGTCTTTTCCAAGGTGCTATTGGCGGTAGTGGCTCTTCTCAGGGTCAAGGGTGTGCGTCTCCACCATTACTTGGACGACCTGCTTCTACTATCTCAGAGCAAGGATCAGCTATTAGTTCACAAAGAGGTTGTCATCTCTACCCTGCAAGAGTTCGGGTGGCTCCTGAACTTAGAAAAGAGCCAGCTAGAGCCATCTCAGTCCCTCGTGTTTCTGGGCGCTCTTTTCAACACCGTGGAGGGTTCCATCTCCCTCCCAGAGGAGAAAATCATGGTAATCCGAGACAGGATTCAGGAGGCACGTGGATCAACTCACCTTTCTGCTCTCCAGTGCCTGAAAATAATTGGTACGATGACAGCAACCATTCCCATGGTGAAGTGGGCCCAGTGGCATACCCGTCCCTTTCAGAAGGGATTTCTGCATCAGTGGAACTCTGTCGACCAGAATCAGCGCATCTTCCTTACCCCATCTATGAGGACATCTCTCCTCTGGTGGCTCCAGGGGAAGAATCTGCGCAACCATCATTCGATTGTCCCCATCTCATGGATCACGGTGACCTCAGATGCCAGCAACCAGGGTTGGGGCGCTCATTGCCTTTCGGAGGTAGCTCAGGGCAGGTGGACATGCCAGTCTCAAGGAGTCGTTTCCAACATCCTGGAACTGAGGGCAGCCTTTCAGGCACTCCTATCCTTTCGCCATCTAGTGTCGAACTCTTCCGTCATGCTAAGGTTGGACAACACAACAGCAGTGGCATACATAAGGAAACAAGGCGGGACTCACAGCTGGTCCCTGTTACAAGAAGTGGAGCCTTTAATGAGTTGGGCGCAAAAGAACTTAGCCAACATCTCGGCAGTATACATTCCGGGGGTCCAGAATGTGCAAGCAGACTTCTTGTCCCGGGTCGAGTTGGACAACAACGAATGGTCCCTCCACAGAGAAGTTTTCGAGTGGCTCCTAACACTGGGTGTGTCTCCGGAAGTCGACATGTTCGCTTCCCCGTGCAACTTCAAGATACCGAAGTACTTTGCGAGGTTCAGGGACCCTCAGGCGTTCGGGATAGATGCTCTCACGACCAGTTGGGAGTTCCAGAGGGCCTATGCCTTCCCTCCAGTACCGGTAATTCTGCAGTTTCTGCGGAGGCTCAGAACAGAAAAAGTGGAGATTATTGCGGTTATTCCATTCTGGCCCAACAGGCCGTGGTTTCCTCTGCTGCTGCTCCTCAGCTATCAAGACCCAATTCCCCTACCTCTCAGGCCGGATCTATTGTCTCAAGGCAAGACGTTACACCCGTTTCCAGCATGTCTGCATCTCAAGGTGTGGTTCTTGAGAGGGGAAGGCTAGAGGCGCTTGGTTGCCCGAAAGAAGCGATTCCAACTCTTCTTAATGCCAGGCGAAGAAGCACTAATAGGGTGTATGAGCGCATTTGGTCCAGGTTTGCTGAACACATGTCGTCAAGAGAAAACTCGTGTAACTCTCCAGAGGTTCATGATATCCTGAGCTTTCTTCAGTCTGGATTAGACTTATCCCTGGCGGTCGGTTCGTTAAGGGTGCAAGTGTCAGCCATCTCAGCCTTCACGGGAGTCTCATGGGCGAATCACGCCTTAGTTCGTCAATTCTTTAAGGGTGCCATCAGGCTCAGACCACAAAGAAGACCCAGGTTTCCCAAATGGGACCTTCCATTAGTTTTGGATTTTCTGTCAAATCTTGGGAAAGATTCGTCTCAACCTTTGCCTGTTAAGGATCTTACTCTAAAGACTATCTTCCTAGTGGCAATAACGTCAGCGAAAAGGGTATCAGAGTTCAGGAATCTGGGTTCAGAGGAACCTTTTCTGACCTTTTTTGAAGACAGAGTAGTGCTGATTCCAATGTTAGGGTCAAACCCTAAAGTGACCACAGTCTTCCATGAGAATCAGGAGATTGTACTTCCTACCTTCAAAACATCAGATGACCAAGAGATCCATCCTCTCGATGTAGGCCACACCTTAAAACAATATCTGGAGGCAACAGCTCCATTCAGGCAAACGGAATTCCTCTTTGTCCTTCTTCATGGCAAGAATAAAGGGATGCGTGCGTCAATTAGGTCAATTTCCGCGTGGATTGTGCAGACGATTCAAAGGGCATACAGAGCTAAGGGCTTGGCTCCTCCTGAGGCAGTGACGGCTCATTCAACACGGAGCATCTCAACTTCGTGGGCAGCTTCTCGGCATGTGGCGCCTGATGTTATTTGTAGAGCGGCCTCTTGGTCCACAATTAATACTTTTCTTTCTCATTATTGCGTTGAACCAGCTGCGCTGTCTTCTATTAATTTTGGTTTACAAGTATTGTCATTGGACAATGTTAAATAAATTTGGTTTTCTTTGCTCAACATTTTGCCCACCCGAGTGTGTTTTGGCGAGTTATTTCCCACACGTATGCTGCCATGGAGCCTGTCAGGAAAACGGAAAATTTATATCAAATACTTACCGTAATTTTCCTTTCCTGATAGGCTCCATGGCAGCAGGAGTTCCCTCCCAAATGTCTGGAGTAGGCTAGTTACGGAACACGGATAGCAGCCAGGAGCAAAGATTTATGGGAGAGGGGTCCTATTGGGTAGTTATGGAGGCGGGGCCAACCCACACGTATGCTGCCATGGAGCCTATCAGGAAAGGAAAATTACGGTAAGTATTTGATATAAATTTTCCGTTATAGATTACTTTGTTATCTTGGGTAATGACAATAGACATGTGCACAACAAAAAAATGTGTTTATTTTCGTTTCGTTTTTTTCGTTTCCGTTAATTCGTAATGATTCGTACATTCGTAAGTCGTCGTTGTTCGTATTCGTAACGATTCGTAAGAGTTATTTTTCGTTGATTCGTTTTTTCGTTAGTTTAATTTTAGTTTATTTGTTTATTCGAAATTCGGACGCATTCGTATTTATTCGTAACATTCGTAACATTCGTAGATTCATAATCGAAGCATAATTCATAATTTTATGTAATGTGTATGCTATTATTACATTTTAATAATTTACGAATCGAAAAAAAAAGTTACGGTTCGAAAAAAAAAAGTTACGAATGTACGAATTTTTTCGTTCAATCTATTCGAAGCACGTTAAGCAGCACCATTGTAAGAGACACGGAAAAATTACCAATTCAACAAAAAAAAAGTTACGAATGTACGAATTTTTTCGTTCATTTTCATTGTTCCTTTTTTCGTTTTTCTGATTTTCTTCATTCGTACATTCGCTTTTTCTAATTTGTTTTTTTCGAATTTTCGTTGTTTTTCGAACGATTCGTTAATCGGATTCGTACGATTCGAACGATTCGTTCATTCGTACGAAAACGAACTAACGAAAAAAATAAATAAACGAATTGCACATGTCTAAATGACAAACTTATGACTAAATAAACAGGTCCAAATTGGTGGAAATTTCAAATGACTCCATAAGGAGAGTTCAGATTAGAGAGCTGAATGGATTATTCCTGAAAACAGACTATCGCTGCCACCCTGTGGGGAACAAAAGTGTTCTTCAGCTCAGAAGGTAACATTCTCTGTCTCTTGTGGAAGATAGGAGAGAGACGAAACGTAGAGAGGGGGAGTTTGGAAGTAAATTCAAGATAAATGATGAATTTGATAAATCAGCTGCATCCCAAAATAGTAATATAACTAGAGCATTTGTATATGCTGTATTTAATTATTTATTATTATTATTATTATTTTTTTTTTTTTTTTTACACTCTTCTAGGTCCATAATACAGAAAGGGAAAAAAAAAAAAAAAAACACTAATGCCGTGTAAACACGATCGGAATTCTCGTCGGAAAAAGCTCTGATGGTTTTCCCGACGGAATTCCGCTCAATCTGTCTTGCCTACACACGGTCACACCAAATTCCGACCGCCAAGAACGTGGTGACGTACAACACTACGACGAGCTGAGAAAAAACTAAGTTCAATGCTTCCGAGCATGCGTTGAATTGTTTCCGAGCATGCGTAGGAATTGTGCGCGTCGGAATTGCTACAGACGATCGGAATTTCCGATGGAAACCTTTCCCTTCAGAAAAATTGAGAACCTGCTCTTAAATTTTTGCTGGCGGGAATTCGGCCAGCAAAATTCCAATGGAGCCTACACACGGTCGCATTTTCAGATGAAAAGCTCTCATCGGTCTTTTGCTGGCCAAAATTCCACTCGTGTGTACGCGGCATAATGCTGCGTACACACGAGCAGATTTTCCGTCGGAAAAAACTTGGATGTTTTTTCCGAAGGAATTCCGCTCAAGCTTGGCTTGCATACACAAAAGTTCTCTGAACTTTCGACCGTCAAGAGCGCGGTGATGTACAACACTACGACGAGCCGAGAAAATTAAGTTCAATGCTTCCGAGCATGCGTCAAATTGTTTCCGAGCATGCGCAGGAATTTTGCCCGTCTGAATTTGTACAGACGATCGGAATTTCCGATCTGAACTTTTTCCAGCCGAAAAATAGAGAACCTGCTCTCAATCTTTTGCTGGCTGGAATTCCACCATCAAAAGTCTGATGGAGCGTACACACGGTCGCATTTTCCGACCAAGAGCTCACAGCGGTCTTTTGCTGGCGGCATTTCCGATCGTGTGTACGAGGGCATTATGCCCCGTACACACGGTCGGATATTCCAATGGAAGAAGTCCGATCGGATTATGTTGTCGGAAAATCCGATCATGTGTGGGCACTAGCAGGCTTTTTCCGTCGGAATTTCCGCCAGAAAAAAATTTGAGAGCAGGATCTAAAATTTTCCGACAACAAAATCCGATCAGACTTTTTCCGATCGTGTGTAGAGAATTCCGACGCACAAAGTGCCACGCATGCTCATAAGAAATTTGAAGTTGAAAGCTATTGGCTACTGGGCTCTACGTATTCCTGTCCTACGTTTCGTACGTCACCTCGTTCGGAACAATCGGATTTTCTGACAACTTTGTCCGACCGTGTGTGTGCAAGACATGTGCAATTCGTTTCGTTTTTTTTCGTTTTTTTCGTTCGTTCGTTTTCGTACGAATGAACGAATCGTTCGAATCGAACAAATCCGAAAAACAACGAAAATCCGCAAAAAACTAATTAGAAACAACGAATGTACGAATGAATAAAATCCGAAAAAAACAAAAACAGGAACAACGAAAATGAATGAAAAAATTCGTACATTCGTAACTTTTTTTTTTTTTTCGATTGGTAATTTTCCGTGTCTCTTACAATGGCGCTGCTTAACGCGCTTCGAATGGATTGAACGAAAAAATTCGTACATTCGTAACTTTTTTTTTCGATTCGTAATTTTCCGTGTCTCTTAAAATGTAATAATAGCATACACATTACATAAAATTATGAATTATGCTCCGATTACGAATGTTACGAATGTACGAATAAATACGAATGCGTCCGAATTTCGAATAAACGAATCAACGAAAAAATATCTCTTACGAAATTACGAATCGTTACGAATACGAACACCGACGACTCACGAATTTACGAATCGTTGCGAATACGAACACCGACGACTCACGAATTTACGAATCGTTACGAATACGAACACCGACGACTCACGAATTTACGAATCGTTACGAATACGAACACCGACGACTCACGAATTTACGAATTGTTACGAATACGAACACCGACGACTCACGAATTTACGAATCGTTACGAATCAACGGAAACGAAAAAAACGAAACTAAAATAAACGATTTTTTTTCGGAAACTAAAAAAACTAAACGAAAATAAACAAATTTTTTTGTTGTGCACATGTCTAGTGTGTGCAACACAAGTTTCAGACAAAATCCGTCGGAAAAAAATCTGCCGGATTTTGTGGTCAGAATGTCCGACCGTGTGTACGCAGCATTAGGGTTTTGAACATTGGGGGTGGTTCTTATCTCTGAGAGAGGGAAGGACTTACAGTAGCTCAATGTCAGGCACAAATCGTGGCCTTCTATAAGCCATGTGACCAGTGGAACCCCCAAACATGAAGAAATCCATTAGCAGACTGTCAAAGATATCTACAAGGAACTCGCCAGGTTTTAAAAGCCTGTTTTTCATGAGTTACCCATGGTACTTTGCATATTATTGCTGCTCTTTGTTCTCTTTTATTGCATATAGTAGCTAGTCCTTCTGCTCTCAGCAGAGTATGAATCTACTTGTAGTTGTTAGTTACAAGACAGATATCGGAGACTTTTCTAACCTTATACATTCCCTCAGTGCAAGCTTTGAACATTCTTTTAGTACTCTAATACGCTAATAAACATCGGACTGCTGAACTTTTCCTGGTGTTAACAATATTTTACTCGGCTTCAGTAAAGCCGCATCTATCACAAACTCCACCAAGACAGAGACACGACTATGAGCAATGCTGAGCTCAGAGACCTCATTGGAAGTTTTTCTTTTCAGAAATGTAGGCGAGGAGGCCAAGGATTCAGGCGAGTCCTTCTGCAAATTTTTGGCTTCCTGGGTCATGGAAAATCCTCCTTTATAAATACCTGCAAGTATGTCTGGGAAGACACGGGGTTCAGCAACATCGCCAAGGCTTCTGATGATGATGAGGGGCACACGATGGTGAGAATTACCTATCCGCTTACGCAGACCATCACTCTTGTTGACAATCGTGGATTTTGCAAAATGGGAAGTTACGAGACTGGGGAAATTTTTGCTCAGCTTGGTAAGTTTATAAAACAAAATGGCTGTATGGGAAATGTTACATGTTACAATGTTACAAAAATTGTATGTTTTTAGGTAAACTTCCATAATTGGATAATATGACAAGTTGGGGGTTTTGTAGCTCATTGGTAGTGCAAAATATTGAGTCTACTCCATGACAAAAGTACGTATCAGGGCTTTTCCTGCCCACTTTCAGGGCTGGTACACGGATTTTTGACACCCTAGGCGAAACCTCAATTTTCCGCCCCCCCCTGGCTCCACCCCTGACCCCACCCCCTTTTCCCTGCCCATGTAAACCCCACCTTTTCATATAGCGCCCATCAAATGCAGCCTCACCAGCGCCCATCAAATGCAGCCTCACCAGCGCCCATCAAATGCAGTCTCACCAGCGCCCATCAAATGCAGCTTCACCAGCGCCCATCAAATGCAGCCTCACCAGCGCCCATCAAATGCAGCCTCACCAGCGCCCATCAAATGCAGTCTCACCAGCGCCCATCAAAAGCTGCCTCACAAGCGCCCATCAAAAGCTGCCTCACCAGCGCCCATCAAATGCAGCCTCACCAGCACCCATCAAATGCAGCCCCACCAGCTCCCATCAAATGCAGCCTCACCAGCGCCCATCAAATGCAGCCTCACCAGCGCCCATCAAAAGCTGCCTCACCAGCGCCCATCAAATGCAGCCTCACCAGTGCCCATCAAATGCAGCCTCACCAGCGACCATCAAATGCAGCCTCACCAGCGCCCATCAAATGCAGCCTCACCAGCGCCCATCAAATGCAGCCTCACCAGCGCCCATCAAATGCAGCCTCACCAGTGCCCATCAAATGCAGCCTCACCAGCGACCATCAAATGCAGCCTCACCAGCGCCCATCAAAAGCTGCCTCACCAGCGCCCATCAAATGCAGCCTCACCAGCGCCCATCAAATGCAGCCTCACCAGCGCCCATCAAATGCAGCCTCACCAGCGACCATCAAATGCAGCCTCACCAGCGACCATCAAATGCAGCCTCACCAGCGCCCATCAAAAGCTGCCTCACCAGCGCCCATCAAATGCAGCCTCACCAGCACCCATCAAATGCAGCCTCACCAGCACCCATCAAATGCAGTCTCACCAGCGCCCATCAAAAGCTGCCTCACCAGCGCCCATCAAATGCAGCCTCACCAGCACCCATCAAATGCAGCCTCACCATCACCCATCAAATGCAGCCTCACCAGCGCCCATCAAATGCAGCCTCACCAGCGCCCATCAAATGCAGCCTCACCAGCGCCCATCAAATGCAGCCTCACCTGCGCCCATCAAATGCAGCCCCACCAGTGCCCATCAATGAATGTTTGCTTATTTTCATTCATTCGTGAGTTGGGACACAGTCCTCCATCGCCTCTGACACTATGTGTGAATAGAGCTGTCTGCTGATGCTGAGACTTAGTTACTTGCTACAGAGAGAAGAGAGTAAGAACACCATTGGACAGGCGCCCTAGGCAACAGGGTGCCCTAGGCGGCTGCCTAGTTTGCCTAGTGGTAGCACCAGCCCTGCCCACTTTTATTTAAAGAAATACAACAGAGAATAATATTCAAGCCTCCTGGTTCTCTTTGCAGCTCTACTGCTCAGTCCTCGTGCCTTGGTCCTCCAGACCATCCAGCACCCATCCCCAGTACACAGATGCTGTACCTCTTTCAACTCTGGGTCATTCCTTTACAGCTCCCAGCTTTTCCGTCTAGACTCTCCCTCAGTCTTGGGCCTCTGGCTTGGGGCACCTTTGAACCACCCGAATGAAAATGTATTTCTCTCAGACCTGGGCCTCTGGTTTGGAGCACCTCTGACCCCTGGGCGAGACCCCGTCTCTCAGCTTCTTGGACTATCCTCTCCTGGACAGCACAGTTCAGACGTGCACCTCTCATCTCCCTTACAATCACTGACTTTTTTGGGAGGGTGGGGCACTGACCTCTAATTCTGAAGAACAGCATGCACCTGTGTCATTAGTGGTCCGTTTTCTCCAAAACCTGGCTCAGACTGCCCGATTACATAGTGGCCTCACCATGCCACAATAGTTATTACCGTATATACTCAAGTATAAGCCGACCTGAATATAAGCCGAGGCACATAATTTTACCAAAAAAAAACTGGGCAAACATATTGATTAGAGTATAAGCCTAGGTTGAGAAATGCGCAGCTACTGTAAGTGGAAAAGAGGGTCAACAATGCCCATTTGTAGCCTCACTGTGCCCATTTGCAGCCATAGGTCCCCTGAACTTCAAAATTGGTAGTTAAGGGTCCCTAGATGCCCCCTAGCTGCAGCCAAAATGTGGGGTCTCTGGACCCAAAGGGTCCAGAAATGCATTGCTGCAGATGGACACAGTTGACCGACTTTGAGGCCCCATATTTCGGGGCCCCTTGGTGCTAGGAAACACAACTGGTGTGCAAATCCAGTGAAACTAGCACTACAACATATCCAAAGATGGGGTTCCTATCACCAAGGGGCCCCGAGATATGGGGCCACAAATTCAGTTCGGAAAATGTCAAGCACTTTGTGGCCCCGTATCTCAGGGCCACTTAGTGCAAAAACCCTTATCAATTCAAATATGGTCCAATTTGCTTCAGTAGGGAAGCCTTTAAGTTATTCCTCTTAGGCTGCATTCACACCTGAGTGTTTTGTAGCTTGAAGCCCCAAAACGCTGGAGGGGGAAAAACCAATGATTCTCTATGGAGATGGTTCTCATCTCCACTCCAAAACGCCTGAAGCTCAAACAAGTTCTAGAACTTTTTTTATCGCTCAAACAGATTTTGGCGTTTTTGGCACGTTTGTATTACCATAGAAATGAATGGAAACATGCCATCTGTACGTTTTTGCGCGCTTTTCTGCTCAAATGAAAAAAAGTAAAAAAAAAAAAAAGTAATAATATATGAGAAAATAAATGTAAAATAAATACACAAATAACCAAAAATCATCATAAATAAGTAAAATAAATGAATAATATGTAAAAATGCATTAATAAATAATAATTAACCTTATAAAATATGATTTTTTTAAATTATTATTATTATTACTACTACTACTGCTACTACTACTACTACTACTTATACTAATAATAATAATAATTAAAAATTATTATTTATTAATGCATTTTTACATATTATTCATTTATTTTACTTATTTATGATGATTTTTGGTTATTTGTGTATTTATTTTACATTTACTTTTTTTTTTTTTTACTTTTTTTCATTTGAGCAGAATTATTATTATGATTATTATTATGAATTTATTTGTTTGTTCGAGTCTGGGTATCTATTGTTAACAATAATAATAATAATAATAATACTAATAAAAACAAAAAATAATAATAATAATAATAAAATAACAATAGACACCCAGACTCGAACAAACAAATACATTAATAATAATAATCATAATAATAATAACACAAATACTACTAATAATAATAATTTATTCTGTGTAATGTCCCGTACATACGGTCGGATATTCCGATGGATAAGTCCAATCGGATTATGTTGTCGGAAAATCCGATCGTGTGTGGGCTCTTGTGGGATCTCAAATTTTCCGACAACAAAATCCGATCAGGACTTTTTCCGATCGTGTGTAGGGAATTCCGAAAGACAAAGTGCCACGCATGCTCAGATCAAATTATGAGACCAAAGCTATTGGCTACTAGCCTCTACGTAGTTTCGTAGTACGCAGCGAACGTCACCACGTTCGGAGCGATCAGATTTTCCGACAACTCTGTCCGACCGTGTGTATGCAACACCAGCTTCGGACAAAATCCGTCAGAAAAAATCGGACGGATTTTGTGGTCGGAGTTTCCGACCGTGTGTACGGGGGGTTAGGGTTAGGGTGTTTAGTTAGTTATTTATTATTATTTTATTTTTTAAGAGGTAAGGGTTAAAGTTAAGGGTTAATTATGTATTTATTGTTTACTTAGTATCAATTTCATTTTTTTATTTTTATTTATTTGTGTATTTATTTTACATTTATTTATTATTATTCGTATAATAATAAATAAAATAAAATAAAAAATAAATAAAATAATAATAAATAACCCTAACCCCAACTCCTAACCCTAACCTAAACTGAACTTGAACCCCTTAATCTAATAGAAAAAAAAAACATTATAATAAATGCATAATAATAAAAGAAGAAATAACAGCTAATGGAAAAGATAAAAAAATACCTAGCAACAAATGATAAAAAAAAAATAATAGTTTTCTTTATTAGCTAATAAGAAAAAAAAAAAAACTAACACAATAGCAGCAGATTATTATGAAAAAGTTAGGTTGAACTGTAGCTTGCTTCACTATTGTTCTGCTGCTGTGCTTATGCTTAATTGCTAAATAGGGATGAGCCGAACACCCCCGGGTTCGATTCGCACCAGAACCTGCGGACCGAAAGTTTGCACGAACGTTAGAACCCTATTAGTTACAATGGACCCGAACGTTCACAATCTAAAGTGCTATTTATAATGGCCAATATGCAAGTTATTGTCCTAAAAAGTGTTTGGGGACCCGGGTCCTGCCCCAGGGGACATGTATCAATGCAAAAAGAAGTTTTAACAACTTCAATACAGGGCACTTAAACACCTTCCTGCCCAGACCAATTTTGAGCTTTCAGCGCTGTCATACTTTGAATGACAATTGCGCGGTCATGCTACACTGTACCCAAATTAAATTTTTATCATTTTTTTCCCACAAATAGAGATTTCTTTTGGTGGTATTTGATCATCTCTGCGGTTTTTATTTTTTGCTAAACAAATAAAAAAAGACCGAAAATTTGAAAAAAAAAATGTTTTTTTTTTTTGTTTCAGTTTCAAAACTTTGTAAATAAGTACGTTTTCTCCTTCACTGATGGGCACTGATAGGTCTGCACTGATGGGCACTGATAGGTCTGAACTGATGGGCACTGATAAGGCGGCACTGATGGGCACCGATGAGGTGGCACCAATGAAGTGGCACTGAGGTGGCATTGATGGGCACTGATAGGTGGCACTGATAGGCGACACGGATGGGCACTGATGGGTGGCACAAATTGGCACTGATGGGTGGCACAGATTGGCATGGATAGGCGGCACGGATTGGCATGGATAGGCGGCCTGGATGGGCACGGATAGGCGGCCTGGATGGGCACTGATAGGCGGCATGGATGGGCACTGATAGGCAGCATGGATGGGCACTGATAGGTGGCATTGTTTTTTTACTGATGGATGCCAATCAGTGCCAAACAATAATGCATGCCAATCAGTGATGCCCATTGTGGGCACTGATTGGCATCCATTGTGGGCACTGATTGTCATCCATTGGTGGCACTGTGTGTCATCCCTGGTGGTCTAGGGTGGCATACATTTGATGGGCATCCCTGGTGGTCTGGTGGCGTCCCTGGTGGTCCAGTGTGGGCATCCTCGGGGGGGCTGCGCTGATAATCGATCAGCACAGACCCCCCCCCTGTCAGAGGAGCAGCCGATCGGCTCTCCTCTACTCGCGTCTGACAGACGCGAGTGAGGAAAAGCCGATTACTGGCTTTTCCTATTTACACTGTGATCAGCCGTGATTGGACACGGCTGATCACGTGGTAAAGAGTCTCCGTCGGAGACTCTTTACCAAGATCGTAGTTGCGGGGTGTCAGACTGACACCCCGCAACAACGATCGCCGCGATGCGCGCCCCCGGGGGCGCGCAGCGGCTCAAAATCCTGAGGACCTCATATGACGCCCTTTTAGGATTTTACAACCACTTTGCCGCCGTCATTTGACAATAGGCGGGCGGCAAGTGGTTAAAAACTGATGTTTTTTCGGGAGCAGTCATTTTAATGATGCATAAAGTGAAAATAAAAAGTGAAATATTCCTTTAAATATTGTACCTGGGGGGTGTCTATAGTATGCCTGTGAAGTGGCATGTGTTTCCCGTGTTTAGAACTGTCCCTGCAAAAAATGACATTTTTAAAGGAAAAAAGCCATTTAATCACTTAAGCCCCGGACCAATTGGCAGCCAAAGGACCAGGTCGTTTGCGATTCGGCACTACGTCGCCTTAACTGACAATTGCGCGGTCGTGCGACGTGGCTCCCAAACAAAATTGGCATCCTTTTTTTCCCACAAATAGAGCTTTCTTTTGGTGGTATTTGATCGCCCCTGCGGTTTTTATTTTTTGCGCTATAAACAAAAATAAATTTTTTACTTTTTGCGATAATAAATATACCCCAAAAATATATATATAAAAACTTTTTTTTCCCTCAGTTTAGGCCGATACGTATTCTCCTACATATTTTTGGTAAAAAAAAAATCACAATTAGCGATTTTTGATTGGTTTGCGTAAAAGTTATAGAGAGGGGATAGTTTTATAGCATTTTTATTAATATATATATATTTTTTTACTAGTAATGGCGGCGATCAGCGTTTTTAGTTGTGACTGCGACATTTTGGCGGACACATCGGACATTTTTGACACATTTTTGGGACCATTGTCATTTATACAGCAATCAGTGCTATTTAAATGCACTGATTCCTGTGTAAATGACATGACTGAATATTAGGCAGATGCCTGTGTTGCACAAATCAACTACACAACACCAGCAATGAGGGGGTAGATTTAGGTGTATGCTGTGAAAGAGGCACACTACACCCATTGTAACAGCGCTAGGTTAGGAAGCAAAGCACAGCTGACACTGTCCCTGCCTATCCTGCTCTCTCCCTGAACACTACACTCACTGTAAGAGCGCTATCTAAAGAAGTATAAAGCACAGCTGACACTGTCCCTGCCTATCCTGCTCTCTCCCTGAACACTACACCCACTGTAACAGCGCTAGGTTAGGAAGCAAAGCACAGCTGACACTGTCCCTGCCTATCCTGCTCTCTCCCTGAACACTACACTCACTGTAACAGCGCTATCTAAAGAAGTATAAAGCACAGCTGACACTGTCCCGGCCTATCCTGCTCTCTATGAACGCCGCACAACACAAGGCCGCCGCACTGGCGGCCTTATTTAGTGTGGGGCGTGTACTAAACCCCCCTGAGCTATAATTGGCCACAGGCATCCTGCCTGTGGCCAATTATGCCTCTCCTCGCTGCCGGCGCTGTGATTGGCCAAGCATGCGGGGGTCACAGTGCATGCTTGGCTAATTATCACCCAGCAATGCACTGTGACCGGCGCAGTGCATTGTGGGCCGTTTGTATCACACAAATTTAATGCGAACGGCCCACAAAGTTCTGGTTTCGACGAACGGACGAGCGGCCGATGTTGCTAAATAATTCAGGTTCTTTGACAAACGGACCAGCTAAGATTGACTGTCTTCTGAAATGATTCAGTGAGTGTGTCTCTCTGCTAGCAATCGTAAGTGAAAGTAAGTTGGCTGTACGGGTGTACTTAGTTCTGGCTATTTTACTGCTCCTCCTCTTTGGTTACAATCAGCCAATAACATTCATCATCATCATTATTTTTATTTTACTTCCTCCACCCATTTCCAGCAGCGATCTTTCCTCTCTATGTCAAATCTTTCCTCTCTATGTTGAATCTTTTCTCTTTATGTTGAATCTTTTCTCTCTATGTGGAATCTTTTCTCTCTATGTGGAATCTTTTCTCTCTATGTGGAATCTTTCCTCTCTATGTCAAATCTTTCCTCTCTATGTTGAATCTTTTCTCTTTATGTTGAATCTTTTCTCTCTATGTGGAATCTTTTCTCTCTATGTGGAATCTTTTCTCTCTATGTGGAATCTTTTCTCTCTTTGTCAAATCTTTTCTCTCTCTCTGTCAAATCTTTTCTCTCTACGTCAAATCTTTTCTCTCTACATCAAATCTTCTCTCTCTTTGTCAAATCTTTTCTCTCTCTCTGTCAAATCTTTTCTCTCTACGTCAAATCTTTTCTCTCTATGTGGAATCTTTTCTCTCTATGTGGAATCTTTTCTCTCTATGTCAAATCTTTTCTCTCTCTGTCAAATCTTTTCTCTCTACGTCAAATCTTTTCTCTCTACATCAAATCTTCTCTCTCTCTGTCAAATCTTTTCTCTCTCTCTGTCAAATCTTTCCTCTCTACGTCAAATATTTCCTCTCTATGTCGAATCTTTTCTCTCTATGTCAAATCTTTTCTCTCTATGTAGAATAATCTTGAACTAATAGAGCTAAGGTTAGGCACATTCGACCACAGGTTCGTTGGACACAGATTGTTATTGTCAGCATCATGTCGAATCTCCTATCTATATCGAACTTTTGTCACAACGAAAACAAATATAAAGCATTTGTTTATGTCGGATCTTTCGTTTTTCGGATTCTGCACTTTCGTTATCGTTTGTTAAAACTATAACGAAAATACCTGAAATTCAGACGAAAACGAATGAACATGTCTATTATTATCTAGCATTTGAAATATAAGGAGAAAATCTCGGACTTTTGGTGTTAATCCAGTAGGTGACGTCTCTCTCCATCTTGTAGGGAATCTTCTTCCCCTGGACACCCCGGTGGAGTGGAATGAAGGATTTGGACTTGCAAACAGAATTGGGGAAGCTGAAAATTTGGTGAAAGTATCAGACTTCATAGTTCCGATATTCTTATACAGGTGAGACATAGAAAAACGGTAAGGTATTGGAAAGTGACCAATCAGGTCAGGAGTAATTTCTTATTTAAAGTGGAGCTCCACCCAAATATGGAACTTCCACTTTGAGAGCAGGTGGCCCCCTTTTTTTTTTGGGGGGGGGGTTGCGGATACCCTCTTTTTAGAGGCAGCTCCCACTTCCTCCCGGGGCACCGGAAGGAAGATCACCTTTCCCCTTCCCTCCCTGCAATCTTCTGGGACACGTCACAGGCCCCAGAAGATTGCCCGGTCATTCACAGCGCGCAACGCGGCTCGCACATGCACAGTGCGTGCCTGGCTGTTAATGCAAAAATGCATTAAGGTAAAAAAAACTTCAACCTTTAAAACTACTTTAAATATGACTGGAATGCACAAAGCAAAGAGGAAGTTACACAGTACAGGCTCCCACTGCCCTCTTGCTGATCCTTTTAGCCTGTGAAAATCTGGTGAACAGCGATGGACATTGTGACAGACCCAACTGAGACAGACCTAATTGCCAAGGGGCCCATGCAAGAACACATTTTGACAACCCCCCCATTTAACTACTGAAAGTGCAGTTCCACCCAAAAATAGACATGTGCACAACAAAAAAATGTGTTTATTTTTGTTTCGTTTTTTTCGTTTCCGTTGATTCGTAACGATTCGTAAGTCGTCGGTGTTCGTATTCGTAACGATTCGTACATTCATAAGAGTTATTTTTTCGTTGATTCGTTTTCCGTTAGTTTAATTTTCGTTTATTAGTTTATTCGAAATTCGGACGCAAAAAAAGTTATGAATGTACAAATTTTTACGTTTAATCCATTCGAAGCACGTTAAGCAGCGCCATTGTAAGAGACACGGAAAATTACGAATCGAAAAAAAAAAAGTTACGAATGTACGAATTTTTTCGTTCAATCTATTCGAAGCACGTTAAGCAGCGCCATTGTAAGGGACACGGAAAATTACCAATTCAACAACAAAAAAAAAAATTACGAATGTACGAATTTTTTCGTTCATTTTGATTTTCATTGTTCCTGTTTTCGTTTTTCGGATTTTCTTCTTTCGTACATTCGTTGTTTCTAATTAGTTTTTTTTGGATTTTCGTTATTTTCGGATTCGTTCGATTCGAACGATTCGTTATTCGTTAAATTTTTTTGCGAATCGTTCGTTCATTCGTACGATAACGAATGAACGAAAATAACGAAAAAATACGAAAAAAAAATAAACGTATTGCACATGTCTACCCAAAAGTGCTTATTTGGGTGTAACTGCACCTTTGAGGGCGGAGGGGGGGGTGGGTACCTATTTTTGACAGGTTCTTGTCCCCACTTCTGGGAGATGGTGCCGCGGCACTATCCCTCGAATGTTCGGCCCCCTCCTCCTTCCTCCGCCTCCGGGCCAGTTAGAAAGCGCAGCGCGTTTCGCAAATGCGCAATAGGGAACCATCTGTGAAGCTGAAAAGCTTCACTGATGGTTTCCCTTTGTGGAGATGGCAGTGGCGGCACCAGACAGCCAATTCAAAGACTGGCTGGTGTGCCTACATTGAGGGCTTTCTGGACAGGTAAGTGTCCTAATATTAAAAGTCAGCAGCTACACCTCTTGAACCAACAAAAATAATTGTTTAGTAGTTGTTGAATTAGCAGCTAGATAGAAGTGAGCCGTGTCCAAGTCTATGTGACAGTGGCAGGGGGACTTGGTAGCCATCTGGCCCCCATCTAGTATACATGGACCCCTAAACCACAGAAGGTCCTTATACACAAAGGGATGAGTCTGCCCCTGTGTGTGCCATAGAGTTACATATACATGTATTGGAGGTATGTTGTGTTATTTTTATTCATGCTTGCAGTCATACAACATTTAATGGTCACCGTATTCCATACTACTCTTTATGTGCAGTGCGAAGAAAGGAATATGTGCAGAAGACGAGGACGAGTTGTTGGAGCTGATTGTCACAGCCAGAGATCTCACAGGTAATACATCATACAATAACTAACCTGGGCAGTGATGGTGAACCTTGGCACCGCAGATGTTTTGGAACTACATTTCCCATGATGCTCAGCTACACTGCAGCATCATGGGAAATGTAGTTGCAAAACATCTGGGGTGCCAAGGTTCGCCATCACTGGTCTAGGGGTTCCAAAATATATGGGGGGGGGTGCCTCCAAAATAGGAACCTCTGTGAAATTAAAGGAGTTGTACACCCTCAAGATTTTTCACCTTAATGCATTCTATTCATTAAGGTGAAAAAAACTCCTGTGCTGCAGCTGCCCCCCAGAGCCCCCCCTTTTACTTAACTGAACCCAGTATTTCCAGCGACGGGAATGAGCACACCAGCTACAGCCGGTGTCTTGGGTCCTAATTGGATAGATTGATAGCAGCGCAGCCATTGGCTCTCGCTGCTGTCAATCAAATCCAATGACGTGGGAGCCGGGGGCGGGGCCGAGTCCTGCTGTCTGCATCATTGAATGCCGCAGCAGGACTCGGGAGTGCGCCCCGCACGAGAGCCTCCATGGAGAGCGTCTCTCCGAGGGGGCAATCGAGAAGAGGAGGAGCCAGGAGTGCTGCTAAGGGGCTCCAGAAGAGGAGGATCAGGGCCACTCAGGGCCAACTGCAGAGAGGACGTAAGTATGACATGTTTTTTTTTTTTTTTTTACAAACCTTTACATATCCTTTTAAGTCTTCCTAGTTAGGCCATACGTGAAATAAATATAGCAAAATATGTTGAGATGATTCAGGCAGCACCGTCATGAAGTAACCATAACCTCTACAGTGCTCAATCTGCAAAAAAAAAATGAAACAATATGAGTGGCAACACACACATACCTCCTCATCATAACTGTCATACAGTTCATACAGTAAATTACAAGTTAGAACCCATGTTTCCGTTGCAAAAATTATTGTCTGAAGTACGTGAACACTATATCTGATCACTTATATGTAAAAACACAAAAATTAGGTAACAGTATAACAAGTTTATGACCAAGATCTTTTCAAAAACTGACTAAAAAATAATATAGCTTCAACCATATCTAAGAAACTAGATCTGATGCCCAAAATAATGCCAAGAACAGGCAGGTCCAAAAAAAAAAGGGACCAGGAAAAAAAAAATTTTTGTTGGGCAGTGATGGGTTAGATATAGGCATATTGTGAGGTCGCTGGGCCCTAATGCAGGCAGCAAGGTGGACCCGGTGATAAGCAGTTTGCTCTGAAGTCTTAATTAAGTCATACTAATTTTGTGGACTTGTTCCATAACTCCAATTAGAAGCTCCATCAATCATATATCTTAGTAAGGTGGCTTGGGGTCTGGTTCTTTTGTCCATTGAGGAGCCCGGACCCTCCAACATGACCCACTCTATATGGTAAATAGTACGCCAGTTGTTTTCTTTAACTGTCCGATTCAAATTAGCTGACAGTTAACATCACTTTGTAGGAGTTCGATGAGAGAAGTTCAGAAGTATTCTGTAGAAACCCCCAGATAACCATTATACTCAAGTATGAATACCTCAACAGTCATCTATTTTCCTAGAAACCTCTGTACCAGTCAATAATGTATATTAAATAATGTTAGCATGCCAATATAGTTATTTTAATTATTATTGGTGTAAATCTAAATTTTAACTAATATAGTTAAACATAGTGCAAGATAATAAAACAGCCTTCCTTAACCTTCTTACCCCTGAGGAACCCCTGAAATACCTCTCATGATACATTAGAATGATCCATAAGTGGAAGAAGGTTTTATATAAAATATTAAGTAAAAGGATGTGTAGCACCCTCCTAATGTAGAGTAGGCTGCTAGGTAAATATAGTTTGGCTTCCCTGTAGTCAGTAGACCAGGGGTTGATTACTGCCAGCGTTTCACAGGCTACTTCCCCCTGTCTTCCAGAGGATTCTGGGAACACAGTGGGAGGAAGGAAGGGGCATGCAGTCAGAATAATTATGAGACTCAAGCCAGTAGTAACCCAGTATGTGGTGAGGGAGCTGATAAATAGCCTCAAACATGAGCAGCAGTGTGTAGTGGTACTGGGTCCAGTCTTGCTGGAAGAGACCCCCTGTGCAGCGGCTCTGCCCCTGGTGAATGATTCTACAGGAAATCCTGATGAAGACACTGAGGTCCCAGCTAGACTTATGCCGTGTACACACAGCCGGAATTTCCGATGGAAAAAGTCTGATGGGAGCTCTTCATCGGATATTCCCACCGTTAACCACTTCCCGACCGCCCCCTGTATATATACGTCGGCAGAATGGCACGTACAGGCAGAATCACGTACCTGTACGTGACATTCTTCCGGCGGTTGGGGGGTCCGATCGGACCCCCCTCCGCCGGCGGGGACGGTCGGGATCGCTTCAGGAGCGATCCGGGACGAGGGGACGGCCAGTGGTTTCTGGCCACCCCCTCGCGATCGCTCCTGGCCAATGAGAAACTTCCCCTTCCTGTCTATTGTATAGACAGGAAGGCGGAAGTGATGTCACGCTCGGTGCGCCGGTCTATGTGACCGGAGACGCCGAGCGGCGAACATGTTAAGGTTAGTGCACAACACTACACTGACACCAGTACAGTTAGGCACATATTCCACCCCCCTGTCACCCCCTGATCACCCCCCAGATCACCCCCTCCCCCCCCAGTCACAGTGTCACTAATTGCAGTGATCATTTTTTTACTGATCACTGCATTTAGTGTCAGTGTGACTGTAATAACTGTCAGGGCAGTTAGTTTTAGGTCCAAGGTAGCCCCCTACCCCCCCCTAATAAAGGTTTAACCCCTTGATTGCCCCCCAGGTAACCCTTTCACCCCCTTTTGCCAGTGTCACTAAGCGATCGTTTTTCTGATCGCTGTATTAGTGTCACTGCTGTCGCTAGGTAACCATTTTTTTTTTTTAGGTAACCGCCATGTTTATATAGGTTCATAAATAGTTTTATAGGTCAGGTACCCCCATATTACAACCTAAATAAAGGTTTTAACCCCTTGATTGCCCCTAGAGTTAACCCTTTCACCAGTGATCACTGTATAACTGTCACTGGTGACGCTGGTTAGCCAGTTAGTTATTTCGTTATTTAGGTTCCCCGTCAGGTTTTTATATAGCGTCAGGTACCCCCATATATTACCTAATAAAGGTTTTAACCCCCTGATTGCCCCTAGTTAACCCTTTCACCCCCTTTTGCCAGTGTCACTAAGCGATCGTTTTTCTGATCGCTGCATTAGTGTCGCTAGGTAACCATTTTTTTTTTTTTAGGTAACCGCCATGTTTATATAGGTTCATAAATAGGTTTATAGGTCAGGTACCCCCATATTACAACCTAAATAAAGGTTTTAACCCCCTGATTGCCCCTAGAGTTAACCCTTTCACCAGTGATCACTGTATAACTGTCACTGGTGACGCTGGTTAGCCAGTTAGTTATTTCGTTATTTAGGTTCCCCGTCAGGTTTTTATATAGCGTCAGGTACCCCCATATATTACCTAATAAAGGTTTAACCCCCTGATTGCCCCTAGTTAACCCTTTCACCCCCTTTTGCCAGTGTCACTAAGCGATCGTTTTTCTGATCGCTGCATTAGTGTCGCTAGGTAACCAGTTTTTTTTTTGTATTACTGTTACGGGTGACGCTGGTTAGTTAGCTTGTTTTTTATACTGTCAGGGCACCCGCCATTTATTACCCAATAACGGTTTAACCCCCTGATCGCCCGGCGGGTGATATCAATTAGGTTTTAGGGTCAAATAAGGTCTGCGTCGCCCCAGGTTAGTGCCAGTACCGCAAACACCCACGCACAAAGCATACACCTCCCTTAGTGGCACAGTATCTGAACAGATCAATATCTGATCTGATCAGATCTATACTAGCGTCCCAGCAGTTTAGGGTTCCAAAAAAAAAACGCATTGTTAGCGGGATCAGCCCAGATACCTGCTAGCACCTGCGTTTTCCCCCTCCGCCCAGCCCAGCCCACCCAAGTGCAGTATCGATCGATCACTGTCACTTACAAAACACTAAGCACACATAACTGCAGCGTTCGCAGAGTCAGGCCTGATCCCTGCGATCGCTAACAGTTTTTTTGTGGTAGCGTTTTGATTCAGTCGCTTCAGTCAGGAGCTTTTTTACCTGTGAATCTCAAAAAAATAAAAAAAAATAAAATAGTTGTCGTTTTATTGTTCTCTCTCTCACTCTATTCTCTCTCTATTGTTGCTCTTTTTTTACTCCATTCTATTCTGCAATGTTTTATTATGTTTTATCATGTTTTATCATGCTTGCTTTTCAGGTATGTAATTTTGTTTACTGTGTTTTAGTGTTAAGCATTTTTTTGTTTTCAGGTGCGCCATTCAGTTGCAACGCGGATTTATTTATCTTGACAGCAACAGCGTTTGCTCCCACGATACATAAAGACGCGACTCCAACACTGTAGGAGGTGATTTCACCACCACAGTTAAAAAAAAGAGCATATATGCCGAAGCATGGGGGCAGCAGGGGGGGGGAGGAGCGATTGGCTCCTAATGCCACGTACATACGGTCGAAATTCCGACCGTGTGTACACGGCATAACTTTTGCGGGAGGATGCCCCCATGCATCGGCATATATAAATGGTGCATGTATGCCCATCATTAGAAGTGGGTGGATGAAGGGAGGTATTCTAATGGTGGGCATACCCACCAATCAATCTCTTTTTTTCGTTCAGCCAAGAGGCTGCATGAAAAAAAAAAGATTACAATATATGTCCAGTATGTTGCTGGACTTTGAATGGTTATACCAGAATGATGCCTGCAGGTTTAGGTATCATCTTGGTATCATTCTTTTCAGCCAGTGATCGGCTTTCATGTAAAAGCAATTCTAGCGGGTAATTAGCCTCTAGACTGCTTTTACAAGCAGTGGGAGGGAATGTCCCCCCTCCCGGATATAAACCGCGCCATTGGGAAATTGGGAAAGCATTTTATCACACCAATCTTGGTGTGGTCAGATGCTTTGAGGGCAGAGGAAAGATCTAGGGTCTAATAGACCCCAATTTTTTCAAAAAAAAGAGTACCTGTCACTGCCTATTGCTATCATAGGGGATATTTACATTCCCTGAGATAACAATAAAAATCATAACAAAGAAAAAAAATGGAAGGAACAGTTTAAAAATAAAATAAAAAAGCTAAATAAAAAAAAAAAAAACCAAAAAAAAAAAAAAAAAGCACCCCTGCCCCCCCTTCTCTTGCGCAAAGGCGTACACAAGCGTTGGTCTGGCGTCATATGTAAACAGCAATTGCACCATGCATGTGAGGTATCACCGCGAAGGTCAGATCGAGGGCAGTAATTTTAGCAGTAGACCTCCTCCGTGAATCTAATGTGGTATCATGTAAAGGCTTTTAAAGGCTTTTAAAAATGTATGTAGTTTATCTCCACTGCGTGTTTGTGCGCAATTTTAAAGCATGTCGTGTTTGGTATCCATGTACTCGGCCTAAGATCATATTTTTTATTTCATCAAAAATTTGAGCAATATAGTGTGTTTTAGTGCATTAAAATAAAAAAAAGTGTATTTTTTCCACAAAAAATGCGTTTGAAAAATCGCTGCGCAAATACTGTGTGGAAAAAAAAAATGCAACACCCACCATTTTAATCTGTAGGGCCTTTGCTTTAACATTATATATAGTGTTTGGGGGTTCAACGTAATTTTCTTGCAAAAAAAAAATATGTTTTCATGTAAACAAAAAGTGTCAGAAAGGGCTTTGTCTACAAGTGGTTAGAAGAGTGGGTGACGTGTGACATAGGCTTCTAAATGTTGTGCATAAAATGCCAGGACAGTTCAAACCCCCCCCCCAAATGACCCCATTTTGGAAAGTAGACACCCCAAGCTATTTGATGAGAGCAATGTTGAGCCCATTAAATATTTTTTTTTTTTGTCCCAAGAGATTGAATAATGAAAAAAAAAAAAAAAATATATATTTTTTTTTTACAAAAAGTTGTCACTAAATGATATATTGCTCAAACATGTCATGGGCATATGTAGAAATACACCCCAAAATACATTCTGTTGCTTCTCCTGAGTACGGGGATACCACATGTGTGGGACTTTTTGGGAGCCTAGCTGCGTACGGAACCCCAAAAACCAATCACCGCCTTCAGGCTTTCTAAGGGTGTAATTTTTTTATTTCACTTCTCACTGCCAAACACAGTTTCGGAGGCCATGGAATGCCCAGATGGCATAAAACCCCCCAAAATGACCCCATTTTGGAAAGTAGACACCCCAAGCTATTTGCTGAGAGGTATTGTGAGTATTTTGCAGATGTCGCTTTTTGTCACAAAGTTTTGAAAATTGAAAAAAGAAAAAAAAAAATTTTTTTTTCTTTACTTTCTTCATTTTCAAAAACAAATGAGAGCTGTAAAATACTCACCATGCCTCTCAACAAATAGCTTGGGGTGTCTACTTTCCAAAATGGGGTCATTTGGGGGGGTTTTGTGCTATTTTGGCATTTTATGGCCTTCGAAACTGTGATAGGTAGTGAGGAGTGAAATCAAAAATTTGCACCCTTAGAAATCCTGAAGGCGGTGCTTGGGTTTCGGGGCCCCGTACGCGGCTAGGCTCCCAAAAAGTCCCACACATGTGGTATCCCCATACTCAGGAGAAGCAGCAAAATGTATTTTGGGGTGCAATTCCACATATAACTATGGCATGTGTGAGCAATATATCATTTAGTGACAAATTTTTGAAAAAAAAAAAAAATCTTTTTTATTTTTGTCTTTATTCAATCACTTGGGACTAAAAAAAAAAATATTCAATGGGCTCAACATGCCTCTCAGCAAATAGCTTGGGGTGTCTACTTTCCAAAATGGGGTCATTTGGGGGGGTTTTGTACTTCTCTGCCATTTTAGCACCTCAAGAAATGAAATAGGCAGTCATAAATTAAAAGCGGTGTAAATTCCAGAAAATGTACTCTAGTTTGTAGACGCTATAACTTTTGCGCAAACCAATAAATATACGCTTATTGGCATTTTTTTTACTAAAGACATGTGGCTGAATACATTTTGGCCCAAATGTTTGACTAAAATTGAGTTTATTAGATTTTTTTTATAACAAAAAGTAGAAAATCTCTTTTTTTTTCAAAATTTTCGCTCTTTTTCCGTTTATATCGCAAAAAATAAAAATCACAGAGGCAATCAAATACCATCAAAAGAAAGCTCTATTTGTGGGAAGAAAAGGACGCAAATTTCGTTTGGTTACAAAATTGCATGACCGCGCAATTACCAGTTAAAGTAGTGCAGTGCGAAATTGAAAAAAGACCTCTGGTCCTTTGGCTGCCAAATGGTCCGGGGCTGAAGTGGTTAAAAACCCTAAAAAAGAAACACCTAGACTGTTCTTTGAAGCCAGTGAAAGAGTGCAGAAAATGAAGTGTGCCTGGATGTGTGAGCTCTAAGGGTATAAATAGGACCAAATTCACCAGCGGCTCCTTACGGGGTGTGCTACAGGTGTAAGTAGCATATTTGACACACAGGGCAAATCATTTTGTTACCAAGCCCCCTACAAAATTAATTTCAGTTTCATTCTTGAAATAAATAACAACTGAAAGAAATATGAAAATGACCAGTTCTTGTTTTATTCAGGGGTGTACCCAATCGTTGTTCTTACTGATAAATCCAGTGAAAAGACTACAGATGTGACCAGGAAATTCAAGACACTGGGGGTGGAGAGGATATTTGCCTTGGAAAATTACACCCTCGAAGACCACAGAAAGTCAGCATCAAAACACCAGGAAGTCCTGAGGTTCCTCTATGAAGTTATTAAAGATGTGGAGTTCCAGGTGAGCCAGCCACGGAACCCCGAGGAGGAGATGACCGAGCGGAAGACATTTGTGCTTCGATACATTCACCACAACGATCTGAAAATTCAGTTCCAGCGTTCAGAGATGGAGGATCTCAAAGAGCAGAGCATCCTAAATGAAAAGCTGAGACACCAGAAAGAAAAATATGAGCAAATGATGCAGGAGGATAAAATAAAGTTTGAAGAGAAATGGAGGAAACAGGAGGAAGAGTTTGAGCCCCAGAAATTACATGAGCAGCCCCAATCCTACAAACCTTCAACCTATAAAGATTCCAAATCGAAAAAAAGGAGAAGTAGGTTGTTCTAGGAAGTCATGAGAAGATTGGACAATGCCGACCATTCCAGCATTCAATAACACTAAAGTATTAAAGCCCAAGGTGGGTGCGCTAGAACTAAACAGTGAAAAAAAAGTGCATGTGAACACACACACACAAAATGCACTTATGGTGTGTCTCTGGTTCACCACCTGATGGAGTAGGACCCCTCCCTGCCCCCTGGGAAACAAGGCTCCTGAGAGGGGTAATGCACACTCAGGTGCTTCTAGCCAAAAGGCCCAGTGGAGCCCTCTGCCCATGGTCAACCGAAGCTGACCAAGAAGTACTAGGTGAGGGGCTCTCCTCAAGGGAGACCCCATAAGAAAGGGATAGAAGAAACCTAATGGCCACACATCCTCCCCCTAGACTTACAGGGTAGTAGACATGTGCGATTAGTTTCGTACGAATCGGAAATTCGTGCGAATTTTTCGAAATTCATACGAATCCGAATTAGGAATTTTTACGAATACGAATTCTGTACGAAATACGAAATTTCGTTTACGAATTTCGGATCCAAATTATCCGAATCCAAACTACCAAATGACGAATTTCAACTAATACGAAAGAAATTATAGCGGATATAACGAATGATTCAGACACTCTACGAATAATAACAAATTATCCGAAAATTAATTAACGTTACATAACAAAAGTCTATTGTCTATTGTTCACCAATCACTCAGAGGAAGTACGAAATACGAAATTTCGTATTTGTAAATGAAATTTCGTATTTCGTACTTCCTCTGAGTGATTGGTGAACAATAGACAATAAACTTGTGTTATGTAACGTTAATACTTTTTCGGACAATTCGTTATTATTCGTAGAGTGTCGATATTCGTAACGATTCGTAACGATATTAACGATTCGTAACGATTCGTACGAAATTCGTATTTTGTACGAATCTGAATTAAATTTTGTACACAAATTATGATTTTTTTTTTATACGGAACGGAACGAAACGAAACAAATTTTTGGACGGCTCCCATGTCTACAGGGTAGGCCTGAAGACCCATGCTCTCTATCCTGAGGAAAAAAAAGTCAACAAATAAATACACACATGTGGAGAGAAAAAAATAAATGAATACATATGCAAAGCAAAATAAAAGGTAGCAGTGCCGGTGCATTGGCTAGGCCTTGCTGTCTGGCAACAAAAATAACCACCTCACACTTACTGGCAATTTCAAACTGTCAAAATAGAAAAGTAAAAAAATATATATTTTGTTCCTATTTAAGCCCTTATTATTTCCTTGGTTTACCATAACCAGCCCTAATTTTGTTCTTCACCTTCTCCCCTTAGCTGATATTTTCCTGCTGATTCTTTGTATTTTTATTTTACTAACCATTCATATTCAAACTTTTTTTATCTGTATTCAATTTTTTTTCATTTTTTTTGTTGAACAAAAACAAAAAAATGCTTTTATGTAATTATGTAATTTGTAAATAACTTTGCGATATTTTGTACCACTTATAATTTTATTGTCATTTTAAATTGGACAGATTATAGAATAAAATGTATACTTTATATTTACAGTAGACATGTGCACAATAGAAAAATTTGTTTAGTTTCATTTAGTTTCTGTTCGTTTCCGTTGATTCGTAACGATTCGTATTTTCGTAAGTCGTCGGTGTTCGTATTCGGACTCGTTCGTATTTTCGTAGAGTTATTTTTTTCGTTAATTCGTTTTTCCGTTAGTCTAATTTTTCGTTTATTCGAAATTCGTATTTTCGTTATATTTTGATTTCGGACGCATTCGTATTTTTCGTAGATTTAGTTACATTCGTACTTTCGTAATATTGATTTATTCGTACTTTCGTAACATTGTTTTCGTAGATTCGTAATCGGAGCATAATTCATAATGTTATGTAATGTGTATGCTATTATTACATTGTAAGAGACGCGGAAAATTACAAATCAAAAAATAAAAAATAAAGTTACGAATGTATGAATTTTTTTCGTTCAATCCATTCGAAGCACGTTAAGCAGCGCCATTGTAAGAGACACGGAAAATTACGAATCAACAAAAAAAAAAGTTACGAATGTACAAATTTTTTCGTTCATTTTGATTTTCGTTATTCCTGTTTTTGTTTTTCGGATTTTCATTCTTTCGTAGTTTCGTTGTTTCTAATTTAATTATTTCGTATTTTCGTTGTTTTTCATATTCGTTCGATTCGATAATTCATTTTTCGTTAAAATTTTTACTAAATCATTCCTTCATTCGTACGATAACAAAGGCACGAATATAATGAATTTGAACGGAAAACGAATCGTAACTAAACGAATTGCACATGCCTAATTTACAGTCAATCAAAGATTCCCGGGTCGGGATCCACTGGTGCAGAGATCAAACTAGCGTGGTGTTGACAGACATATACTCTGCCCTACATGTTTCGCCAGATGTGACGTGATTGGGGGGCGAAACATGTAGGGCAGGGTCTATGTCTGACAAAACCATGCTAGTTTGATCTCTGCGCCAGTGGATCCTGACCCAAGAATCTTTGTATCTATTGCTAGATTTTTACTGGATCTGTGTACGTTTTTAGCAATGCTTATTCTTAATAAATCATCATATGGTTTTACACTATGTGGATACTCTTCTCTTCTTTATGGGAAATCCATGAGAGCGATTAGGAACCAGCAAGGTCCGCCATGACAGTATCTTCACCTCTTTTAAAAGGTGGGATTTGCCATGATTTGCGATTCTATCTAGACACTTATAATGTGGAGTCTGGGGTTCTGGTAAGCGCACATCTTACTCAATGACGGGTGAATGGTCATTCATTTCCTCTTGGACACGTTCTTAAGGTCTTTGTTTCCATACATTGCATTTACCATGTATCCTCATATGGAAACACTTTGTGGGCTGTTGTTTGACATTTAATCTCTCTTCACCATTTTTGCACATATAACGCAGCAATTTAGGCTTTATATGTTTTCACACAATTTTGTTCTGTTGTGTTATTGCCAGCAGCTTTTTTTTTTATTTTTTGTTATTTATATTTGTATATCTTCTTTTTTCACCTGCGCAATAATTATTTCTTTCTATATACTACAAATTTGTAAAAACATATTTTTGTTGGCCGAAAGTCCTACCCGCGACTACTTTTACCCCTGCCAGGTGCGGACTGTTCAATTCAATTCAGCATTGCCAGGGGTGACGTCCCAGTGTCAGTGGGTGGCTCCATGTACTCCCCTCTCCCGACTCCTCCCCTTCTGCCGGGCTCTGTGGATCTCCTGCCATGTGCTCACTCTCTCTCCAGGATGAATGTCTGTAATGGAGGACCTGCCAATGCCAGACCAGGCGCCCGGCGATCATCGGGGAGACTGTCTGCCGCCGGAGCTTCCAGGTACAGAATGATGACGGTCCTGCCCGATACTGACACATCCCGTGACGTCACCCTTGACCGAGGGGGCTCCGATCATCACTACTAGGGATGAGCCGAACACCCCCCCGTTCGGCTCGCACCAGAACCCGCGAACGGACCCAAAGTCCGTGCGAGCTTTAGAACCCTATTAGTTATAATGGATGCGAACATTCGAAATTAAAAGTGCTCATTTTAAAGGCTAATATGCATGTTAATGTCATAAAAAGTGTTTGGGGACCCGGGTCCTGCCCCAGGGGACATGTAGCAATGCAAATTTTTTTTTTAAAAACGGCCGTTTTTTCAGGAGCAGTGATTTTAATAATGCTTAAATTGAAACAATAAAAGTGTAATATTCCTTTAAATTTCGTACCTGGGGGGTGTCTATAGTATGCCTGTAAAGGGGCGCATGTTTCCCGTATTTAGAACTGTCTCTGCGCAAAGTGTCATTTTTGAAAGTAAAAAAGCTATTTAAAATCACTCGCGGCTAATGTTAATTCACGGCTCCCGTAACACAGAGAACAGTGATTCATTGAAACTCATTCATAAAAAAAAGTCATTGATAAAAAAAAAAAAAAATGAAAAAAAAAAAAAGCGTAGGGGTCCCCCCAAATTCAATAACCAGGCCCTTCAGGTCTGGGATGGATATTAAGGGAAACCCCAGCCAAAAAAAAAAAAAAAAAAAAAAATGGCGTAGGGTCCCCCTCAAAATCCATACCAGACCCTTGAGGTCTGGTATGGATTTTAAGGGGAACCCTAGCCAAAAAAAATGGCGTGGGGTCCCCCTCAAAATCCATACCAGACCCTTATCCGAGCACGCAACCTGGCAGGCCGTAGGAAAATAGGGGGGGACAAGAGCGGCCCCCCTCTCGTCTGACCTGTACCAGGCCACATGCCCTCAACATTGGGAGGATGCTTTGGGGGTCTAAGACCCCTAAAGCACCTTGTCCCCATGTTGATGAGGACAAGGGCCTCTTCCCCACAACCGTGCCCGGTGGTTGTGGGGGTCTGCGGGCGGGGGGCTTATCGGAATCTGGAAGCCCCCTTTAACAAGGGGACCCCCAGATCCCGCCCCCCCCTGTGTGAAATGGTAAGGGGGTACAAAAGTACCCCTACCATTTCACCAAAAAAGTGGCAAAAATTGTAAAAATGACAGGAGACAGTCTTTGACAATTCCTTTATTAAAATCTTCTTTCTTCTTTCTTCATCCTTCGGTTTCTTCATCTTCTCCTTCCTTCATCTTCTTCCATCTTCTTCTTCCATTTTCTTCTTCCTCCGATCCGCTTCTTCTTGCGCTGGTCTTCTCGTCCTTCTCGTCCGGCATCTTCTTCCGTCGGCGTCGGCGTCGGTGTCTTCTTGGGCCGCTCCGCGCAATGGGAGGCTCCCGCTGTGTGAGGCTCCGCTCCATCTGACAGGTCTTTTAAAACGGAGGGCACCTGGTGACCCCGCCCCCCTCTGACGTCATGGGGAAAGCCATCATGGAATTCCCCATGACGTCCTTGTGCGTCAGAGGGGGCGGGGTCACCAGGTGCCCTCCATTATAAAAGACCTGTCAGACGGAGCGGAGCCTCACACAGCGGGAGCCTCCCATTGCGCGGAGCGGCCCAAGAAGACACCGACGCCGACGCCGACGGAAGAAGATGCCGGACGAGAAGGACGAGAAGACCAGCGCAAGAAGAAGCGGATCGGAGGAAGAAGAAAATGGAAGAAGAAGATGGAAGAAGATGAAGGAAGGAGAAGATGAAGAAACCGAAGGATGAAGAAAGAAGAAAGAAGATTTTAATAAAGGAATTGTCAAAGACTGTCTCCTGTCATTTTTACCATTTTTACCACTTTTTTGGTGAAATGGTAGGGGTACTTTTGTACCCCCTTACCATTTCACACAGGGGGGGGGCCGGTATCTGGGGGTCCCCTTGTTAAAGGGGGCTTCCAGATTCCGATAAGCCCCCCGCCCGCAGACCCCCACAACCACCGGGCACGGTTGTGGGGAAGAGGCCCTTGTCCTCATCAACATGGGGACAAGGTGCTTTAGGGGTCTTAGACCCCCAAAGCATCCTCCCAATGTTGAGGGCATGTGGCCTGGTACGGTTCAGGCAAGAGGGGGGGGGCGCTCTCGTCCCCCCCTCTTTTCCTGCGGCCTGCCAGGTTGCGTGCTCGGATAAGGGTCTGGTATGGATTTTGAGGGGGACCCCACGCCATTTTTTTTGTCTAGGGTTCCCCTTAAAATCCATACCAGACCTCAAGGGTCTGGTATGGATTTTGAGGGGGACCCTACGCCATTTTTTTTTTGGCTGGGGTTCCCCTTAATATCCATCCCAGACCTGAAGGGCCTGGTTATTGAATTTGGGGGGACCCCTACGCTTTTTTTTTGTTTTTTATTAATGAATGACAGTTCTCTGTGTTACAGGAGCCATCAATTCATTAGCCGCGAGTGATTTTAAATATCTTTTTTCCTGCAAAAATTACACTTTTTTGCAGGGAAAGTTCTAAGCACAGGAAACCTGCCCCCCTTCACAGGCCACCTATAGACACCCCCCAGATGTGATACTGCAATGCTGTTCTAACAGCACGCACACACAAATCCCCAGAAATAAAGCACATATTGTCAGCAGCACACTGACACGCTGACACTGACTGAAACATAATATGCGGGGCCGCCGGCGCGGCGGCCTCTTATACCGTGGGGCGTGTACTAAAGCCCCTGAGCTATAATTGGCTACAGGCATCCTGCCTGTAGCCAATTATGGCTCTCCTCGCTGCCGGCGCTGTGATTGGCCAAGCATGCGGGGTCACAGTGCATGCTTGGCCAATCATCAGCCTGCATTGCACTGCGCGGGCCGCAATGCATTGCGGGGCCGCTCGCATCACACGAATTTGATGCGAATGGCCCCAATAGTTCTGGGCTCGCCGAGCGAGCGAACACCCGGTGCTCGATTCGAACATGGGTTCGAATCGAACACCGGGCTCATCCTTAATCACTACTGCCAGCCGCCCCACACACAGCCCTGATGATATATATGCCATCTGGCATATCATGGCACCTACTGACCCCCTGTCATCACCAAAATTCTAGAAACTGTGAAGTCATAGTTCATAGGATTTAAGGCTCTTAATATATGCAATTTGTACAGTTATTTTTTTATCGCTTGCATTATTTTTCTGATTTTGGGCGTGAGTGGGGCCTCATGTTTAAGATTTGCCTAAAGCCTCACAAAGCCTAGAGCCGCCTCTGTCCACAGGTTTAGCATGGTTACTGTTCCATGGTGTGAGCAGGCTTCATTTATAATACACATGTAAATTGTGAACAGACAAGACCTTAGCTCCCACATTTACTTCCAATAAGTAAAGATGGTGTACTGTAACCATTTCTCTGAATGAGTATTTTCTCTGATCCATGGTAGAGCATTCCCAGAGTCCAACTTCTGGGGAAAAAACAAGTAGGATGCGTGTGGAAACCCCCACGTAAGGTGCTTCACACCCTCAATAAGGAAGTATTATTATCCTTGTCTAGTGTAGATCAATGTTCTTTCCGTGGTTGTATAGCAGAGTTCTTATCACATTCCTCAGGAATCTATGTGACCTTACTGATGAAAAATAGAATGAGTATGTGAGATTTAATGAAACATTACTCCCAGGGGCCAATAGTTAAATTTAGGGGACTTGATTAGGGAGAGGCACACTTCCCCACCAACGTCCTCCTTATTATCTCCAGTGAGCTTCTCCAGACCCAGCTTGATTCCTGGACTTGAACTTGCGAATAGCCCTCACACCTAAGCCTAGCTTTTACCTTGATGGTTCACAAAGGCTTCTCTACCCCTCCTGCAAAGGGGTCTTCCTCAGCAGGACTGGACCCGGAAACACTGCACCCTGCCGCCCAGGCCTCAGACTATTTATGGGCGCTCTCCCCACCCTCTGGACAAGCCTCCTCAGGGATTGGCTACAGGTCCATAAATATTCAGGCAGCTTGTTCTGTCCTTCCTCCCACTATACTTCTAGAATCCTCTAGAAGGGGGTAAGTAAGAGAATAGTAACCTGTGAAATTTCTGAGCAGCCCTAGATTATGAACCCCTGCTCCACTGATTACAGAGGAGTCAGCTACATTTTCCTAGCAGTCTATACTACACTATACATGTGAAATTCGTTTCAGTCACATTCTAAATTCAGACACATTTTTAGTTATTTGGAGATTCAGTTGTATCCGAATCTCCAAATGACAATAGTAATGAATTTTGTTGATTTTCGTTAAGTTTTGTTTTGTTTATCAGTTCTCCAACTAATTCCAAATTCTCGTAAAGATTCGACTTTGAATCGTCGAAAAGTGATTGACCAATCTGAATTCTGTGTGAAGAATAGCTGGTTTGGTAAGGAGTGGGCCCTTAACAACCATTGACTTATCAGCTGTCAGCGGGTTTCCCCACTGACAGCTGAAATGTAAACAAAAGAATGCCGGTAATTAAAAATTCTGGGGGAAAAAACAGCATGGGCTCTCCTCTATCCATACCACGCCCTACAGGCCCTGCTTTGCAGGGACACAAAACCCATGCCTTCCCCCCTTTGCCTTGTTTACATAGACAGATCTAAGTTCTGCGTGTATTACTGGCGATCGGTGGGTGCCGGAGGACATCCAGTGCCCGGCACCCACAGATCAGCCTCTGCTGTGAATAATCAGTCCACCAGTGGCGCGCGCATGCTCCCCCTGCAGGCGAAAGTGCAGGATCACATATATATAAGTAATTCTGATCAGGGGAACTGCCCTGTTGCAGTAAAACTGCTATGGGCAGTCTTTAAGTGGTTAAATGAGCGTTCAGTCAGTCGGTAGGGCACTCAATATCAGTGGAGCAGTTCTAGTCTGGGTGTTTTTTCTAAGCAGTATTGGTGAACACTGGTCATGAGTTTGGGTTGAATCAATGGTGGCTGGTGCTCCATTTGGGGGAGGGGGTGGAAAACAAGCCAACCGCCAACCCCCCTGGTCGGTCACCCAATCCCACCACCATCCACCCCCCCACCATTGCGTAATCATCCGTCCACTTTCCCTATCTAGGTCGCGAACAAATTCCGATCCTTCCTGCATCTCCTCCTCCTCGACCCAATCCACGGCGGTTTCACTGTGGTTTCCCCTGCATCTCCTACTCTTCTACAACTTCCTTCTTGGCAGCCAATAATCTCGGCTAATCAGGTCTCAGGACCGGCTTCCTGATTGGCCGGGAGGATAATCAGGAAGACAATAGTGAATATTAATTTGCTGTTGTCACACAACTGGGTGGGCTCGGGGCGCAGTGGTCTGCGCCCCGAGCCCACCCTTTTTGAAGTTAATTAGAGCCTCCGTCCCTAAACATGTGCTTCGAAAAAAAAAAAAAGCATTAGAATCCATGCGTCCAGTGCCCTGCATGTAGATGAGGGGCCGGACACATGGATTAGGGGGCTGGCGCCCCTGTGCCCCATATGGACTGGCCGTCACTGGGTTCAATCCACCCCCAGCAGCATGTACACAAAGGGATGGGGATTCTTGTAACATCACTGACCCAATATGGCATTGGCCACATTAGTTCAATGTCATTGTCCTAAAATAACCATGTTGCTGTATTAGTTCAACAATGTCATGATCATCCCCAACCCTTTTTGGGTGAGGATGATCATGACATCATTGACCTAATACATGGAGCTGTGGGGCTATAAATGTCCCAACCACTGATGATTGGCTTATTTCCAGGTTCAGCAGAACCCAAGCTCATCCCCAATACACCACACCAAGCGCTCAGATTTCAATGTGACTTAGTTAGCTCAATGAATAGACTACAGTATTTCTGTTTCTTTCTACATAAAGCTGTTAATGAGTCACCTCTGCAAATACCGGTAATAAAGGTTTTCTCCACGCGACCCAGGAGTCAGACTAATGCCTCGTACACACGTACGGACTTTTCCCGGCGGACCTAAGTCCAGCGGACAATCCGCTGGACTTTCCGGCTAGGTCCGCTGGACTTTCCGAGGGTGTGGACTTGCCCACACACGCACGGACTTCTCCAGCGGATAATCCGCCGGCCAAAAGTCCGCGGGACTTTTGAAAATGAACGGACTTGCCCACACACGGAGCAGTCCGTTCATTTCGAACGTAACTTCAGGTTACGTAGCTAGCGTAGGCAGTAAATGCCGCCGCGCTAGCTCCGCAAGCTGGCATGGATTTAAAGGGAATCCCCACGCCGAAAAAACGGCGTGGGGGTTCCCCCCAAATCCATGTCAGACCCTCATCCGAGCACGCAGCCTGGCAGGCCAGGAAAGGGGTGGGGACGAACGAGCGCCCCCCCCCCCTCCTGAGCCGTACCAGGCCGCGTGCCCTCAACATGGGGGGTGCCCTGGGGAAAGGGGGGCCGTGCGGCCCCCCCACCCCAAAGCACCTTGTCCCCATGTTGATGAGGACAAGGGCCTCTTCCCGACAACCCTGGCCGTTGGTTGTCGGGGTCTGCGGGCGGGGGCTTATCGGAATCTGGGAGCCCCCTTTAATAAGGGGCCCCCCAGATACCGGCCCCCCACCCTATGTGAATGAGTATGGGGTACGATGTACCCCTACCCATTCACCTAAGGTGTAAAATGTAAAGTAAAAAAAAACACCCACACTTTTGAAAAAATAGTTTATTGCACTGCTCCGGGGGTCTTCTTCCGTCTTGGGGGTCTTCTCGCCGGACTCCCCCGCCATTTACCAAGCTCTTTTACCGAGCGAGGGGAGTCCGGCTACCTTCTTCGTCGTCGCCGCCGTCTGGGGGTCTCGATCCGCCTTCGGGGGTCTTCTTCCGTCTTGGGGGTCTTCTCGCCGGACTCCTCCCCTCTCTTCTGCTCTTTTACCTAGCTCTTTCACGAGGGGAGGAGTCCGGCTACCTTCTTCGTCGTCGCCGCCGTCGTCTGGGGGTCTCGATCCGCCTTCGGGGGTCTTCCGGGGGTCTCTTCTGTTCTTGCGGCGGTCGTCGTCTTCCGCGCCGCCGGCGCCTTGTCCTTCTTCTTGTCCTTCTTGTCTTCTTCTTCTTCCGATGTTGACCCGTCGCTGTCTCTGCCCGGAATGCCTGTGCCGATCTGCGCTCGGACTTATATAGGGACATGGGGGACAGGGTCACATGCACATGTCACATGGTGACCCCGCCCCCTTGTGTTGTCACAGTCCCGGAGGATGCTGGGACTGTGACATCGCAAGGGGGCGGGGTCACCATGTGACATGAACATGTGACCCTGTCCCCCATGTCCCTATATAAGTCCGAGCGCAGATCGGCACAGGCATTCCGGGCAGAGACAGCGACGGGTCAACATCGGAAGAAGAAGAAGAACAAGAAGGACAAGAAGAAGGACAAGGCGCCGGCGGCGCGGAAGACGACGACCGCCGCAAGAACAGAAGAGACCCCCGGAAGACCCCCGAAGGCGGATCGAGACCCCCAGACGACGGCGGCGACGACGAAGAAGGTAGCCGGACTCCTCCCCTCGTGAAAGAGCTAGGTAAAAGAGCAGAAGAGAGGGGAGGAGTCCGGCGAGAAGACCCCCAAGACGGAAGAAGACCCCCGAAGGCGGATCGAGACCCCCAGACGGCGGCGACGACGAAGAAGGTAGCCGGACTCCCCTCGCTCGGTAAAAGAGCTTGGTAAATGGCGGGGGAGTCCGGCGAGAAGACCCCCAAGACGGAAGAAGACCCCCGGAGCAGTGCAATAAACTATTTTTTTCAAAAGTGTGGGTGTTTTTTTTTTACTTTACATTTTACACCTTAGGTGAATGGGTAGGGGTACATCGTACCCCATACTCATTCACATAGGGTGGGGGGCCGGGATCTGGGGGCCCCCTTATTAAAGGGGGTTCCCAGATTCCGATAAGCCCCCGCCCGCAGACCCCGACAACCAACGGCCAGGGTTGTCGGGAAGAGGCCCTTGTCCTCATCAACATGGGGACAAGGTGCTTTGGGGTGGGGGGGCCGAACGGCCCCCCTTTCCCCAGGGCACCCCCCATGTTGAGGGCACGCGGCCTGGTACGGCTCAGGAGGGGGGGGGGGCGCTCGTTCGTCCCCACCCCTTTCCTGGCCTGCCAGGCTGCGTGCTCGGATGAGGGTCTGACATGGATTTGGGGGGAACCCCCACGCCGTTTTTTCGGCGTGGGGATTCCCTTTAAATCCATGCCAGGTCACGGAGCTAGCGCGGCGGCAGTAACTGCCTACGCTAGCTACGTAACCTGAAGTCACGTGCTAAATGAACGGACTTGCCGATGAGCGGCAAGTCCCTTCATTTCAAAAGTCCCGCGGACTTGCCCACTAACGGCGGGATTGTCCGCTGGACTTCCAAGTCCAGCGGATAATTTGAAAACAAAACCTGAAACTTTAGTCCGCCGTACTTTGGCGCCAAAAAGTCCGCCGGCGCCCACACACGAGGGGATTATCCGCTGGATTCAGTCCAGAGGATAATCCCGCGGGATTGTCCCTTCGTGTGTACGCCGCATAAGCTCCAGCCACTGTCTCGGGTCCTCATTGGATAGATTAATACCAGCAGGAGCCATTGGCTCCCGCTGCTGTCATTTAAATCTATACCAGACCCTTATCCAAGTATGCAGCCCGGCAGGCAGGAGTAGGGGGGGTGGCGATTGAGCACCACCCCTCCTGAATTATACCAGGCTATGTGTCCTTAATATGGGGCTGTGCTGCATGGGGACGGGGACTACAAAACCCCCCAAAGCACCTTGTCCCCATGTTGATGGTGACAAGGGTCTGTTCCGCACAACCTTGGGTGGGGGTTGCATGGATTTATCAGAATCTGGAACACCCCTTTAACAAGGGGGCCCCCTGATTCCCATCCCGCCATGTTAAGGAGTATGGGGTACATAGTACCCTTACTCTTTCACCAAAAGTAAAAAATAAAAAAAACACAGAGATAGTTTTTGACAAGTCCTTTATTAACACCCCCAAAAAATAAATGCCACCTGAAGCAGATCCAACGTCAATCACGATGAACAATTACCCACACAAAAACAAACAAAAATACGCTGCCCGTCAAACAAGACGTGCCCCGTCCAGGGACACACACGCCAAGTGACAGATATACACGGGGGTGGGGTCACTTGGCGATGTCACTGGTTGACCCCATCCCTGTGTCTACCTGCCATTGCGCAAGTGCCCCTCCACGGTACACAAACAGGTCACCCTGGTGTATAAGGCAGGCTCACCAGACGCACAAGGCTTAGGTACTAACCAGTATTCACGAGACCTCCTGATGGTGGACCTTTGTTTTGCTGCCTATTAGTACCAGGTCACAGTCCTCAGGATTGCCCCACCAGGAAGTGAGCAAGCCGGGGTCCAGTAGCAGATATAGCAGGTAGGGATCAAGCAGAAGCATTGGCAGTGAACAAGCCAAAGGTTAGTAACAAGTGGTTGCAGAATCGGGTCAAGCAGGAGTGTAGTCAAGGAAAAAGCCAAAGGTTGGAAATGAGTGGTAGTGAAGAAAAGAACAGCTGCAGGTAAACAAAGGAGCAAGATATTGGCTGAAGAGTGCACAATAATCTGGCAAACAGGAAGTGCCGGAAGTTCATGGGAGGAGCAAAGAGTTCAAGGTTCATTAGAAACCAGAGACAAGGCAAGCATGTCTAAAAGATCAGACAAGGAGCTGTCCGTCATCTAAAGTGGTTCAGCAAGAAGAGCTACTACCAGACACCAAAGAGGTTGCAGGTTCACATCCAGACCCTCACACATGAACTCACTCCAACATCGGGTGCACATCATAGATCTGGACCAGATTCCTGACACCTGATAGGTGGGGTTGAGCCCCGAGTGTAATTTGCGAGAACTTTGTGTTTTGTACGGGACAATTTACATTACTTTGATATTTAAATCCAATAAGAGGTAAGCAAAGACCCAATTTGATAAGTTGTGGTTTGGACAAACATTTTAAAACCCACTATACTCCATAATTCAGACACTCTGAACTAAAAATCCCATTGATGTAAATGGGAATCTAAGCCAGGTTGCGCCAAGTGTGTGTAATGCCGCGTACACACAAGCGGACGTTCCCATTGGAATGTCCGCCGGACTGGAGTCCGCCAGACAATCCGCCCGTGTGTGGGCGCCGGCGGACTTTTTCCCGCCAAAAGTCCGGCGGACTAAGTTTTAAGTTCAGACTTAAAATTGTCAGCTGGACTTGCGAGTCCGGTGGACAATCCCGCGGTCTGTATGCTAGTCCGCGGGACTTTTGGAAATGAACGGACTTGCCGACACACGATCGGAAAGTCCATTCATTTAGAACATGACTTCAGGTAGACGGGACAAGCCGCGGCCCCCCCACCCCAAAGCACCTTGTCCCCATGTTGATGAGGACAAGGGCCTCTTCCCGACAACCCTGGCCGTTGGTTGTCGGGGTCTGTGGGCGGGGGGCTTATCGGTATCCAGGAGCCCCCTTTAATAAGGGGGCCCCCAGATCCCGGCCCCCCACCCTATGTGAATGAGTATGGGGTACTATGTACCCCTATCCATTCACCTAAGGTGTAAAGGTGTAAATAAAAAAAACACAATTTTTTAAAATAATTTTATTGCACTGCTCCGGGGTCTTCTTCCGTCTTGGGGGGGTCTTCTCGCCGGACTCCTCGCTCTCTTCTGCTCTTTTACCTAGCTCTTTTACCGAGCGGAGGAGCCTGGCTTTCTTCTTCGTCGTCGCCGCCGTCGTCTGGGGGTCTCGATCCGCCTTTGGGGGTCTTCCGGGGTCTCTTCTGTTCTTGCCACTGTCGCCGTCTTCGCTAGTCCCGTCTACCTGCAGTTACGTTCTAAATGAACGGACTTTCCGATCTTGTGTCGGCAAGTCCGTTCATTTCCAAAAGTCTTGCCGACTTTTTCCCGCGGATTGTCCGCCGGAGAAGTCCGGGCGTGTGAGGGCAAGTCCACAGCTCGGAAAGTCAGAGCGCGTGTACGCCGCATTAGAGAACAGAAAACGGTGGAAATGTTATAGAATAATTTGGGAAGCTCCTGGCAGACCTGACAATGGGATGAAATGTCCAGAAAAAGAGCCTGCGTACTTCCTTTGAAAATCTAGGATCTGTTGTAAGAGCAGCCTAGGTGTGGGCACACCCCAATCACCCCATGCGGTGCCGCTTCCCCCTGTTTCCTGTCTCCCCCCTGCAGTGCTGCTGACTTTCCCCCTCTCCCATTAAGAGATAATATTTTATTAACTGGCCCCTTCCTTTTCTAAATGAACACAGTGAGTGATCTGTACCGATCGCTCCTGTCTTCATTCTAACTGAAGCCTAGTAAACTAGATTTACTGCAGGCTGTATAAAAAGGGACTGGGGAATCCCTGTCCTCAGTTTCTTTCTATCTCCAAAGTGAGACATCAGGGGTCTAAACCCTTGATAGCTCACCAAAGGGGCTCCTTAAAATAAAGTAAAAAAGTAATAAAAAATAATATTGTAAAAAATAATAAGAAAATAACACCGTCCACTGCACTACTGACATCAATCTTTGCTCTACTGACACCGTCCATTGCTCTTCTGGTATACTCTTCTATACTCTTCTGTTTGTGCTCTGGGGTGCACACCCTAATGCAATAGGCTACGCACACCAATGAAAAACAGAAGGAAGATCAAACAACCAAAATTCAGATTCAGGCCAAGGCCTAAAAAAAGGGAACACCCCGGTCGTTCAGTCAGTAGGTCACCGGCCCCGCACTTACCCCATTTAGGTCGCGGGCAGCGCTTCCTTCAGGCGGCGTCTCCTCCTCCTCAGCTTCATGGCGGCTTCCCCTGCATCTCCTCCCTCCTTCTCCTCTTCCTGAGCAGCAGAATCACTTCTCCACTCGGCCAATCGGGTGACGGGTCTAAGGACATGCTTCCTGATTGGCCGGGAGGAGAATCAGGAAGACAATAGCAAATATTGATTTGATATTGCCCCACAACTGGGTGGGCTCAGGGCGCAGTGCTCTGCCCCAAGCCCGCCATTTTTTTAAGCCAATTAAAGCCTCAGGCTGTAATCACGTGCTTCTAAAAAAAGAGCCCAATTGGAATCCATGCATCTGGCGCCCTGCATGTAGATTAGGGGCCGGGTGCATGGATTAGGGGGGCAGTACCCCTGCGCCAAGTATGGATGGACCGCCATTGCAAAAACACCTGCCTGAGACCAAAGCTATAGAGCTCATATTGTGTATAGGAAATGTATTTCAACTGTGAAAATCTTTGGTCTCTGTCCTGTCATGTATCAGGAAGGGGGAAATAACCTTCAGAAAATGCATTAAATGGTTTACAATCTGCTATATGGTCCTTGAGCTTTGTCCTCACATCTTAAAGGGATTGTAATATAATTTTTTTTTTTTTTTAATAACAAACATGTCATACTTACCTGCTCTGAAAAGGTTTTGCTTAGAGCGTCCCCCAATCCTCCTCTTCTCTGGTCCCCTGCCCCTGCTCCTGGCCCCTTCTCCTGCTGAGTGCTGCATAGCAAGCCCTGCTTGCTATTGGGGCAGTCGTGCAGGCTCACTTCAGAGTCATGCTCCGTGCTTTCATTGACACAGAGAGTGCGGCTCAGCCCTGCCCCCGCTCCCTCCTTACTGGATGTGATTGAAAGCAGCAGGAGCCAATGGCTGAGCCAGTGAGGAGAGAGAGAGAGAGACAGCAGTGATGCTGCTCTCATGCACAACACTGGATCAAGATCAGGCTCAGGTATGTATTGGAGGGGCCTGTGTGTGTGTTGGGTGGGGGGGGGGGGCAGAGGCACACAAAAGTTTTTTTTTTACCTTCATTCAAAGAATAAATTAAAGTAAAGAAAAAAAATGTTTGCCTCTAGAACCATGTTAAACCTCCCATAAAAGCAGACTACTGGATTTATACACAACAGAGAACATGGAGCCAGTCACATCAGTATTTGTATCCATGAAGAGTCAACTGCTTAGTGTTGCATGTCCCGCCTGTGTACCAACTGCCGAAGCTCGGAAGATGACCATGCATGCAAAGAAACTGTCTGTACAATGAGAACATAATAGTTGAGTCACATGGCCTACGTGTTTCGTCCCTCTTCTTGGGACTTCTTTAGGGTGTAATTCCAGAGGCTGGTCATAGTTTTTTTTCAGTTTGTTATAAATGTCAAATCTGCCCTTTCAAAAACACAGCTACCTAAACTGCCAGTCCCTGGCCCCCTGGAGGAACAGGAAAGACCCAGGAACCACCACTAGTGATGGACGAACATCTGACGGGACGGTTCGCGGCGGGTCCCATTCATTTTAATGGCAGGCGAACATTAAAAACCTCCAGGTCATATTTGCAGCCACAAAATACTTACTAGCTGTGCACACATAGTCCCACAACATGGACACTGACATACCAGAAGTATTAAGCATTCTTTTTTTATCTTTTTTTTTAATCGAACGCACCTTCTGCAACTTCCCACTTTGGCTCAATCCTGGTGCTCCTGCCCTACCTACTCTCTGCCTGTCATTTTTTAATTGACCCTGTGACAAAAGTATCTAGAGAAGTGCAGTATATGTGGCAGAAGGTATATAACACCCCGCTTCAATCTGTCGTTTTGGGGGGCCACTGGTCTATCACACCAGTTATAATACTTTTTTCTAATTGCGTTTGTCACTCTTTGTAGTATCGCTGCAGAACCACTCAGCAGTCACAATGCTGCACAGTAGAAATGCACTATACTATGCTTTCTATATTTGAAAGTATTTTATAAGTGTATTACACCCCTATATACTGTACACCAAATAGTATACCTATACCAGTCCTTAAAAGGACTTTTGTGGACCTATATTCGTTAGCGATTTGTGTCGCTACAAACTGTCCCTGCGACACACAGCAACCTCTCCCTACACTGACAAAAGAGCTGCAGAACCGCTCAGCAGTCACAATGCTGCACACTAGAAATGCACTATACTATGCTTTCTATATTGGAAAGTATATTATAAGTGTATTACACCTCTATATACTGTACACTTATACCAGTCCTTAAAAGGACTTTTGTGGACCTAATAGCTAGTGATTACAGACTGTCCCTGCTCCACACAGCAACCTCTCCCTACACTGACAAAGGACAGCTGCAGAATCACTCAGCACTGCAGTCACAATGCTGCACAATAGAAATGAACTATACTATGCTTTCTATATTTGAAAGTATATTATAAGTGTATTACAACCCTATATACTGCACACCAAACATTAGTACACCTATACCAGTCCTTAACCACCTGATTACTTTGCACTTAAACCCCCCTCGAGACCAGACCAATTTTCAGCTTTTGGCGCTGACGCACTTTGAATGACAATTGCGCAGTCATACAACACTGTACCCAAATGACATTTTTATCATTTTTTTCCCACAAATAGAGCTTTCTTTTGGTGGTATTTAATCACAGCTGGGGTTTTTATTTTTTGCTAAACAAACAAAAAAAGATGGAAAAAAATAAAATTAAAAATCATGTTTAATAGTTTGTTATAAAATTTTTCAAACAGGTAATTTTTCTGCTTCATTGATATGCGCTGATGAGGCGGCACTGGTGGGCACTGATAGGCTGCACTGGTGGGCACTGATAGGCTGCATTGGTAGGGACAGATAAGTCGGTACTGATGGGCACAGCAAAGATGGCACTGATGGGCACGGATGGGTGGCACCGATGGGCACTGATGGATGGCACTGATGGGCACTGATAGATGGCACTGATGGGCACTGATAGATGGCACTGATACACTGATAGATGGCACTGATGGGCACTGGTAGGTGACACTGATGAGCACTGGTAGGTGACACTGATGTGCAGCACTGGCACTGTGGGCACTAACAGATGGCACTGTGGGCACTGACAGATGGCACTGTGGGCACTGACAGGTGGAGCTAGTGGGCACTGGTAGGCGGCACTTTTATTAGGCAAAGGTGGGCACCATGGACCCTGGGCACATTGCAGTGAGAGGGACTGATGTCCCTCTCACTGCCGCTGGTGATCGGCTTACCGGCTCTGATTACCGTCTCTGTTATTATCACATGATCAGCTGTCATTGGCTGACAGCTGATAACGTGGTAAGGGGTTGGGATCGACCTCTTACTCGGATCTGTGATCCAGCGAGTCTCACAGACTCGCTGATCACAGAGCGCGCCACGCATGCCCTTTAGGGGGCGCGCAGGCAGCTCGTGGCCGGGACGACGTCAATAGACGCCGTCCCGGCATCTTAGATCCGCGCTGTAGCCGTCATTTGGCTATAGCGCGGATCTCAGGTGGTTAAAAGGACTTTTGTGGACCTAATAGCTAGTGATTACAGACTGTCCCTGCTCCACACAGCAACCTTTCTCCCTACACTGACAAAAGACAGAATGTAAAATGGCAGCCAGATCAGGTCTATTTATAAGTTAGGGGGTATGTCCATGTGCTGAAATGTCTCAATTGGCTGGGTCAAAGTTCTTCATAATGTAAAAGAATATGGCGACCGCGAACAGCGCCATATGTCCGCCGGTTTGTCGAATAGCAAACGCGCAAAGTTCGTCACGAACCGCAAGGCCAACTCTAACCACCACACGTGGTGATGGGAGAGAGGGGGGACATTTCACAGCACTGTAAAAGTAATTGCATAGCTGTAAAGCCACCCAGATCACTTTTATAAAACAGTCAATCGCCGGCTGTAAAAAAAGAAGTTCCAAGAGCATAGCTTCATCTGCATGCATGATCTTGTAATGACCACTTGCTGAAGTTTGGTGTTTATATATGTATGTTGGTAAGCAAGTGGTTCAAAGATGATGGAGTCACTTTAAAAATGAATAAAGCCCCATACACACGGTCGGATTTTCCGATGGATTCTGTCCTATCGGACAATGTTGTCGGAAATTCCGACCGTGTGTAGGCACCATCGGACAGTTTCCATCAGATTGTCCGACGGACAAAGTCCTATCTCCTGCTGGATAGATTTTTTGACAACAAAGTCCGATCACACCAAATCCGATCGTGTGTAGCGAATTCCGACGGACAAAGTGCTACGCATGCTCAGATCACATTACAAGACCAAAGCTATTGGCTACTAGCCTCTACGTAGTCCCGTCGTACGCAACAAACGTCACCACGTTCAGAATGATCGGATTTTCCGACAACTTTGTCCGACCGTGTGTACGCAAAACCAACATCAGACAAAGTACGACGGACATGATCCGACGGACCTGGTCCTCGGATAATCCGACCGTGTGTATGGGGCTTTAGAGTTCCTGTTGTCTGTGGAGTTTCCCTCATTTGTATCTGTTCCAAAAATTAGCTGTAAAGGCACTTTGTATATCTGTAGCAACTGATAGGAAGCAATAAGGATATAGTCAGTTAAAAAAATTTCTTGCAGTAAATCTTGCACCTTGACCAGGGCGGGGGCTCATACAGGGAAATATCCAGAATACTCTGTGTATATGGTTAAAGCAGAGATGAGTATTCAGTGGTTTCAGTGTAGTCAGGGTTAGAGGGAGGCATTTTCCTTCCAGTGCTCTCCAGACATGTCTGGAAATTTAAGCAAAGTCCGGCCACCATTACCAGTATTAAAGTCAAAGCCTCAGCCCCCAACGACTGATCCCAGGCAGTTCATCCGAAACTTCAGCTTCCATAACTGCAAACTGGGTAACCAAGGCTTCCAGAGGCTCCTGGTGCAGGTCTTCGGCTATGCCGGGCATGGCAAGTCCTCGTTCATTAACACCTGTAAGATTGTCTGGGATAACTCAGCCTACAACAACTATACGAAATCGTCAGGATCGTATGGGGGAGCCACTTTGGACCGGCGGACCTACCAGCTGACAGAAAACATCATCCTGGTGGACAATCGCGGGTGTGCATCTATGAGAAGCTATGAGAAAGGAGAGATATTTGCCCAGCTCGGTAAGTGTGACACATAGGGGTGTATTAATAAAAACAATTTGCAGAGCTATTCATCCTGGAAAACTGTATGTACATTTGTTCTACGTGAATGGGGGCAACATTTCATTGTTAGTAGGCTATTTTCTCTCCAGGTTAGATGTTCTTTGTTCATAAATATATATATATATATATATATATATATATATATATATATATATATATATTATGTGTTGCACTTATGTGTGCGCCGGTTCATACTCTCACTTAAAGTGGGGTTGCGGTCAAAAAAAAAAAAGGGGCTTAAAAATCATAAAAAAAAAAAAAAAAAAAAATAATTGGAAAAAAAAAATGTTTTACTCACCTCTAAATGCCTGTTGCTAGGGGGTCCCTCGTAGTCTGCCACCTTCAGTGCCCGGGCTAAACGTCACTTCCCCCTCGGCACCGCACAGTCATCTGGGACCTGTCACGTGTCCCAGATGACTGAGCGCCAAATCACGGCGAACGGCGCCGCTCGCGCATGCGCAGTGGGTGCCTGGCTGTGAAGCCACAGCCGGGTTTCCACATTAGGAACGCCCGCGCCGCGAGCGGCTCGGGGAACAAGGGGGGG